>JAJTUV010002324.1:0-180685 GCA_021653895.1 Mastomys natalensis
ATGAATCTCCTAGAATAAACTTAGCAAATCATACAGCAGTTTCATGTTTAGGTTTAAGAACATCTCAAGCTGATTTCCAGAGTGGTCATGTCATTTACACTCCCAATTGCTGTACACATAGTTCACTTTCTCCCTCTGCTTTTGAGGTTTCTGGTTTTAATTTGGATTCAAGTGCCTTATACTGTTGATTATATTTTTATATGTGTCATTATCATTTGTATATCCTCTTCTTTAAATCTATGTACTAGCACTCTTCCTGTTTTGTTTTGCACATTTTCAGTACAATTTATTTATTTATTTATTCCCAACCACAATTTCCTCTTCCCCCTCCATCCACTCCTCCTTTTTTCTCTTCAAAAGGGGTCCCAAAAATAGACAACAGAGTCAAAGACAGTCCCTGCTCCCATTGTTAGGAGTCACACAAGAACAAACTACACAGCTGTAACATATGTGGAGAGGGCCTACATCAGGCCCATGTAGGCTCCCTAGTTGGCAGTTCAGTCTCTGTGAGCTCCTATGGACCAGGTTAGTTGAATCTGTAGGTTTTCTTGGAGTGTCCTTGACCCCTCTGGCTTCTACAATCCTTCCTTCCCCTCTTCTCCAGGATTCCTCAAGCTCTGCCTAATGTTTTGCTGTGGGTCTCTGGATCTGTTTCCATCCACTGATGGATGAAGTCTCTCTGATGACAACTTGACTAGGAACCAATCTGAATCATTAAAAATCATTTCATTGACCTTTTTTTGCCGCTCATGTTAGGTTTTATACTAGGTCTCTGGCTCTCCAGCCTCTGGGTTCCAGCCCTCCAGGCAGTGTCAGAATAGGTTCCCTCTCTTGGCATGAGTCTCAAGCTGGATCACTCATTGGTTGGGCACTCCACAATTTCTGCACCACCTTTATCCCAGTCCATCTTGTACACACAACAAATTATAGGTCAAAAGTTTGTGGCTGGGTGTCCCAATCTGTCCACTGGAGGTCTTGTCTGGCTACTGGATATGGCCTGTTTAGGCTCTCTATTCTCCATTGCTAGGAGTCTTAGGGTCACCCTCAAAAATTCCTAGGAGTTTCCATTGCACTAGGCTTCTAGCTTATTCCAGATATGCATCCCCATTCCAGTTTTCTCTCCTAGTACTCTGTCACTCCATCCTTCCCTGACTTGATCCCTCCTATTTCCATCCCACCCCCACTCAGATCCCTCCACCATTCACCTTCAATGTCTATTGTACTTTCCTTCACAGTGAGATTCATGTGTCCCTGTCTTGAGCCCTCCTTGTTACTTAGCTTCTCTGGGTCTGTGGACTGTAGCATGGTTATCCTTTTTTCAACAGCTAATGTCCACTTATAAATGAGGACATACCATATTTGTTTTTCTGGATCTGGGTTATCTCACTCAGAATGATCTTTTCTAGTTCCATCCATTTGCCTGCAAATTTCATGATGCTATTGATTTTAAGTGTTAAGTAATACTATATTGTGTAAATGTACATTTTCTTTATCCATTCTTTAGTTGAGGGACATCTAAGTTGTCCTAGTTTCTGACTGTTATGAATAAAGCTGTTATGAACATAACTTGTTGAGCAATTGTCCTTGCAGTATGGTGGAGAATTTTTTGTGTATATGCCAGGAGTGGTATAGCTGGGTCTTGAAGTAGATCAATACAAACTGCCATATTGATTTCCAAAGTGGTTGTACAAGTTTGCATTCCCACCAACAATGGAGGAGTGTTCCTCTTGCTCCATATCCTTGCAAGCATATGCTATCATTTGTGATTTATTTTATTTTCTTACTTTTATTCTTTTACAGGCCAGTTGTTATCCCCTCCTGGTCTGCACTCCCTAGGTTCCACATCACATTCCTTCTTCCTCCTGTCTCCAAGAGGCCTCCCCACTCCCTGGGGTCTCAAGTCTTCTCCCACTGAGGCCAGACCAGGCAGTCCTCTGCAGTATATGTTTCAGGGGCCTCATATCAGCTGGTGTATATTGCTTGCCTGGTTGGTGGCTCAGTGTCTGCGGGATCTCGGGGGTCCAGGTTAGTTGAGACTGCTGGTCCTCCTATGGGGTCGCCCTCCTCCTCAGCTTCTTCCAGCTTTTCCCTAATTCAACCACAGGGGTCCCAGCTTCTCTCCATTGGTTGAGTATAAGTGTTTGCATCTGTCTCAGTCAGCTGCTTGTTGAGCCTCTAGGAGGGCAGCCATGTTAGGCCCCTATCTCTAGGCACACCATAGCATCAGTAATAGTGTCAGGCCTTGGAACCTCCCCTTGAGATGGATCCCAAGTTGGGCCTGTCCCTGGACCTCTTTTCCAACCTCAGTCTCTTCTCCATTTTTGTCTCTGCAGTTCTTTTAGACAGGGACAATTCTGGGTCAGAATTTTTGACTCTGGGTGGCAATCTCATCCCTCCTCTTTCTACTGGAGGTGGACTCTACAAGTTCCCTCTCCCCACTGTTGGACATTTCATCTGAGGTCCCTCCCTCTGAGTCCTGAGCATCTCTCACATCCCAGGTCTCTGGTACATTCTAGAGGGTCCCACCAACCTCCTACCTCCCAAGGTTGATATTTCCATTCTTTCTGCTGGTTCTCAGAGCTTCTCTGTCCTTGCCCTCCCCCCAATTCCTGATCATGATCTTAGCCATTCTGACAGGTGTTAAGATGCAATCTCAGATTCATTTTGATTTGCATTTTTCTGATGGCTAAGAATATTGAACATTTCTTTAAATATTTTGCAGCCATTTGAGATTCCTCTGTTGAGAATTCTCTGTTTAGATATGTACCCCATTTTTTAATTGGATTATTTGGTTTGTTGATGTCTAACAGATTGGTTTCTAAAGTATTAAGTCAGGAATTTTTGTTTGGCTCATTGGTCTGAGAAGCAGGGAATTAAAATTAAGGCTTCACATATGCAATATACCACTACGCTGGTTAGATTTTTGTCAACTTGACACAAACTAAAGTCACCTGGGAAGAGGAAATCTCAATCAAGGCATTCTCTCCATCAGACTCCATTTAGGCAAATCTGTGAGGCCATTTCTTGTTTAATAACTGATGTGAGAAGGCCTACCCAACAGTGGTACGGTTAGTGCCATCACTAGGCAGATGGTCCTACAGTGCATAAGAAAGCAGACTGAGCAAGCCAGCAGGGACAAGCCAGTAAGCAGTATTCTATTCGGGTCTTTGCTTTAGTTCCTGCCTCCAGGTTTCTGCCTTGAGTTTTTGCCCTGACTATTCTCAATGATGGACTGTGATTGGGAGTTGTAAGCTTTCCTCTCCAAGTTGATTTTGGTCAGTGTTAATCACAGCAACAGACTGGAACACATCCTAATAGCTCTTTGCATACTCTAAATCTTATTCCTGCATGAGATAGTTGTTGAATGCCTCGTGTTTAGAACAGTTTACAGGATCTTTTGTAGAACAGACTTTTTAAGTTTTGATGAATTCTAACATCTTTTTCCTTTGTAGAGTATACTATTGATGATACTACTTTCTAGATTGATATTGTCTATCATTTTCAGAAGTCTGAATAAAATGTATTTTGGTATGAAGGATTTTTTTTGTAATACTCTACATAGGATTCCCTCAGCTTTTTAAACCTGTAGTTTAGTCTCTTGCCTGGGGAGTTTCTTGGCATTATTTCTTTAAAATTTCAGTGCTAATTTCTCCAGTTTGGGGATTATGATAACATGAATATTAGATCTTTTACCATAGTCCCACAGGTGCCTCAGTTTTGTTTTTTGTTTTGTCTTGTTTTGTTTTGTGTATGGATATTATTGAAAATTCTAGGAAAGTGTTCTCCCACTACAAACACGCTGTCTTTTCATCCTTTTGCATTTTATTTTAAGGCAGTGTACCATTAAGCTGTTCTGGCTGACCTCAAGCTTGTAATTTTCTTGCTTGAAGGTCCCAAGTAGCTGAGACTACAGGTGCACCATCACATTCAATTTCTGAAGTGTTTTTGGTTTTTGTTGTTGTTGTTGCCTCCTTGCTCTTTTTGTTTGTTTTGGATTGCTAAATTCTTTCTTTTATATTTCTTTTTCTTCTTTGAAAACCAGAAAAAGGGGATTTATTTTGTTGCCACATTGGAAAAGGGACAAAGAGATCCAGTGGCCCTCAAGTACATCTTTGGGATTCTGACATAAGATAACAGTTTAAGTTTAGGTACCCATATCTAAGCAATCTTTCCCAGTCAAGGTGTGGTCTCACCCATCATTATTTCTCCTGTATGATGGTCCGTCAAGGTCTAAATCTCTTTCCAATAGAAAAGTTTCCTCTCTGACTAACACAGGTTTTAGGATTTCTCTTTCCAAATCATGAGATTCTTGGGGAGGTTCCAACATCTTGTGGATCCATTGTTTGAGTAGTTTGATAGTCAAGGGAGGCACAATTTCCTTTGGAATATCTTTATCTCTGCCATGTTGGTTACCTTTTCTCAGTTTCTATTTCAATGTCCCAGTCATGGTGTGGAATATGTTTATGTCTTAAACAAATAGCACAAACAGAATGAAAATATGAACCAAGGTCAGAACACATTCAGAGTAAGGTAGCTGTGCACAAGAACAATTCCTCTATAACCTCTTAGCTTTTAGTTACTTTTAAAAAAATATTTTATTTTTGATTATTTGTATGTGTATGTTTGTGCAAGTGGCATGCATCTATGAGTTCTCATAGAGGCCGGAAGGAGGTATCTGATCCCCTGGGGCTGGAGTACAGGCAGTTGTGATCCACCTGACATGGATACTGGGAACCAAACTCAGATCCTCTGTAAGAGCAGCAAGTGCTGCTAACTGCTGAGCTGTTATCTCTCCATCCCTTACCCCTACCTCCTAGTTACTTTTTGGAGGGTGGCACAAGCAATTGTTGGACTGAGACAGGATCACTCCATGAAGCCTAGGCTGGCCTCAATCTTAACGATCCTCTTACAGCTTCCCAAGTGCTGTGATTTTAAGCAAGTACTTCCATGCCCAGCATGACTTCATTTCAATTCTTACAACATCCTCCTTTGTCTCTGAACAATATTCTCTGAAGACACGGCTGATTAACCTTCTAGTACTTTGCACCCTACTGTCCCTCATTGCCATTATAAGATTTTTCCTGGTTGGTCTAATTTGATCCCACACTGGGGGCTGTGACAGACACCAGGAACTACAAACAGTGCCTCCTGATAATGAAAAGGTATTGGGTATCAGTAAATCAGTAAACAAATAATTTATATTTATTTTTGTAAAACGTTGTAACTATTGTCTATCAGTATTCTGCAAAAGTGTTGTGCTCTTGATAATTGTCTGTTTTTAGGGCCTTATGATTACTGTCAATATTCTACAGAATAGCTGCTGACAAAAGGAACCTGATTATATATTTAGATGCTAGTATATTATACACAGGATGGACAGAATGAACTCCAGGTATGCCTGGCCTAAGAGACAGTTCTTCTGTACTTATTGAATGCATTAAATAAGCCTTAAAGGGTTTGTTGCATTGATTTCTTTACATCTGAATTGTTTAATTTCTATTCAGTTTTCCAGTTCACTGAATCTTTCCTTTATTCCATTCTCTGTTCTGCTGTTAAGCCCATACACTGAATCTTTAACTTTTGTTATTGCATCTTCTACTTATAAAATTTGGACTTTATTTTTATTTATGCCTATTTTTAATGATGGTTCTTAAACACTTTAACCTCCCTTATAGCCCACCACCCACCAGAGGTAGTGGGAAAGAAAGGACATGGAGGAAGTGGACCTGTTTAGAAAGAGGTTTTTTGGGGGGAAATCCCATCTTAGCAGAGACAGCCAGGCCTCAGCCTCTGCACAAGTCAGCAGGAGAGACCCAGAGGAACGCCAGGAGAAGTTCTCTGTTGTGCCATTCTCAGCGAAGTGAAGATCAGAGAAGACTCAAGACCCACAAGCATCGTTTAGCTAGATCTAAAAGCAAGCCAAGCTCAGCCTCCATCATTGTCTTATACTATCTCCAAACATCTCCACATGTCTTGCCTCACCATGTCTTGCCTCAGCTGACACCACTCTGCCAATTGGCCCGAGTACACAGAAGTAGCAATAAGCTGCAACACTCCACCACAAGTTTTTGGTATATTTCTGTCGATGGAGTCCTGACAAATGCAGCTCAGCTATGCAATGTAAGGCAGACATGTGTGCTGTTAGTAAGGAATCCTTCATCATGTGTTCTTTCACATACTTGCTTTAGCAGGACATCCTTTCATCTGTGTCTGCTTCAGCTAAATGTTCCTTCATGCCTTAGCCTTTCACCTGTGTCTACTTCAGGTAAACCCTCCTTCACATGTTTGCCCCAGAAAAACACTATCCAACTGACTTTCCAATTTCCACTTCATATCTTGGCTGAGGCTCTACTTTTCATATCTCAGGGATATTTTTAATTGTTATTGGAACATCTTAATCTTGTGTGCTTAAAATGTTGCAGGTAATTTTAATGTGCCTCACCCCAATGTTTACATCTGCTGATTGCATTTTTTTTTACATTTATTTGAGATATTACTCGTTCTTGATATGAGACTCAATCAAAACGCATATATTTGGACATAATGTTATGATGTTCCAGATATTGCTTAAGCCCTAGATTTTAGCTACTTTTCACAGACACCATCTTAGCAGGCAAACAGACAGTGTATGACTTGTTACTTATAGAATGAAGTGGAATGAAATCTAGGCTCCTCACTTGGCCTCTATTGCTACCTGAAGGGAAGGAGTGAGAGTTTCAGGCCCTCATAGATTCCTCCTGATGTCCACTAGGCTGTGAGGTAGAATTGTATCTTGTTACTGTTCCCAACCATGGCAAATAAAACATTGGAGGTGGGGCATATGGATCATTATTACTGGAGTCTTGTGTTAAGATGCTAACTTTCACTAGTCTTCTGGTACCTTTCTAGAGGGAAGAAGTGAGAATATTATACCCCATTCCTGTTTGCTAGTTCTGAGTGAAAATCTAAGTCTACATTGATACTACAGAAGGGAAACATCATTAATTCTTCACAGGGACTACTTGATCTTTTACAGTACTGCTCTGGTAAGGTAAAAGAAAAGTCCTCATTATGTCAGGGTAGAGACATAAGCCCTGGCCTACAATGTCTTTCCTGAAAACAAGATAGGGAAATACGTGTTATTAAACACCACCTCGTTGAGATCAAATCTTGAGCTCCCTACAGATAACATTCTGGCAGAAAAATTGGGATGCATTGTTATAACCTATTGAAGGTAGGAGTCTAAAATCCTGGCTTTTCTTTTCTTTTTTTCTTTTCTTTCCTCTCCCTCTCCCTTCCCTCCTTCCCTCTCTTCCCCCCCCCCGCCCCCCCTTAGCATTGATTACTGTGGAGTTATGGTGTTTCTATGGCTTTTAGACAATATAGAGCTGTTATTTAAAAGTTGTTGATCAGAAGACAATTTACGAGACTTGGTTCTTTTATTCCACCTTGTTGAGATGAGGTCTATTTTCAGGTTAATTATTATTTATTATTATCATTTGTGTGTGTGTGTGTGTGTGTGTGTTGTGTGAGAGAGAGAGAGAGAGAGAGAGAGAGAGATATTGAGAGAGAGAGAGAGAGAGAGAGAGAGAGAGAGAGAGAGCAAGCATGAGTGTGCATACACACTAGTACTTGTGCAGAGATCCCACAACTAGATTATGGAAATGCTTTCTTTCATGTGGATGACCTGAGAGTCATCAGGCTTGCCAGGTAAGTTCTTTACACACTGAGCCATTTCATTGGCCCAAGGTAGGATCTTTCTTGTTTCTGTCCCTCCATACTCCAAACTAGCTTGACTATGAGCTCCTGGCCATAGGTCTGTACTGGGAAGAGAGATGAGTGCCAAAACATTAGACTCTTTACCTGGCCCAAGGGATCAAATTCAAGTGATCAGTCTTTTATATATCAAGTACTTTTACCTGAAAAGCCATCTTGCTGGTCCCTAAAAGGTGTTTGTTGTTGTTGGTTTGGTTTGGTTTTTGGTTGGTTAGTTGGTTGGTTAGTTTTGAGTCTGACTATATAATCTTTCTTGTTTTTTTTGGCTAAAGAGACTAGAATTTTTCCCTCATAGGAAGGTTTTTTTTTTTTTTTCAGATTTATGAAGACAATACAGCATGACAGAAAATTTTTTATAAAATTAAATTAACAACAGGCAAAGGTTTTTAAAGGAAGCTAGAAAATAGATTTAAGGATTGGTCTAAAATTTTACTATTTTTGGTCTCTTTTTCAAAGTATTTACAATATAGAAATGATGATTATGACCTTCCTATGAAAATATGGGCAAGTAACATACATTTCTAATTGTTCTATCACCTGTAAAATGGGGGAAATAATGTCTGTCTCATGGAGTCCCAGTAAAGGCAATAGATTTTTATACGGTATTTTTGTTGTATTTTATTTTTGAACTGCTACATTTATTGGCATTTACAGGTTGCTTTTTCTACAGTTCCAAGCCTGGTATTTATAAGGCAAAATAAATCAGATAATTAAGCAGCATCCCATTTGGCTTCAAGGTTCCAGCCCTTTCTTTCTACCTTAATGAGTTTGATTAGCTCATTTGAGCTACCATGCAGAGTTACTGCTGTTGTTGAACTAACAAAATACAAGCAAAAGTATATCTAATATAGTCCTGGGAAGCAGCAGTCTTTCATATAGATAAAAAAAAAAAGAAAAAGAAAGAAAGAACCTATGAACACTCATCATATAAATGACTGCTTGCTTTTCCTACACAAAGTCCTGAAAGTCTCAGGCTATCACTTCCCACTTGAAATCAATTTTGCCTGCATTGCTACTCTATTTCCATTTTTTGCTGAAATTTGAGCATGGTCATCACCATCTCCTAGGTCAAAAATGGTTTCGAAATTCCCATGCTTTCACTGAAGTCTCCATTCTAATGGCTAAAATTATCACTCTCTTCTTTGAATGACAGTTACCTCGACATGTTCAAACTGCCTAAATTTCAGAATATGGGAAATTTGATATTTTTCTCTTTCTCTTGCACCTCCTTTTCTTGTGGTAATTAATAGGTCTTTGTTCATATTGAAAAACCAACCCTTCCAGCTCCCTGCAGCAACTCAATATAGCCAGCAGTCAGACCCCAGACATCCTATGTTAGTTAATATATTTAAATAAAACAAACACTTGTTGTCTTCCCTGTTCTAGCCCATTCTTCAAAGCTTAACCTTTAGGCAAAGAAGCCTTCTATTATCCTGACAAAAGAAAGTAACTGATGATAAGTTATGTCTGCTAAACAGAGGGGTGTGTGTGTGTAAACTAGAGGCTAAGAGAAGAGCTTTGGAAAGAGATTATCAGGAAAACATGAAGATCAAATAAAAGTTCTGGAAAGACAGGCTTTCTTGAAACTATGTGGTAAGGCTCAGAGGACATTACTCTATAACAAGAGATCTCTAGGACTATGACCTGGACAAGGTTTCAGCGGCAGCATGAGAGGTCCTGTTCATATAAACATCACCATTCCCAACAGGGCTGCTGACTTCCTTTGCCTAAGGCAGGCAGGGAGTAGGCACTATGTTAATTCTATCTTTATAATGAGTTTTAATCCTAGTCATTTTATATTATTATTATTATTGTTATAGTTTTACAGTTCAGTAATTACTCCCCTCCTGGTCTGCCCTCCCACAGTTCCTCTTCCCATTCCTCCTCCCCCATCTACAAGAGGAAGTCCCCACTCCCACCATGCCTCCCCACTCCCTGGGGCCTCAAGTCTCTCAAGGGTTAGGGGAGTCTTCTCACACTGATGACAGACCAGGCAGTCCTCTGCTGTATACATGCTGTATACAATGCTGGGTCAGAGTTTTTGACTCTAGAATGGCAACCCCATCCCTCCACTTGATGCCCTGTCTTTCTACTGGAGGTGGACTCTACAAGTTCCCTCTCCTCACTGTTGGGCATTTCATCTACGGTCCCTCCCTTGGACCAGCTAATGTATGCTGCCTGGTTGGTGCCTCAGTGTTTGAGAGATCTCAGGGTTCCAGGTTAGTTGAGACTGCTGGTCTTCCTATGGGGTCGCTCTCCTCCTCAGCTTCTTCCAGCTTTTCCCTAATCCAACCACAGAGGTCCCTGACTTCAGTCCATTTGTTGGGTGTAAGTATCTGCATCTGTCTCAGTCAGCTGCTTGTTGGGTCTCTCGGAGGACAGCCATGCTAGGCTCCTGTCTGTAAGCACATCATAGCATCAGTAATAGTGTCAGGCCTTGGAGCATCCCCTTGAGATGGTCCCAAGTTGGGTCTGTCCCTGGACCTCCTTTCCCTCAGTCTCATCTTCATTTCTGTCTCTGCAGTTCTTTTAGACAGGGACAATTCTGGGTCAGAGTTTTTGACTCTGGGATGGCAACAACATCCCTCCTCTTCTACTGGAAGTGGACTCTGCAAGTTCCCTCTCCCCACTGTTGGACATTTCATCTAAGGTCCTTCCCTTTGAGTCCTGAGAGTCTCTCACCTCCCAGATCTCTGGTACATTCTAGAGGGTTCCCCCACCTCTCAACCCCTGAGGTTGTATATTTGTATTCCTTCTACTGCCCCTCAGGGCTTCTCTTCTATAGCCCTCCCCCCAATATCTGATCATGTTCCCCTTTTCCCCTTGCCCTTCCCTCTCCCACCCAGGTCCCTCCCTCCCTCCAGCTGGCTCCAGTGATTGCTTTCTTCTCCCTCCCAAGTGGGATTGAAGCACCCTCACTTGGGCCCTTTGGCTTGTTAACTTTCTTGAGTTCTGTGGATTGTATACTGGGTATTCTGTACCCTTTTGGCTAATATCCACTTATCAGTGAATACCTACCATGCATGTCTTTTTGGATCTGAGTTACCTCACTTTGTTTTTTTGCTCCACAATTTCCCCTTAGTCTATTACCATTCCAAGATGACTGATCCCAAGCTCTACATTGCTGTCTTTGTGATTTTGCCATTCAAATCCACATCATTCAACATTGTACTACAAACATGTTCTCAGTCACTTCCTACTGACTATAGAATACAGTGAAATCTCCTTTGGAAAACAGGATTTTTTTTCCAGGAGACATAACAGTTAAGTACCCTACCTGCTAGCTTGTCACATCTCCCTCCTTCATTCTACCGTTTGCTAATGGCTCTTCTCAGACAGGCTTTGTAAATAGAAAAAAATTTCTCCCCACATATCATGTGAATTTGTTCTTCAGTTTATGTTAAAATACTTTCTAGATGAGGAGTTCACAGATACTATAAAGTTGGAGTTTACATTATTTCTTTAGAAGAAATATAAATAAATAATACTAAGTGAGAGTATTCCACTGAGAAGACTTCAAAAATGTACTCTATTGCTATTTTAACCTCAAATACATATGGCCTTAGCTAAGCATGTTAAATCTTTTCAACCAATGATTTTGTAATACATATATTGGTTTTTACATTTTAATAATGAACATTTGTGAAGTAGGGAGGTTTTACTAATATTGCTTATTTATCACCCGTTACTCATTCCTATAATGCAACTGCAACTTCTTGCTCTTTGGCAAACATCTCCCCAGCCCCAAGACTCAGCTGCTGCTATTTAACTCTTTGTTTCTATGAGATTGCTGTAAGGCACATCCTTCTGAATTAAAAGACTCTTGCCAAATGGAAACTTTTGCTCCATGTAGGGAGTGGAGGCTCAGAAGCCTCATGAGATAATAAAAAGCTCACAGGTTAGGGAGAAAAGAAAATGTGGAAGATTTTAAGGACTTGCACTGGCTAGTATAAAAAGGAGTAAACAGTTGCTGAGGGTGAAGACTCTGATCAGCCAAACTGTAGAAGGAGAGAGATATTGCAACCATCAAGCTTCCTGGAAGCTGCACAGAGAGCTCCAGAGTGGCAGGTTTTCAGGAGTTGCCACTCAAGTTGTGCTTTCTGGTGATGTGGCTGTTTTTGACATATCTCTGTGCCTTGTACATAACCCCTCAAACAGTGCACAAATGGAGGCTGAATTATCCATACACACATATCACACTGAATGTCATTAATATTAGAGTACATGTTAATAAAAATATCTTTATGAGAACTTTCCTCCAAACAACTTATGACCCAACAATTGTAGGCCATTTGCTATCTCCTTAAATAAGTCTTCCATATTTTCATATTGACTCCTTTACATGATCCTTTTGTCCTTCATAATTATGTCATTCCACTTCATGTTCATATTTTATCCTTGACATGAGAAATTTATGTCTTCCCTGAGCTGAAAATTTTATCACTGTCCTCTAGCACCGAAGGCTGTTAATTCTCCTAAATTTTTTGTCATTGACACTCAATCTGACAATCAGCTATATGACTAGGGATTTGAGGGCATCAAATAATAGAGTATATTAGTCACTGTTTTCACTGTTGTGATAACCTATCTGACAACGCATGTTAAGGAAGAAGCAACTTACTTTGGCTCACAATTCAAGGGCACAGTCCATTATAGTGAACAAGTAATGGT
Organism: Mastomys natalensis; assembly: GCA_021653895.1. NCBI lineage: Eukaryota > Metazoa > Chordata > Mammalia > Rodentia > Muridae > Mastomys > Mastomys natalensis. The sequence continues at coordinate 12,427 of JAJTUV010002324.1, forward strand.
AGCAGAAGAAAGAGGTCACATTGTATCCATAATCAGGAGCCAGGGATGGGGGGATGCTTTCTCTTTTTTGATTTGATCTGGGACACCAACCCATGGAATGGTGCCACTCACAATCAGGGTGGGTGTTCCCACTTCTATTAACACAAAACAGAAGTTCCCTCACAGATATGTTCAGCGATTTATATCCCAGGTAATTCCAGTTCTTGTCAAGTTGATAATCAATATTAGCCATCACACAGGAGTTGTATCATTTTTTTCATTTGACCATCCTATAGACATGTAAAATTTTGTGGCACACAAAATAGAGCTGTGAGATACTTTTATTCTTATTTCACAGAGAAACTGTTGGAATCAGAGATGTTAAGATATTTATACACTGATAGCCAATATTTGACAGAAAAGAAGGCTGGGGTATAGGACATTTAGACTTCTGGTATACCAGTCTTACTATTCTTTGGATTCTTTATTATATAAGACATATTTGAATAATATGGGTTCAAAACCAGAAACAAACGACATTTCTATTAATCAATTCTCCTGTGACCCTGGTCTAATAGAAATAGGGGGAGACTGAAAGAAGCTACACCCTTCCTACCATCCCTGGCATCCAGTTCAAAGTCTTTTCTTTGATATTTTACTACAGTCATGGTGAGTAAGTGTCTAGACCACCAATCTCTTCCAAACCCATCAGAGCTTTCCTTTATTGCCTCAATGATTTTCCCTATAGGAAGCTGAATCATTCAGCACTGTGCCACAAGCATGATTTTTTTAATTGAGAAACTTCCCTTGTGCTAAATAATAAACTAAACTTCCTTTGATAAGTATTCAATATTTTTCAGAAAATGTTAACACCACTAGCATACCCCCAAACACCCTTACATTTCTGCCTTCTGGTTAATGTTCTTTTGTTGTTGTTGTTGTTGACTTGGTTTTGTTTTTGTTTTGCAGTTTCCACATTAGATAGATCTTACCTGAATCTTTTGGTCCAAGCTCAAATCTTACACGTCTCACAGCATTAATTAATCTAGATTAATTAAATTCTCTATTAAGTTTTGCCTCTGCTACTGTGGCTCCCAAGGTCTCTTGAATCATTTTTTTTTTTTTTTTACTCTTGATAAATATTACAAAATCCACACATTTTCTAGAACTTTGCAGATCTTCTATTTCTATAACCTTTGCACATGCCAAACCACACTGGAAAGAACATCCTCTCTCTTCTGCTGCCTGTGCAATAAGTATTCAAGATTTAGTTTTTAGATTGAATGTCACTTCCTTGAAGAAGCCGACATTGAAACAAAAATCCCGGTCAGGTGTCCCTTTTATGAGTTTCCAGTAACGCCAGTGTAAACATTCCACTTTTCTGATAACACACATCATACTGCATTGCATTTTCAATTTCCTGTAGTTCCCACAGGAGCAGAGTTCCCCAGAAAAAAAAATTAAAAAAGATTCTGGTAAGCATTTTCAATATCTTACACGGTGCCTTGATGGAATATGTAGGCTATTTTAAAGTAAATGAATGGATAGAAAGACTAATATGTGGTATATCTATAGATGACAGCATAAGATTACAAACTCTTTATTTTGATCTGTTTGAATCTTCAGCAAGTTTACCCAGAGCAGACCTTTTCCATATCCAGGCTTTCCCATTTGCATGCTATCTTTGATAGATGAGATTATCTTCTCCAATTTTCCTATAGTCCACTGACTGGAACTTCTCTATCAGAAGACATAAGATCTCTTGATTGTCCACATTCCACACAACCTAGAGCATTCAGTAGTCAGAATCCTAGGAGGCTGATATATAAGAATAGGTGTATGAGGGGGATATAGGTAATAGTTCATGAAAAAAATGTGGACTATTGAGGCTTAAACATTAGTAAAGCTGTGAGCCACGGCATGGCTTCTAATTTATGAATTAACATGTAAGACCTTGTCATATGAATTCTAGCCTACTCCAGTATGTATCATGGTTTGAAGTTAGGAGATAAAGAAAGTAGAAAAGTCTGAAAACCGTTCTTTGTAGAATGAGTATAAGAACTACTCAGGAAAATGTGCTAGATCAGAAGCCTTACTTTCTCATAATGGCCTGAAAAAAGGTGTCAAGAGAGCTTGTCTATGTCACATACACACCTTAACAAGTTTGACTAAAAATACAGTCAGGATAATATGGCACTGATAGTAGGAGCTGTGGTTGATTTAATATTATTTCTACATAGAAAATTTACCCAACTGACTATGGGTCAGTGTATGGGTTATACAGGAAAAGGGAGTATGATTCAAACCTTATTAGAGAACATGGATAACTTGCTGACTGAAGTCAGTCAGGGAGAAATGCTTTGAGCTTAAAAGCTCCCCAGTATGTCTTTATTTATTTTCTTTGGAACATTTGGAGAATCAAAAGACACAAAGCTTAGATTAATGTATGTTAATCTATATGGTCCAGTAAAGAGAGAAAAAAAATAAGGACCATACTGACTAGTCCCGTGACACCCCATTAGCTAGAAATATATATATATATATCAGACTGGTACCAAGTAGGGGAATAAAGAGATCTCACAGGGTTATGAGTTGCTGAGCAAATTTCTAAGTTTCCTCATGTTTACAGTAGAGAAAAAAAATGCAGACTGGCATTTTTATACAATTGTTTTCTTGGTGATAGAAAACAAAGAGCAGTGAAAAGTTTGAAAAGCAACATCATTTGGACTTATTATACAGCTCTCATGTTCTTGGTCCCTGGAATCAGTAGTGACATGAAGAAGCCAAATTTGAATGATGCTCTGAATTCTGAACTAAATATTATGTTACAGAAAAGGACCAGGGTAAGTAGGTACTTGTCTTAGAGGAGCATCTAGCTCAGGCTCAGGAAACAAATTGTTACTCATGGATGAGTACAGTAAACAATAGAGAGAGGAAACCCAGGCTGACTCTGGGTCATCAGAGTCAAGTCTTGGAGGTATATTTTTCCCCGTAGCCCTATTCTATAGGACTTAATAGATGCTTGAAAAATTTGTATAAAAAATAATTTGAAGTGAATGAATCCAGTCAAATAATGAAATGCCTAGAAAGGGGTTTCTCTCACCTCCTGCCAGAGGCTAAAAGGAAGAATGTATTTAATATACTGCAAGGGAACAGAGAGCACAGCAGTGTTAGAATTGCCTGTACCAAAGGCATAGATTGGAGCTGCTTTTAAAACAATGTCATTGTGTATATTCATTGTGTATGAACTGTGATACATAGGGACAATTTCGTTTTTAGAATGAAGATTTATTTTATTTGATGGGTTGGAAAGATTGCTCAGAGATTAAGAGCACTTTCTGTTTTTGCAGATAAGCCAGGTTTGGTTCCAAGCACCCACATGGTGTCTCATAACCATCTGGTATGCACACTGTGCACAAAAACGTGTGCAAGCAAAAACACCCATACACATGACAAATAAAAGTAAATAGATATTTTTTAAAAGATTTATTTTATTTTTAAGTTTGCATGTGTGTGTGAGAGAGACAGAGACAGAGAGAGGGGTGGAAACTTAAGGGTTCTTTGGAAAATCAGTTGTGTTGGAAGGTGTTTTGCTGGTGCAAACACGTGAAAGAACGTTTAGCTGAAGTGGAGACAGGTGAAAGACTAAGGCAGACTCATGAAGGAACATTTAGCTGAAGCAGACACAGGAGAGAGGCTGTTCTGCTAAAGCAAGCATGTGAAAGGATTCTTTGCTAATGACAGGCATGTATCGGTCCACCTTACATTGTGTAGCTGACCTGCATTTGTTGGGACTCCATAGAGAAAAATGCACCAAAAATCTTCTGGTGGTGTGCTGTGGCTTCTTGTCACTTCCATAAACTCTGGCAGACTGGCAGAGTAATGTCAGGTAAGACAGGTGCCCATGCAGAGGCAAGACACATAGTGAGGCAAGACCTGTGGAGGACACATGATGTTTGGAGGGTATACGTAGGACTTGACGGACAGTGGCAGAGGCTGAGCTTATGAAGCTTATAAAGCTAGCTGTGCAACACTTGTGGGTCTCCAGTTTTCCCAGAGAGACACAGCCGAGAACTTCGCCTGGCATTCCTTCAGGTCCCTTCTGCTGACTCAAGCCGAAGCTGAGGCCTGGCTGTCTCTGCTAGGTAGTGCCATAGCTGCTGATTTGTGGGTGCTATCCCGACTCTACTCAACTGGACTGCTGGTGTATCCGTGAAGTGTTTGCCAGTAGATCTAGCTGCCGCTGCTGACCTGTGAACTGAACTGCTGATTTCCAGACAAAACAGATGGGAGTTGCTCCAAAGAACCTTTCTAAACAGGTCCACTTTCCTGGTATCCTTCCTCTTCTACTACCTCTGGTGGGTGGTGGGCTACAAGGGAGGTTAAAGTTTTTAAGAACCACCATTAAAAATAGGTTTCGAGAGTGAAAGCAGTTTGTCAGCTACATGCTCCCACCCACCCCGCCGCAGCCCCACCTCCAGTCCTTCGCTCTGCCTCGCCACACACCCTGCCAGCCCCGGCTTTCCTATTAACAGGTGTGAGTGGAAGCAACAGAAGGAGTCATGGCTGCCAAAGTGTTTGAGTCCATTGGAAAGTTCGGCCTGGCGTTAGCAGTTGCAGGAGGCGTGGTGAACTCTGCTTTATATAATGTGGACGCTGGACACAGAGCTGTCATCTTTGACCGATTCCGTGGCGTGCAAGACATTGTGGTAGGGAAGGGACTCACTTTCTCATCCCTTGGGTACAGAAACCAATTATCTTTGACTGCCGCTCTCGACCACGGAATGTCCCGGTCATCACTGGTAGCAAAGACTTGCAGAACGTCAACATCACACTGCGCATCCTCTTCCGTGGCCAGCCAGCTCCCTCGTATCTACACCAGCATTGGCGAGGATTATGATGAGCGGGTGCTGCCGTCTAACACCACAGAGATCCTCAAGTCCGTGGTGGCTCGGTTCGATGCTGGAGAATTGATTACCCAGCGAGAGCTGGTCTCCAGGCAGGTGAGCGATGACCTCACAGAGCGAGCAGCGACATTTGGGCTCATCCTGGATGACGTGTCCCTGACATATCTGACATTCTGGGAGGAGTTCACAGAGGCAGTAGAAGCCAAGCAGGTGGCTCAGCAGGAAGCAGAGAGAGCCAGATTCGTGGTGGAAAAGGCTGAGCAGCAGAAGAAGGCCGCCATCATCTCTGCTGAGGGTGACTCCAAGGCAGCTGAGCTGATCGCCAACTCACTGGCCACCGCTGGTGACGGCCTGATTGAGCTGCGGAAGCTGGAAGCTGCAGAGGACATTGCATACCAGCTCTCCCGCTCTCGAAACATCACCTACCTGCCAGCTAGCCAGTCTGTGCTCCTTCAGCTTCCCCAGTGAGGCCAACCTGGCCCGGCCTCCATCATTCTGAATGATGCCTTCCTTCTGCCCCACCCCAGAAATCACTGTGAAATTTAACGATTGGCTTAAAGTGAAGGAAATAAAGGTGAAATCACTTCAGATCTCTAAAAAAAAAAAAAAAAAAAAATAGGTTTCGAAAAAAGTTACATGTGTGTATGTGTGTGTGTTTGTCTCTGTGTGGTTATGGGCACATGGTAACTGCAAGTGCCCACAGAGAGCAGAAGAAGACATAAGATCCCCTGGAGTTGGAGTTGTAGACAGTTGTGAGCTACCAGACTTGGATGTGGGGAACTGTCCAGCTGCTTAAGGACGTTTTCAATAAGACTTATCATACACGTTGACCTTCTTCTCCCATACATCCACATTCCCTCCTTTTTCTCCCCAACTCTGTTCTTTTTAGTATACTGTTCTCCTAGACAGTTTTTGAGTACATAGGGAGTACGGATGAATCTGGAAAGAATTCAGAGAGAAGGGGTGAATATAATCAAAACACATTGTAGGGAATTCTATACAGATGGTTAATAAATACTTTTACAAAGTACTGAACACCCTTAGTTATCAGGAAACTGTAAATCAAAACTACTTTGAGATTTCTCCTTACTGCTGTCAGAATCTCTATTATTAAGAAAACAAATGGCTACAAGTGCTGGTGAGGCTGTGGGGAAAGGATAACTCTGATTCACTAGTAGTGAGAGTGTAAACTGGTATGGCCACCATGAAATCAGTGTAGAGACTGCTCAAAGAATAAAAAGCAAAACTGTCATATGACTCAGCTATACCACTCTAGGCGTGACATAGAAATGACTCTATAACTTATATGATGGTTAGTCTTAAATGCCAGTTGCCACAATCATCCAAGATATTTCCATTGAAGAATGGAGTAGATCACTGGCCTGTGGGCATATATTTGGGAGTTTTCTCAATTGCTACTTGACGTAAGAAGACAAAGTCCATTGTGGTGAGCATCTCCCAAACCAGAGTGTCCTGAACTATACAAGGCATGAAAAAGCTAGATAAGAACAAGCAGATAACATAGATGTATTTGTTTCTCTCTGCTCTTGATGTGATGTGACTAGCTGCTTAAGATCCTGCCTCAACTTACCTTCAGTGATGGACTGTCACCTAAAATCATATGCTAAAATAACACTTTCCCCCATGATGTTATTTTTGTCATGGTGTTTTAACATAATAACAGAAATGAAGCTAAAATGTCTTACGACAGAGATAGTTGCACTTTCATGTTCATTGTAGCTTTATTCACAATAAGAAGGAAATAGGAACAGCCTAGATGTCTATTAATGGGTGAATGAATAATGAAAATATAGTATATGTAAGTACATGTACACAATGTAATTTCACTCAGAGGGAAAGAATGAAATTGTTAAAATTGCAGAAAAATGGATGCATCTGGAAGATATATTGAGTGAGGTACCCAGGCTCAGAAATACAAATGTTGCACATTCTCTTATATGCATATCCCAGCTATGAATTTCCATAATAGTGTGTTTAGTTTGAGTTATAGTAAAGGCCAGAAAGATAGAAAGAGGCCTTTAGTGGGGAGGGGGGGGCTTTTGAGATGAGGAAGAGTGGAACACACTGGACATGAAATGAAGAGAATATCGGAGGTGGAAAGGTCCGAGTAGGGCTGGGGCAGAAGGATAAGAGGCATGGGAGAAGAGAGAGGTAACTCAAACTCAGGATACATGAAAAATCCACATGGAGGCCTATTATTTTATGAATTTATTTTTAATGTCATCTAATAAAAAGGGAGTGTCAACAGAGTCACCCTCTATGAATAAATAATGCTCCTCACCAGAAGCCCAATTAAATGAAAATCCCAGTGCCAGCTGTGAGATACCTCCCTATGAGTTGTTGAATTTAGTTTAAAGTTGATTGACTGACAGATTGATTGTGTCTGGGAGGGCTTGGGAGTGCCACACTGCATGTGTGGAGGTCAGAGGATGACATATTGAAGTTGGTCCTCTCTCAAAGTATGTTTTGGGACTATACTCAACTCAAGAGGCTTGGCAGCAAGCTCCTTTACCTGTTGAGTTACCTCACCAGTTCAGGTCTTGTTCATCTGTATTTTTTTTGATTGGGAAATACAGACTATTAGTATTCAGAGTTGAATATTAGTATTCAACTATTAGTATTGCTGAAATGTGAATATTATTTAGTGTCATTTTGTTAATTTTGTAGTGTTTATTATTATTTTCATACTCATTATTTGCTAAAGTACTGTTAAAGTATGGTTCATTCCTTCCTGTAGTCTGATTTAATATGTAGTTTCTTTAATCTGAAGGATTCTTTTAAGTTATCTCCTATAGAGCTGACTTTGGTCATGATGTTTCTTTTTTCTTTTTTTTCTTTTCTTTTTTTTTGAGACGGTCATGACGTTTCTATAATTTGTTTTTACCAATTATGACAGTTTTACTGATTTTCTGATGTTAGTCTGGGTTGACAGTTGTTTCTCAGAACATGAAATACATAATTTCAAGCCCTCTTGGCTTTTAAAGTTTCTGTTGAGAAACCTATCTGGTGCTATTCTGATGAGCCTTCCTTTACATATGATGTGGTGTTTCTCTCTTGCAGCATTCAGTATATTTTCTTTGTTTGGTATATTTGGTATTTTAACTGTAATGTGAGAAGGGTGGCTTCTTTTCTGTTTGGTGTTCTAAATACCTATTGTATCTGCATCATCTCTTTCTCTAGAGTTTGGAATTTTTATTCTACAGTTTTACTGAAAACTGTTTTTGTCTTTAGCAAGGAATTCTCCTTTTATGCCCATGTTTCATGCATTTGCTCTTTTCATAGCATTCTAGAGTATGTTCTGTTCATATTTGATTAATTTATCATTGCCATTGTGTGAATGTTCTAATACAACCACTTTGTCTTCAAGCCCTGCTTTTCTGTTTTCTTCTTGTTATATTCTAGTGTTTAGCTTTCCACATAGCTTTCTATTTGATTTATAGAAATTTTCATTTCCAATATTTCAATTTTGTTGTTTTTCATTAATTTATTTATTTAGTCATTTTACACCCCCCTCACTGCCCTCTCCTCCCAGTTTTTCCCAGAGTCCCTCCCCCTAACCCCCTCTCTTTCTCCTCTGAGAGGTGGGATGCCCTCTCTGAGTATCCCCCACCATGGCACATCAAGACTCTTCAGTACTAGGCACAATCTTTCCCACTGAGGCCAAACAAGGCAGCTCAGTTAGGGGAATGGAATCCACAAACAGGCAACTGCTTTAGGGACAAGCCCCACTCCAGTTGTTGGTGGGCCCACATGAAGACCAAGCTGCACATCTGCTACATATGTGTAGAAGGACTAGGTCCAGCCCCTATATGCTATTTGGTTGGTGGTTCAGTCTAGGTTATTTGACTTTGTTGGTCTTCCAGTAGAGTTCATATCCCCTCCACAGCCCTCAACTTCCCTAGCTCCATCCAATGTTTGGCTGTGGGTCTCTGCATCTGTTTTAGTCAGCTGCTAGGTGGAACCTCTCAAAAGACAGTTATGCTGTGCTCCTGTCTGCAAGCAGAACAGGGTATCATTGTGTCAGGGATTCTTGCCCATGTGATGGGTCTCAAGTTAGGCTGGTTGTTGGCTGGCCATTCCCTCAGTCTCTGCTTCATTTTGTCCCTGCATTTGTTTTAGACAGGAAAGATTGTGGGTTAAAATTTTGCGCATGAGTTGGTGTCCTTATCCCTCTAATGGGAGTCCTGCCTGGCTACAGGGGGTGGCCACTTCAGGTTCCATATCCCCACTGCTATGAGTCTCAGCTAGAGTCACCCACAGAGACTCCTAAAAGCTTCTGTAAGGCAAAGGACACTGTCAATAGGACAAAAGAGCAGCCTACATATTGGGAAAAAATCTTCATCAACCCTACATTCAATGCAGGGCTAATATTCAAAATATATAAGGAACTAAAAAGTTAGACACCAACAAACCAAATAACCCAATTAAAAAATTAAGTACAGAGCTGAACAGAGAATTCTCAACAGAGGAATCTCCAATGGCTGAGAAACACTTAAAGAAATGATCAACCTCCTTAGTCAGCAGAGAAATGAAAATCAAAACAACCCTGAGATTCCACCTTACACCAATCAGAATGGCTAAGATCAAAGCTCAAGTGACAGCACATGCTGGTGAGGATGTGGAGAAAGAGAAACACACCTTCGCTGTTGGTGTGATTGCAAACTGGTACAACCACTCTAGAAATCAGTCTGGTGGTTCCTGAGAAAATTGGACATAGTTCTACCTGAAGACCTGGCTATACCACTCCTGGACATATGCTGAAAAGATGCTCTACAATATCACAAGGACACATGCTCCCCTATGTTCATAGCAGCCTTATTTATAATAGCCCAAAACTAGAAGCAACTCACATGTCCCTCAACCAAAGAATGGATAAAGAAAATGTGGCTAATTTACACAATGGAATATTACTCAGCTATTAAAAAAACGAGGACATTATGATTTTTGCAGGCAAATGGATGGAACTAGAAAATATCATCTTGAGTGAGGTAACCCAGACCCAAAAGGATATGCATGGAATATAGTCACTTGTAAGTGGATATTAGCCATATAGTACAGGGTACCCATGCTACACTCCATAGACCCAAAGAAGCTAAACAAGAAGGAAGGTCTAAACAAAGACGCTTGAATCTCAGTTTTGCTTTCGAAATGAGTATTTCTATTTTTCCCTGAATCCCATTTTCATGTCCTAAATTGACTTCTATGTTTCGTTAAGTTTGTATTCTGGCAATTTATTCCAGAATTTTTTCCATGTTATTTGTGATTTCTTTACACATACTTTTAATCATTCTTTTGACTTCTTACCTGAGATTTCATCTAATTCAGTCATTTCTTCAGAATTAGTAATTATTGATGGAGTCATGTTACCTTGGCTTTTCATGTTTCTTGTGTTCTTTGCATTAGGGCTTGCGCATCTCAACTTAGGCCATTGTTAGTTTTTATTCTTTTTAAATCATCCTTTCTTTCTTTTATCATTTATCTTTTATAAATTAACTTTGTTTTTAAAACAGTTTCATACAAGTAGATAATTCATTATGATTACGATTATCTCCCACTCTCTAATCTCCTTCCCACTCTTGAAAACTAGCCCTTTTCCTTTGAAACTCTTCCCTATATTCATGACATTTTGTTGTCTTATGATCAAATGATTTCTAACCAGGTGTACCTGAGTGCGATAGTTTTGAAGCTATCCACTGCGGCCTGCTGTGATCACCAGTAGATAAACAACTGAACACGATTACTGCTCCCCCTCAAGAATCCATCTACATTCCTCAGTCAGCAAGGAGGTGATTAACTGCTGACTAGTTCAGTATTATACAGGACCAAAACTGACAAACGCAGCTGCTATGATATCATGATTGCAATAGAGTGTCATACCCTGAAGATAGCATTTTGCAGACCTATTTTCTGGCTCTTTCTTTTTTCTCCTCCCTCTTCTTTGAAGTCCCATGGGCCACAGAGAGGATAGTATAAATATCTTCTTTAGAACTGAACACTCAACTGTAAATTGTTCTTGGTAACTAAGCAGCTATGAGCCTCTGCATTCACCACCATTAACTGCAAAGAGAAGACTCTCCAATTAAGGCTGGAGTAGCTTTTGTTTGTAAATATAAGCATAAATATTTGGGGAAAAGTTTGAAACTATGTCAATTTAGCTAAACAACAGTAGTCAGTCCTACCCCCCAACACCAGGGCATATGATTTTCCCAACTGTGTTTTTAAATTATTTTATTTTATACTTATTCTTTTACATCCTCCTCACTGAACTCTTCCCAGTCACCCCTCCCACAATTCTTCCCCAATTCCCCTCTCCTTCTCCTCTGAGTGGGTGGGGACCCTATTGGATATCCCCTCATGTTGGCAGAGTCTGAATCATCAACCAAAGAACATATACTGGATAGACCTAGGGCTCCCTGCACATATGTAGCAGATGTGCATCTTGGTCTTCATGTAGGTCCTGAACAACTGGAGTTGGGGCTATCCCAAAAGTTTATTTATTCTACCTCATACCAATCAGAATGGCTAAGATCAAAACTCAGGTGACAGTAGATGCTAGCGAGGATGTGGAGAAAGCAGAACACTCCTCCATTGCTGGTGAGATTGCAAGCTGGTAAAACCACTTTGGAAAACAATCTGGCAGTTCCTGAGAAAACTGGAAATAGTTCTACCTGAGGACCCAGCTATACTCCTACTGGGCATATACCCAAAAGATACTCCAACATATAACAAAGACTTATGCTCCCCTATGTTTATAGCAGCCTTATTTATAATAGCCAGAAGCTGGAAAGAAACCAGGTGTCCCTCAACAGAAGAATGGATACAGAAAATGTGGTACATTTACACAATGGAATGCTACTCAGCTATTAAAAACAATGACTTCATGAAATTCTTAGACAAATGGATGGAACTAGAAAGTATTATCCTGAGTTAGATGACCCAATCACAAAAGACACATGGTATGCACTCACTGATTAGTGGATATTAGCCCAACAGTTCAGAATACCCACAATACAACCCACAAACCATATGAACCTTAAGAAGGAAGACCAAAATGTGGATGTTTCAATCCTACAAATGATCACAGGTTTAAAAAAAAAAAAAAACCAACACAATTTACATTACCAGAAATCAATGTCTTTCTATGAATCTTAATAAGTCCAATCAGAGAACATTTGGTTACTCCCCATAACAGTTGTATGACTATTACACCAGTGGACATATCTTGCCTGGTAGGTTGATATTGTAGTTATTAGGGTTCATAGCAGAGTAAGACTGTTGATGTCTTTTCTTTGTCAGCATCATGTATAGTAGGTACTATGAAAGGTAGACAGGAGAGAAGCTTCCAGTACACTTCAAACATCCTTATTCTTTTAGTAGAAATGTTTGCAATGTTCCTGAGATACTAGGTTATCATAGGCTACAGATGTAATTTTTCTCTGATGTATTGGTGTTTGGGTCACCAGGCTCAAAGTCCAGGACTCCCCTGAAAGTAGAATTAAAGTGGAAGTTTCTGGATTTTTTGGAAACTTGGTTATGTCATGTGATGTTTTCGTCACATGTCTTGTGGGAAGATGTTTTCCTGAAACAGACACATGAGAGGATGTTTTGCTGAAGCAGACATTTGAGACTGCATGCAATGTTTTACTAGAGTAAACACTTGAGAGGCCATGTGATATTTGGAATGAATATAAGTAGAACCCCACAGACAGTGAAAGGACACTATTGCATTGCTATGCCATGCAATGCTTTGCTGATCTTCACTGGCAAACACATTGCTGGTCTTTGCTGGTCTTCACTTTGCAGAAATACACCAAAAACTTCTTGTGGTATTCCAGTTGATCCTTGCTTCTTCTGCTGACTGACTCATGGTAATTCTATGGAATCTTGCCGTTTCTGCTGGATTAAATCACTGCTACTAATTCATGTTTGGTTTTGCCATTGGACTGGACTTCTGGCATCCTGACATGAAGAGTAGAATTTCCCCCAAGGAACTACTTCTAAACAGGTCCACAGCTCCATTTTCCTATTAACCTCCTTATTCCCCAACCTCTGGTCAGTAGGCTAGAAGGATGTTGAAGTGTTCAAGAACCCTAAATAAAGTAGCTTTGAAAAATCTAAGCCTACATACTGTCTTCCAAAACAATCACTAGTAAAGTATAATCCCACTATGAACATATAGTAATAGTCAACTAACAGTCAATATTTAAACACCAACTATTTTGATGAAAAAAGGAAATCTGATAGTATTGTATATATAAGAGATACTGTTCTGGAGTTCATGTCTCCTGAGGGTAGGGGAGGGAAAGTAGACTCAATCCAAATTATAATTATTTAAATTTATTAATCATCTAGCCGGACAACTGTCTTTGAGCCAACTTGAGATTGCTGTGCAAAGGTAGAAGTGGGTAAGGAAAGGATCTTTTAAGGTAAAAACAGAAGACCTTTAGTATCTGTACAAGACAGCAAGAGCTGTGTAGTCGAGATAAGTTCAATGTCGTTCTTAAATGTCTCCATAAGCAGATTAGTGGTCATGTCTGTACAGTTTTGGGTGGGTGTCACTAAGTAAAGGTTACTGGTAACTTATCATACATGGACTTGAGTCTGAGGCTAATGGCTAATGGGTACCAAAATGGATGACAAACATAAAAAAGTTTATTTAGTCATAACATCCCTACTGGCTCTGGATCATATGAATAAAACCATTAAACCATATTTATGCAAGGGAAAGTTGATATCTTATTTATGTTGAGAGAAAGAGAGAGAGAGAGAGAGAGAGAGAGAGAGAGAGAGAGAGAGAGAGAGAAAGTAGCCAGTCTATGGTAATAGCCAAAAGTAACAGGAGGATTTTAGTCTATCACATTCCTCATTGGCTCTAGAATAATGAGTTGGGGAAAATTAATTTTAGTATCTATAGTGTTGACAATGACATTTACAAATGAGCATTAGCATGTGCAAAGTAGTGAGACAGAGAAAAAACAGTAGATTTACCTAGGTAAAAAAAAAATGGTGACTATGAAGTAAGCCATTCAATCAGATACCAGCCACACATCTTGAGTAACACTTTTTTTTTTTTGAAGTTTTGTAACTCTCTGATTTTAACACATTTCTTTTAATTCTGAAGGGGCCTGGAGGCCAGCATGAACTTTGATATACTAATCGGCATCATATATAACTATTTGTCCCTTTTGCCAAAGAGAAGAGAAGTGATTATTTTTTGTAGAGGGAACTAGTTTCCTTTAAATCTAACATTCTAGCCTTTTGTTAATGATAAGTGACAATGTAGTCTCTTCTGTAACTGCTCCTTAACTGAAATTAAGACATTGTTGTCAGACCCAGGAAGGCTAGAATGCCAGTCAAAGGCCAGGAGGGGCAGGGCATATCTGATTTGCTCTCTAGGTCCTGTTGAACCACCTAGAACTAGCAATGGACAGGTAGATTTGTAGCAGTCGGACTACAGGTCCAAAGCAGGGTCTCTAACAGGTAGGAGATTGCATCAAAAGCACCTGGTTTTCCAGCAAGTTCAGGGATTGCTGGTCTTGAAGGACCACTGGAGGCTGGTGTGTTTAGAGCAGTTTGAAGTCTTTAGTTGACTAGAAATCTGCTAGTACAGATATAGACTAAGGAGAGAAGGTAAAGGTTAACGAGCTTAGGGAAAAGTCTTTCTCTTGGGTATACATTTGAAATGTCCAAGCCTGTGGTCTAGATAGTTGGGCATGGAAGAAGTCCCAAGACCAGGAGGAGGAAAGAGCTTGCCCTCAGGAATTTTCAATAGGGAAAACTTAAGTTGTTGACTGACACCAGGAGTACTTACCTGAAATCTGTTTGACCTGGACAGGTGGATATAAGTTGCAACTCCCTAAAGCTTACATGATTTTTTTAATTTTATAAAAAAGAGATAAAGGTTTTAGATATATCAGCATTGCCATTGTTTGTAATTTGTACTGAAAGCCTTACTGTAGAAAAATCAGTTAACAAGTGCCTATAAACATCTAGAGTAGACTCACACTATTGAGTCATAACAAAAAGCTTGGGGATTTAAAAAATTATTCTGGGTTAAAGGCATGGACACTCTTTCCTCTATCCAGGGGGAGGGGTGGATGTATATAGATTGGACAGAGATGTTTTCAGCATACCGAGAAGCACTTTTAAGTCTATATTTAGAAAACAACCAAAGGAAATTTAAAAATTTCAGCTTGTGACTATGATAATAATAGCAGTGCTTTACCAAGGCTAGATTAACAGCCTATCAAAGCTCCACTAATTAGTGTTAAAACCCTGAACTTCTGAAGTCTTAAAATAACAATAGCATGGTGAGAGGTAAAGAAATATGAAACATTTTTTTATACTCCTTAAGTTATTTTTCAGTTATTTACAACTTGAATTTCCATACATGAAATCACATCCTCAGACCCTCATAACTTACTTAAGCTTTCATATTATTAGACATTTATAACTTGTAATTATATGCCTTAAATTACTTTCTTAGACCCTTATAACTTATTTAAGCTTTTATATCTGAGACCTTTATAACTTATACCCTAAATCATTTTCCTAGACCCTAATAATTTTTATAAACTCCAAATGATTTTTATTCAACTATTTACCATAGGACATGGGTACTTGGTTACTGAGATAAGTCATTGAAAATCAAGTTTTTAAGACAAAAGAATATTAACATCACATTGAACCTGTTATGTGAGTTTATCTCTTTTAATGTGAAGCCTGAAGGTAAAAATAAACTATATGTCTGCCTTTTAAAAACAGGATACCTAGTAGCTCTAGAGAAAAGCAAGGCCTGATTTTTATATATGAAATAGACAATCAGGCAGCCGCAACTAGAGGGCAGGGTGTAGGGCTGGGTGCTTGCTGCTGTTAAACTGATAAAGCTATGGATAGCCATCAACATTATCAGAGACCTGGGAAGGATAAATTAAAGCATGAAGTATAATCCAAATGGCATCTTTATCAGTAAAATGAGAGAGACTAACCTGCTACACAGATGGTTAACCTATGCTCCTCCATGGTGATCTCTATGGTTTTCTAGAGGCAGAGGTAAGGATGATACCAGTCTTTGGCTGTCATACAGGACAGCATTAGCTCTTCGACTGCCACATCAGGCAGCATCAGCATTTGGCTGCCCGGTCCAGAAAGTCTGAGAGCCTTTACTGTGGATGAGGAACTTGAGAGACTGGACTACCCTGTCAAGGGAAAGAGGGGCAGTTAATTCCAGTGTCCTGCTTGTCCATAGTTTGGGGAAGGGCCTGGCAGTAGGCAAAGCATGGGGCAGTTCTTTGCTTAGTAGTTACCCTTACTGCAATACAGATGGAATTGTCTGTGTTCCATCATTGTCTTTGGAGGAGTCTTTGGGCCTCTTCTAGTATCTAGCAGTTTTATTTATCACAGGAAGCTTTTCTATTGAACATTTTAAATTTCATATTCAAAAGATCTCTGAGGAGTTTGAGGGTCATTATTTAATTTATTAAGTGTACTTTATTTTAAATAATCTCTACTTGGTTTTAGTTACTTGCTTTAGACTTAGCTTTGAAAATCTATATAGAAGACTATGGAGAGTATATGCACATGTATATACATATGACAACTTTTCCATCTCTGTATAAGTGGATGTAGGTGTACATCCTCCTTATTCTTAGTTCTTAACCTGTATACCATAGTTTTTCCAGAAAACCTTTAGGCCTTATGCAATTTAGGGCCTAATTGCATACAACATGCTGGGAGGAGTGGCTGGATACCCTGGTGAAAGTCCAATGACCTTGCCTGTTGGGAGCTGACTCCTAGCAGAAAGTGGCTATCATCTTTGCAGCCATCTCGAGCCATATACCCTGACAAGAGACTTGTTTTCAACAGCCCACAGCAGCTGAGCACACTCTGATAAACATCTTGTTTTTCTCACATGTCTTGTTTTGCTGCTTAGTGCCCCCAGCTGCAAGGCACACGTGGTCTCCACGCTGCAAGTCACATGACGTAGTGCCTTCAGCTGTGCTTGTCCATGAGCCCAAGGCACGTGGTAAAGGGTATAAATACCCAGGATTTCCTTTCAATAAACGAGACTTGATCAGATTCTGTCTTGTCTCCATTCTTTGCGTCTATCACCCCTCCATTCCCACTCTCTCTCTTGCTAGATCATGACCCTCGACCGGAGCAGCAGAACGGGGCCGGAACAAAGTGGTGCCTCAACGTTGGAGCTCCAGTAAGCTGGATACAGTAAAGGACACTGTGGGAACTGGAAGCATGCATCCTCACTCCTGCGCTAGAGAACCTGTTGACTGACAGGAATGGACCAGGTCATTACACTTGCCTATTTCTTACCTTTTGTGAAGGAATATTAACTTTTAATAAGCATAATTCTGATTATTTTAAGCAGGTATATTAATAGCTATTACTGAGAAATTTTAGATGTCAGGTTTCATTTTTATAAGCAGTTTGTGTATCTGAAGATAGAGTCAGACAACCTGAAAAGCTTAATAAGTATTTTTTTCTTATAAAGCCATCAAGTTGCAGAATAACTTAAGTATCTATAACTTAGATAACATTAAACAGAAACCTATAAAAACCAGGTATCTATGGGAACTGAGAAGATGTTCACATCAGGTTGTGATTACAAATTTTTAACCACATTTATAAAGCTTAAGGTACTGAAAGTTTATATAATAGTTTATACAAATCTTGAAGTGAGTTTATATTTTAGCAAGTGTCTTAGGGAGTTAAATAAAACAAAGAAAAGTATGAGATAAGCAGCAGTAATTCCTATTGGGACTAGTCTACATCCCTATCACAGTTGGGAGGCCTGTCTGACCCAAGACGGAGATTTTGGAGAATCCTTTAAAATATGCTTGGGTCAGGAGAAGAGGGGCATAACTCACCTCCAGAGCCAGCTCTTTAATGAAGTAGAACAAGATATAACAATGCTTCAATATTACCCATGCTGAAAAGCCACCCGAATCCCTGTAAAACTAATTCCAGTGATCAGAGGAAGAGACCAAAGCAAGCAGAGAACAAAGAAGGCTTGGAGATAAGAAATTCTTAGTGCAGACCAGCTGCAGCACTCAGTGAGCAGCAGGCAGTGGAATGGAAAGGGGGCTTATGATGTCCAGGGGGTGCTGCATACCAGGGGTGGATGGGCACCTGCATTGCACTAGCCCAGTGGCGCTGGGTTTGGTGCCAGCCAGAGCTCCGTGGTCAGAGACAGGAATCAGTTGGGAGACAGAAGAAGTAGGAAAACAACATCCTTCAGAAGCAGAGCATGGAAAAAGATCACAAACAGGAGGGTTTAGAGAAGTATCTTTTGTATCGGTAAGACTTAAATATCAGGCTCCAGCAAGCCAATGAGAGGGACAGAGACAAGCCCTAGGATGGAGATAGAATGAAGGCAGCCAGGAGTAGTTTGCCTCTTAGAAATCCTGAAAATGTTGTGGCATGCTGTTCAGGGGCAGTTTAGCTGTGCTCAGTCCAACTTCCATTTCTGCAACAAAATTGAAAACACAAATCCAACAGACAAAAATAACAATGTAAAAAGACAGTAAAACAATGCAACTAAGAAAGACCAGACAAACTTTGACATGTGGTGACAACCTTCATTCATACAACAAAACCAGTAGGGCAGTAGGATGTCTCCTCTGCCCCAGTTACTAGGTCAGCGATTATATCCAATCTCCCTTTGTCTATTTGAGTGTCCAGATTCTAAAACAAAACAGAATGATTCCTTATTGGTCTAAGTTTCAGAAGCATTTTGGCCAGCAATTCTTGCTTTTGTTTTGCTTTCAATTTACAAATTTGGGTTCCCTGAAACCTGTCAAGTCCATCTTGGACTTGCTCCGTCTTTGAGCCTATCCCTGACTAGCAAGTATTAATTTGAAGCAGCTGTGATCTTGGGTCACTAGGGCCTATCAAGTCCACCTTGAGTTGCTCACACTTGGGGCCCACCCTGGACCCCTGGCCCATACTCTGAGGTCTCCCAGGGATCTTGCTGAGGCTTCCAGATATTATGGAGTTTGTGATTCCTGGGAAAAGATGATAGACTTAATCCTCATAGTAACTAGTTAAATTTATTAAAGCTGCTAGCAGGACAACAATCTCTGACCCAACAACAAATTTGAGATTGCCATGCTAAGGGATGAGGGTGAGGGGGAAGGATTTATAAAGCTGAAAACTACAAGAAGCCCTTGAGTATCTACAGAAGAAAACCAAGACCTTTCTGATCTGAGTTCTGATCTGTCAAGATTAGGTAGTCATGGTATCCTCAAAATAGTCCTTGACTATCTGCATAAGCATGCTACAGATGCAAAAAAGCAGTTATTCACATTATAACAAGTAGATGATTACAGCTGTACATTTATGGATGGGGGTCATTGAGTTGGTGATACTGGGAACTTATCTTCCAGGAAGTAGAATCAGAGACTAATGGCTAGTGGATACCAAGATGGATGCTTAGCATAAAATGGAGTTTATTAAGTCATCACATTACTGTTTAGTGTGAGTATGGGTAGAAAAGAAAAAGTAGAGTAAGATGAATGATTGGTATTGAGTTAATAAATAAAATGTAGGAGAGGAAAAGTAATTAGAAGGGTGGGTTAATGGGGACAAGGTATGGAGATGTACTTCTGACTAAAAGAATAAAAAAGAGAGAGGTAAAGGAGTACAATCAGATAATCAGAATAGTTCCAGCTCTCAGGAGGCACAGACATAGAAGTTCCACAAAGCAAGCCAACCTATATTATTTGGGAAGGCCTATAAAAAGGAAGAGAAACAGACTAGAAAAAATAAAGAATGGAGATGGGGACAGAGAGAACAAGTGAAAGAGGAGATAACATCAGAGTAGGGCAGTTGTTGTCTGAGCAAGCTGACATTGAGGATTGAACAAAAGAGGAAAAACTGTGAAGGGGTAAAGGGTGAATGTGGTTTACAGACTGAGTACAATCTTCCCAGATATCCAGATGCCTGTCAAGTCTCTAATATTTTAACAGGTTGGGTCATGGATGCTGGACTTGTCAATGAATAGTCCTTCACAGGTTGAATTAAGTGTGTTGATCATGCCTCTGTAAGGTCCTTCAGAAGTCTTATTGTTAATGCTGGACTTGCCCCTGGGTGAACCTTCCCATAAGTGGATTGGAAACTGTATTTGTATTTCCCTGTAGGCTCTGGCACCTACCAAGTTCCTGCCTTGATGAATACTGTGCCATATTTCATGAGTTCACCAAGGGTCTGGGGCCATCAAACCACCAACTCAGCTGCATTTTTTCAATGGCATCCTGTGGCTGCTCACCTCTGTTGCTGCTAGATGCAAATCTTGTCAACTTTTCTCCCACTTCTTTCTATTTGAAATGTCTGTTACTGAGAGTACAGTCTATTTTCTAAGGCTCTCTGTCTTAAGTATGGCTCTGGCAACTCCCTTTCATTGGGAAGGGAAAATCCCCTGGAATGCTGCAAAGAAGACTCTGTAAGTTCAATATGCTATTACTGTGACACAGACTTACCTGATAAAGTAACCTTTAACACATTAAATAATACCTTGATGCCAATAACTTCCCCTAAGAAAGCTTAAGTCCATTTCTTATTGTGTGTACCAGATACCACACAGATACCAATTGGTCTTTGGCCTTTTGTTTGAAGATCCCCATTGTGATGGGTAGGTAGAAGCAGTACAGTTATATAATACAAAACCCAGAGCAAGACATCCTGGAAGTTTCTAGAATAGTTCTTTATTCCCAAGTTCCACATTACCAATGTTATCCTTGATCATGTCTCATCTAGACTCCTGACATTCTCCAAGGGACTGACACACCAGCAGTCACTCACTCCCCTTAGTTCATCATCAAGGTTTCATCACTTCTAGAGAGTCACCTGTCTAGTACATAAATATAAACTATATAACACTCCACTATTCCAAATCTCATGCACTCATTTAATAAATTTATTTAGTGAATATATGTGTAATGTTTTCTAAGCCAGGCAATCTTCTGGACTTTCGAGAAAATTATTGCTTGTTCAACTTTTAACATAAACTTTAAAAAACTAAATCTTAACTAAACAGGCAAGGATCACCAATGTCTAACTCTTCATCTTATTTTAGCACAGAAGAGGTCTCCCCATATGTGTTCCAGCTACAGCAGACTCTGAAACTCTAGTTTCCATCTTCAATATACCTACAGAAACTATTTATAGATAAGTTCACCTAGTTTCCTAGCATTTCTCTGTACAGATTCATTACTAACTCCCACACACTATTCTATGGCCTTTACATAATTAACACATTTAACTATAACAAATTTTTATTATATCTCCATTTTACATATGATGAAATTGAAGCTCAGAGAAATAACATTTCTAAATATTTAGGTGGTAGAGCTTGATTTATAACCAAGAAGCTTAGCTTTAAAACTTTTTTTCTAATGGATTCAGGATTCAAGCTCAAGCCTCTAGCTTAAAGTCATGGTCTCCTACATTCAAATCATGCTCAATTCTTACTTTTCCCTAAATGCTTCCACAGAAGCCATGAATCAGAACTTACTCCTCTATCCTACCCTGTCACTGAATTATCTCTACTTATCATTTCCATCCTCCCTCTGTCTTTTCCTTTATTGTGAACTCATGAAGAATATCCATGTATTACATTTATCTCAAAAAGAGTTAAGGTCCAGTTCCTCTGTCCTCTTAGTTGTTTAGAATGGACATGCTTTCTCTTTAAGATGTATAGGCACACAAACTCCCCATCTGCTCCTCGATAGCCCATCTCTGTTCTTGTCTCTGAAAGGCAGTTATCTTATTTATTTGTACTAAGTCCTCTATTATACCATTTTGATAACTTCTTCTCTGGCACAAACATCTAGATTCTTCTTAGTACTTTTAAATGTCACCATGTAAAACAAGACAGATTCAAACTGTGCAATTACATGCACAGCAACTTCCAGTCATGCAAAACACTTCATCTCTTATACTAAGCATTGATAAAACATTTCTGTAGAGTGCTTAAACAGAAGATATCACAAATTTGTAGGCTATTAAGTCTCTATCGTAGCTATCTAACTCTTGTCATAAAAAATCATCTGTAGGCAATAAGAAAATTAACAGGTATGGCTATGTCCCTTGAAATTTATAAAATTGGCAATGAGGTAGATTTGGTTTTTTGGCTGTAATTTTTCTGGGTCCACTATTAATAGGCATAGTCTTCATTCAGCAAAACTATTTCCTCCTAGATTCCTGGTATATGCCTGGGTCTTATCCATACTTTCTCTCTCCTCACACCTATAAACTAACTTTAGTGGAACGAAAATCTGTAATCCATCAGTCCTGCTCGATTTCTATCTCTGAAATAGATAACCACAGAGTTCCATATTAAGATAAACTAAGAAAAAGTTACCAAAGGGGTCACACAATCTACTTGTAATGATACAGGAAGACTTCTACTAGGAAGATATTTGCTTCCAATTGACTATAAAGGAGTTGGTAGCAAGATAGTATTTAACCATAGGCAAAGAGGATTAAAAGTAACATTAATTATAGCTGCAGGTAAAACAGAAAAGAGAAACAATTGAATGAAAATAGTCAAGTCAGAGAAATCTACTAGGAGATGTTTCTTCTTACTTACCTGTATTCAAGGAGCCATGGTTTCTTAAGAGGATACACAACATAACATTCATGAGCTTGGGCCATGGAGTTAACTGCCTAAGGTTTGAGTGCTGGCCCAGACACTTTCTGTGTGAATGTAAGCAAATCAATGTCTAAGTTTTTGTATCTCAAAAATAACTACAGTCTGAGAGGGTTTTTTTTTTTTTTTTTGACATTAGATAAACAGTACACACAAAGCACATTAAAATAGAGCCTAGCACATGGTAAATAGTCCATACATGTCAATTATTATTGCTATGGAAATCTGGCACATAGCCAATATTAGTAGAATTTTCAGGTGGTTACAGGTCTGAAGATTTTGACATGGCTAGTTCTGCCATTCAGTCTCAGGGCCTGTATTCCGGAACTTCCATTCTGACACAAGATTGAAATTTGTTAACAAATGTATTTAAAGCCCTACTGTGCTACTTTGTGTGATTTACATCTTATCTACAACACAAGCCAGAAGCATCCTCTCAAATAAAAAACTTAGTAGCAAAGTATTTTCTTCTGTCAATCAAATCAGTTTTAATTCCTACAAGTTTCATAATCATGTCTAAAAATGCCCAGGCTACACTAAACACTTCCTGTCCTTAGTCTTTTGGCTCACTTTTAGTTGCTTGCTATCTTTCAAGCTTTTAATAATATAAATTAAAATATTATAAAATGTTATTTATTATTTTAAAATTATGTATATATGTGGGTGGTGAGGTATGTATACGTGGATACCCTCTGGATCCAGAAAAGAACATTGGCTCTCCCAGAGCAAGGGTTACAGGTGGTTGTAAGCGACCTGATATGGGTGCTGAGAACTGAACTCAGGTCCTCTTGAAGAGCATTAAGAGCTCTTAATCATTAAGCCATCTCTTCAACCCCTATTTTTGTCTTTTTAAGAAAACTATACAAATAAAATAATGCTCTATCCAATATTGTGAGACTGGCATTAAAAATTACAGCACAATGCCTTTGAGAATTGTTCACTTATTTTTATCTATAGTTCATTCCTATTGATTGCTAAATGGTATAATATAGTATGCATGCACTATATTTTGTTTATCCACTAATTTATTGAAGGGATTCTATATTCTTGTCACGTTTTAGCTAGTATGAAAAAAATACAGTGAACTTTCATGTACAATTTAATGCTGGGGCATACATTTCCATTTATCTGATATACTGTCACAAAATTCAATTTCTGTATCCTATGGTGTCTTAATCCATTTTCTGTTACTATAAAAGAAAAACATAACACTGGTAACTTAAAATGAGCAGAAATTTACTTGGCTTATAATTCTAGGGACTCAGACATTAACAAGCATAGCACTCACATTTCACGAAGATCTTTGTACCTTCCTAACATGTTTCCTAAAATGTTGGAATAGTAGGAATCATATAAAAGACATGCAAAAAATCAGTCTGTGCATATCTCCCTCCCCCCTTTTTTTAGAAACTAAGGCCCTCAATAACTAAACTCCTCCTGTGATGATGGCATTAATCCATGGACTGGAACAGAGCCTCTTGGCCCAATCAGCTCTTAAAGGTCATACCTTTCAACACTCTTAGAATGACAATTAAATTTCAAAATGAGTTTTTGAGACAGGTTCAAAGCACAGCATACAGTAATTGCATGTTTAGTTTCTAAAGAAACTTCCAAACTGTCAGGAAGAAGGCGGCTACTGGCCATCAAAGGCCAGCCAAAAAACAATAATAATCTAGGTTCATTCCAAAAGGAAAATTAATAAGGGTGCCAGAAAGAACTTGACAAGAACAGATAAGAATGTTTCAAAACAAAAGCCTTATGGCTTTTCTTTCTTAAGCTGATCTACAGCCCAGGAAACACAATAGTAGTTTCACTGCCTTCTAAAGAATGACTATCAAAACATGAAGCCTTACTATAAAAAGAGGATGATCTGCCAATTTTTAGCATTGGAGATGGTGAGAAAGCCATTGTAAAATTGGGTTCGCCTCTTTGGAATGCAGGAGATGTAAAACAAATGCATAGCAGACTCTTAAAAGCAAAGCCTTTCAAGATCTACTAGGATAGTGCATCTGCCTGCTTTATTCACCTCCATCCTAGTACTGGCAGAGCTCCACAGAAGCATGAATGGAAAAACATGACACGATGATGGAAAGTTCTACTTCATTCAAATAAGTCTATGCTAAGCATTTGAGCCATCTCCAATAATAAAGGGAAAATCGTGTGTAAGTGGATAAAGTACCAGAACAGAGAACCAATCATATCTCAGAGAAGCACAGGCACTAACAGACAAGGGTTGATATACCTAACATATAAAGAACTCCTAAGAACTGAGCAAACCAAACCAAACCAATAGAATAGTTGGGGAAAGATATGAATAAATAATAAAGAAATAATCCACAAAAGCCTATCCTTGAGCATAAAAAGATGATCAAACACACTCAAAAATTTGAAAACGCAAGGTTAAAAAATGTACAGAGATAATATTTCTCACTTATCAGACTGACAAAAAACAAAACAAACCTAACCATGACAACACATTCAGAGGCTCTGAGGAAATAGGAACTCTCATACACTGATGGTTGCAAGGCAAACTGCCATAGCTCTTCTGACAATAAATTGGGAAAAAAAAAACCTAATAAACTCATAGATACTCTTACTTCTTAAAAAATAACAGCTTTATAGGGATATGATTCAAACACCATACAATTTGCCCATTTCAATGTTATTTTGTAAACTCAGAGTAGCTTACCCATCACTACAATCAATTTCAGACCATTTTCGTCATCCCTACCCTAGTAACTCCATGCATATTAATGGCCCCTCTTATTCCTCCTTATAATTCTGCCTAGTCTTAGCCTTTGACAACTACTAACATCTATTTTTGTTCTCTCAGTAGCAAAGAGACATGATTGAACATTCAAGAAATCATGAAAAAGGATGCAGGGACTGTACAGGTTGTGAAATTGAGGAACCAAGCTATATTTAACTAAATTCCCAATGGAAGAGAAGCTCTAATTGACGTCTAAGTTAAAAGTAAATCACACTCTTGATTTTAGACCAATTACAGCAACTACTGCCTCTCCATCAACTTTGAGGAATTTGATTTTAAGAGCATGAAATAATAGTCCTTGAGCTGTTTGTTGAGCAATGTGATTGCACAGAAAGTCTCAAAAAATTACTCAGAAATATACTGAGAATTCGTCAAAATAACCTTGAGAATTCTCAAGGAAGTTGAGAATTCTGGAGTTGCTGGTTGATGCTGACGGTTTCATCCGCATCCTTTCCTAAGGCTCATGTCATAAATTGTCCTGAGGAGGTAAGAAATACAGAACTGAAAACTTTCTAGTACTGACCTACCCAAATCCAACATTTTACTCCAGCCAACTCTTCCTCTGTCCCTGATTCTCTTTTTGTGCCCTCACAATAAAATTATCCTTTCAAATAAAATTGGAACTCCATTATTTACATAATGAGTTGGGAACTACATAGCTCTGTGAGAGCACAGAAAACCATGACATATCTTCCTCATGTCCAATCTTGGCATACATACACATATATAGAACCCCAGAGGGTATAATATTGAAGTCTCTCTCTCTCTTTTGATTTGATTTTGTAAAATGTTTTATCCTATGGTTATTGAGCAATTACATTACAATCTCAAAAAAAAAAAAAATACTTCTGAAAAGAGTCAATGAGTAAATATCAGCTACCTCTCTAACATATATGTACTCTGTCCCTAGTTCTCCAAAAAGGCCTGTCATGGTTAAAGGCAACTACTCAAGCTGATAAAAAGAAACTAATTTTCAAGACATGAATATATTACCTTAAAGGGTTAACAACTCTCATAATTCTAACAACCATGCCACTTTAGGACATCAGAAAAACTCAAGTGCATGTCAAGTGAGGTAGATTTCTTTTTAAAATACTGTAATTTTCTTTTTCCTGTACACTTGGAATCTGACCTGGGAACAACCTTATTCTCAATATTAGTTCTAAGACAGAGGAAGAATGGTGCATATTAAAGAGTTAATACAACAGACCCGAGATTATTATCCTTAGAAGGGCATGCTTACAAAGTTGGCTGACATCTTGAGAACTTGGTTCTTGGAATCCTCCCAGTCAACAGTTAACTGATTAGAGTAGCACACTGTGCATAGACTATCTGCACAAGCAATGTGGTTTAAGCTGAACACCTGCCTTCCGTCTGGGAGTTTGGCATTTTGGTATGAACTAGGCAGAGCACTTATGTAATTAGTCACTAATAAAAATCTGGGGTGCTGAGTTTCTAATAGGCTTCCATGGTAGAAAACATTTCGCATGTGCTGCTGTATTTTCACTGCTGGAGGAAAGTGTACTTTGCATAATCCTTCATAAAGGGAAGGAAGCACACAAAGCCTGTACAGGGAGTTCTCCAGGATCTAGCTGTGTTTTATTTCCCCTAAGATCCAACTTCACTAAGCCATTACAATAACTTGTATCTAGCAATAAAAATGTTAGGCTGAGTCCTGTGAGTCTAGCAAATCACCAAACCTATGGGTCATCTTGGGGAATATCTGACACAAGATACTTACTCATCTTGCCACTGACAGCTAACCCCATTATTTAATGAATATTCTATGTCCTGAACAGAAAATTGAACTTCAGGAACGTGGCTCTAGCATACAACCTTAAACAAACACCATAGTCTGGTCAAAACTCTGAAAGTGGCTGGTGAGTACAAAATTCATCATGCAGAAAAAAAAAAAATATATATATATATATATATATATATATATGGAATACATATCATATGTCATCAGTGGTAGTTTCAGAATGGCAGTCATGAAAGGCTCAAAGTGTTACTCATCATATCTAAACCACTAAATTCTCTGAGAAATTATTTCATTAGACTTCATAAAAAAACATTTCATTGGATTTTCACCTTCCTAAATCCTAAGACTATATTAGGAGCAATATAACTCTCATTAAGATGATCTGGTTTGGTCAAAGGATATAGCTCAGTGATAGAGCATATGTCTACCATGTGGCAATCCCTGGTTCAACTCTCAGCACTGAAGAAATTATGTTTGTCATTTCCTGTAGACTTTCGGAACTAGTACTGCCACTCAATATTCATCAAAGTAGTATTCTATTTCTATCAATATAAGAAGTTGAAATTGACCAACATTTAAAATCTTGTTCCTGTAAAGCACTATTCAGAGTCCTCTATATTTTGCCTACATGTGAGTCCTCTACATGTTAACCAACAGGCAAGGCAAAGAGTGCGCTTTAAGTTCTGGAAGGTCTTCTGCAGTGTTATAACTCCTTAAACAAAATGGCCAGCTCTATTTTGCCACACTGATTTTGTTTACATTAATGTACTACCCTATTTACCCAAATAGTGATTCAGAATAATAGCTTTCATTTCTACAATTTCCACATACAAGTAAGGAATCCTAGAGTACTGACAGGACCCACAGTAATCAGAAAAATGTGCATACAGTCCAGTCAGTAAGATCTATAAAACAGTTCCCTAAAAAATTCCAGGGGAGGTATAAGTGAGATATATTGTCTTTTCTTTCAGATACATCACCATTATATAACCATGCCAAAAATGTCTGTGACCATTGAAGGCTTTCTGTGATGATCTGTATTTGCTCCACTGAGGGAGTGGCACTATTAGAAGTAAAGCCCTGTTGAGTAGGTGTGGCCTTTTTGGACTAGGCATGTCATTGTGGGTGTGAGCTTTAAGAACCTCATCCTAGCTGTCTGGAAGCCAGACAAATGAAGATGTAGAACTCTCAGCTCCTCGTGCACTATGCCTGCCTGGATGCTGCCATGCTCCCACCTTGATGATAATGGACTGAACCTCTGAACCTGTAAGCCAGCCCCAATTAAATGCTGACCTTTAGAAGACTTGCCTTGGTCATGGTGTCTGTTCAAAGCAGTAAAACCCTAACTAAGATACTTTCTGAGTTCCAAATGCTTCTTAGCCAACAGTTTTAATATATCTCACTATATTCATCAAAGTCACCCTATATTTCTCTATCTTCCTGAGAAACTTTACGTAAGGAACCAAGATACACAGTGAGAGAACTATTTGACTCCTACTTACAATAGTTAGTTGTAATGCTTGCTGAAATTGGATAGGCATTAACTAGAAGAGTCATTATGGAAGTTTTCCTGCTACTACAAAACACAGAATACAGCAGAATTTTCTCTCAGGTAAATCCAACATCAGTGTGCTCCAAATCCAGAAAAGGGTAATGTACCCTTTCCCCTTGCTCCTTGAATCTTTCTAAGAATCATATTGCCTGGCTTATAAAATATCAAGGTGCAAACAATAGCCAGTATTCTAATAATTATTCCTAACCCACCTCACTACCTTTCTAAGAATACACTCATTCTCACATTCTTTCCCTCAGAACCAACTACTCATCCCAGTTGGTGCTGATATTGACTCTAATCCATTTGTATTTGTCCTTTTTCCAAGCTTTTAATCCCCCTGGTTCTGAGTTTCTAGTTCTATACCTCAGATTCAAATTCCTGCTCTAGCCATCTTTAATTTAGAATACCATGTGCTTAGATTCTTTCTCCTTCTTACCCATTATTTTTTCCTGCATTTGTGGCATATCTTGTCCTCAAGTTACTGCATCCCAAGGTATATTGGATGAGAATTTGCTCCCACCTTGAACACACCATAACCAACTAGGACTTATCCCTGGAATCTAAAAATGTTTTTTATATAGTTAGTAAATATGACACATTAAATTATCAATGAGGAATAAAATAATAGAATAATCACAATACATGGACAGAATGTTTTCTCATACACACACACACACAAAATCTGGGCTCAGCCAAGCATTGTGGACAGTGTGGTGGATTGGCTGATCTAGCCACCACAATGACATCTTGTGGGTGCCAGGGTCAGTGTTTTTGGCTGGCCTGAGCTGTGGTCTGAGCCAAGCAGCAGGAGCACTGCACAGCTCTTGGCCTCAGGCCTTATATAGTAAGGAAAATGGCAGCTTCTTAAAAATAAGCCAGACTGGGTGCCACCATTTTAAATATTACCCTCAACACATATATAACTCCCCTAAAGAAATATACAAAAACACAGGTAAAAAGGTAGAAGCCCTTAAAGAGGAAATGCAAAAATCCCTTAAAGAATTACAGGAAACACAACCAAACAAGTGAAGGAATTGAACAAAACCATTGAGAATCTAAAAATGGAAATAGAAACAATAACGAAATCATAAAGGGAGACAACAATCATAAAGGGGATAGGAAACATAGGAAAGAGATGAGGAGTCATAGACACAAGCATCACCAACAGAATACAAGAGATAGAAGAGAGAATCTCAGATGCAGAACATACCATAGAAAACATTGGCACAATAGTCAACGAAAATGCAAAGTGCAAAGAGCTCCTAACCCAAAACATCCAGGAAATCCAGAACACAATGAGAAGACCAAACCTAAGGATAATAGGGATAGATGAGAGCAAAGATTTCCAACAAAAAGGGCTTGCAAATATCTTCAACAAAAGTATAGAAGAAAACTTCCCTAACCTAAAGAAAGAGATGTCCATGAATATACAAGAAGCCTGTAGAACTCCAAATAGACTGGATCAAAAACGAAATTTCTCCCATCACATAATAATCAAAACATCAAATGCACAAAACAAAGAAATAATATTAAAAGCAGTAAGGGAAAAAGGTCAAGTAACATATAGAAGTAAATCTATCAGAATTACATCAGACTTCTCACTAGAGACTAAAAGCCAGAAGGTCCTGGACACTTGTCATACAGACACTAAGAGAACACAAATGCCAGCCCAGACTACTATATCCAGCAAAACTCTGAATTACCATAGATGAAGAAACCAAGATATTCCATGACAAAACCAAATTTACACAATATCTTTCCACAAATTCAGATGTACAAAGGATGATAGATGGAAAACTCCAACACAAGGAGGGAAACTTCACCCTAGAAAAAGCAAGAATGTAATCTTCTTTCAGCAAACCCAAAACAAGATAGCCACACAAACATAATTCCATCTCTAACAACAACAACAACAAAACAGGAAGCAACAATCACAAGTCCTTAATATCTCTTAAAATCAATGGACTCAATTCCCCAATAAAGAGACATTGACTAAAACATTGAATATGTAAATAATACTCAGCATTTTGCTGCATATAAGAAATGCACTTCAATGACAAAGAAAATATTACCCCAGAGGAAAAGGGCTAGAAAAGAATTTTCCAAGCAAATGGTCCCAAGAAACAAGCTGGAGTAGCCTTTCTAATATCGAATAAAATCAACATTGTACCAAAAGTTATCAAAAAAGATAAGGAAAAAACACTTCATACTCATCAAAGGAAACATCTGCCAAGATGAACTCTCAATTCTGAACATCTGTGCTCCAAATGCAAGGGCACCCACATTCATGAAGAAACTTTACCAAAGCTAAAGCACACATTGCACCTCACACAATAATAGTGGGAGACTTCAATACCCTACTCTCAGCAATGGACAGATCATGGAAACAAACTAAACAGAAACACAGTGAAACTAACAAAAATTATGAACCAAATAGATTTAACAATATCTATAGAACATTTCATCCTAAAACAAAAGGATATACCTTCTTCTCAGCACTTCATGTTACCTTCTCCAAAACTGACCACATAATCGGTCATAAAACAGGCCTCAACAGACAAGAAAATTGAAGTAATCCCTTTCATCCTATCAGATCACCACAGACTAAGGCTGGTCTTCAATAACAACAAAAACAACAGAAAGCCCACATATACATGGAAACTGAACAATGCTATACTCAATGATAACTTGGTCAAGGAAGAAATAAAGAAAGAAATTAAAGACTTTTCAGAATTTAATGAAAATGAAGACACAACATACCCAAACTTATGGGACACAATGAAAGCAGTGCTAAGAGGAAAATTCATAGCTCTGAGCGCCTCTAAAAAGAAACTGGAGAGAGCATACACCAGCAGCTTGACAGCATACCTGAAGGTTCTAGAACAAAAAGAAGCAAATACACCCAAGAGGACTAGACTACAGGAAATAATCAAACTCATGGCTGAAATCAACCAAGTAGAAACAAAACCAAGTAGAACTATACAAAGAATCAACAAAACCGGGAACTGGTTCTTTGAGAAAATCAGCAATATTGATAAATCCTTAGCTAGATTAACCAGAGGGCACAGTGACAGTATCCAAATTAATAAAATCAGAACTGAAAAGGAAGACATAACAACAAAAACTGAAGAAATTAAAAGAAATCATCAGATCCTATTACAAAGGCCTATACTCAACAAAACTGGAAAATCTGGATGAAATGGACAATTTTCTAGACAGATACCAGGTGCCAAAGTTAAACCAGGATCAAATAAGCCATTTAAACTGTCCCTTAACCTCTAAAGAAATAGAAGCAGTCATTAAAAGTCTTCCAATAAAAAAAAAAAAAAGTATAGGATCAGATGTGTTTAGTGTACAATTCTATCAGACCTTCAAAGAATACCTCTTCAAACTATTCTACAAAATAGAAACAGAAGGAAAACTACACAACTCATTCTATGAAGCCACAGTTATGCTGATACCAAAACCACACAAAGACCCAACAAAGAGAACTTCAGACCAATTTCCCTTATGAATATTGATGCAAAAATACTCAATAAAATTTCTCACAAACTGAATCCAAGAACACATCAAAACCATCATTCACCACAATCAAGTAGACTTCATCCCAGGTATGCAGGGTTGGTTCAATATACAGAAATCTGTCAATGTAATCCATTATATAAACAAACTAAAAAAAAAAAAAACCACATGATCATTTCATTAGATGCTGAAAAGGCATCTGACAAAATTCAACATCCCTTCATAGTAAAAGTCTTGGAAAATCAGAAAGTCAAGGCCTATACCTAAACATAGCAAAAGCAATATACAACAAACTATTAGCCAACATTAAACTAACTGAAGAGAAATTGAACAATCCCACTAAAATCAGGGACTAGACAAGGCTGCCCATTCTTTTCCTACCTATTCAATATAGTACTTGAAGTTCTAGCCAGAGCAATTAGGTAAGAAAAGGAGATCAAAGGGATACAAATTGGAAAGGAAGAAGTCAAAATATCACTATTTGCAGATGATATACTTAAGTGTCCCTAAAAATGGTTCCACCAGAGAACTCCTAAACCTGATAAACAACTTCAGCAAAGTGGCTGGATATAAAATCAACTCACCCAAATCAGTAGCCTTCCTCTACTTGAAAGATAAACAGGCTGAGAAAGAAATTAGGGAAATGACACTCTTCACAATAGTCACAAATAATATAAAATTCCTTGGTGTGAATCTAACCAAGCAAGTGAAAGATCTGTATGACAAGAACTTCAAATCTCTGAAGAAAGAAATCGAAGATCTCAGAAGATGGAAAGATCTCCCATGCTCATGGATTGGCAGGATTAATATAGTAAAAATGGCCATCTTGCCAAAAGCAATCTACAGATTCAATGCAATCCCCATTACAATCCCAACTCAGGTCTTCATAGAGATAGAAAGAGCAATTCTCAAATTCATTTGGAATAACAAAAGATCCAGGATAGCAAAAACTATTCTCAACAATAAAAGAACTTCTGGAGGAATCGCCATCCCTGACCTCAAGCTGTACTACAGAGCAATAGTGATAAAAACTGCATGAGTATTGGCATAGGGACAGGCAGGAAGATCAATGGAATAGAATTGAAGACTCAGAATTGAACCTAATATACCTATGGCCACTTGATCTTTAACAAAGGAGCTAAAACCATCCAGTGGAAAAAAGACAGTATTTTCAACAAATGGTGCTGGTTCAAAATGTAGAAGAATGCAAATTGATCCATTCTAATCTCCCTGTATAAAGCTCAATTACAAATGGATCAAGGACCTCCACATAAAACCAGATACATTGAATCTATTAGAAGAGAAAGTGGAGAAAAGCCTGGAACATATGGTCATAGGGGAAATTTTCCTGAACAGAACCCCAATGGCTTATGCTCTAAGATCAAGAATCAACAAATGGGACCTTATAAAATTGCAAAGCTTCTGTAAGGCAAAGGACACTGTCAATAGGACAAAATGGCAACCAGTAGATTGGGAAAAGATCTTTACCAATCCTACATCTGATAGAGGGATAATAGCCAATATATACAATGAACTCGAACTCAAGAAGTTAGACTGTATAGAACAAAATAACCCTATTAAAAATGGAGAACAGAGCTAAACAGAGAGTTCTCAACTGAGGAAACTCTAATGGCTGAGAAGCACCTAAAGAAATGCTCAACATCCTTAGTCATTAGGGAAATGCAAATCAAACTGACACTGAGATTCCACCTCACACCAGTCAGAATGGCTAAGATCGAAAACTCAGGTGACAGAAGATGGTGGTAAAGATGTGGAGAAAGAGGAACACTCCTCCATTGTTGGTGGGATTGCAAGCTGGTACAACTACTCTGAAAATTATTCTGGCAGTTACTCAGAAAATTTGACATAGTATTACTTGAGGACCCAGCTATACCACTCCTGGACATATACCCAGAAGATGCTCCAATATGTAATAAGGACACATGTTTCACTTTGTTCATAGCAGCCATATTTATAATAGCCAGATGCTGGAAAGAATCCAGATGTCCCTTAAAAGAGCAATGGATCCAGAAAGTGTGGTACATTTACACAATGGAATACTACTCAGCCATTAAAAACAATGACTTCATGAAATTCACAGGCAAACAGATGGATCTAGAAAATATCATCCTGAGTGAGATAACTCAGTCACAAAAGAACACACATGGTATGTACTCACGGATAAGTGGATATTAGGCAAAGAGCATGGAATACCCATGATACAAGTCACAGACCACATGAAACTCAAGAGGAAGGAATACCAAAGAGTAAGTCACACTTAAAAGGGGGAACAAAATAAGGAAAGTAGAGGGTGGGAGGGACTCGGGAGGAAGAGAAGAGTGAGAGGGGTAAAAGAGGAAAAGATCAGATATGGGAAGAGATGGAAATGTACAGAGGGTCAGGAAATTAAACAGAGGTGTGTAGCAATGGGGTATGGGGAACTGGGGGTAGCAACCAGAAAGTCCCAGATGCCAGGAAAGCAAGAGCCTCCCAGGGCCCCACGAGGATGACATTAGCTGAAATACCCTACAAAGGGGATGGAGAACCTGTTGAGACCATATCCAGAAGTTAGGCATTGCCCCCTGGTTGAGGGATGGGGCCACCCACCCATCTCCAAAACTTTAACACAGAATTGCTTCTGTCTAAAGGAAATACAGGGACAAAGAATGGAGCAGAGACTGAAGGAAAAGCCATGTAAAGACTGCCTAAACTGGGGATCCATCCCACATACAGACACCAAACCCAAACACTATTGCTGATGCGAAGAAGTGCTTGCTGACAGGAGCCTGATATAGCTGTCTCCTGACAGTCTCTGCCAGATCCTGACAAATAAAGATGAAGATGCTCACAGCTAATCATTGGTCTGTCATAGGGGCCCCAAGGGAGGAGTTAGGGGAAGGACTGAAGGAGTTGAAGTGTCCTTATCTGGCATCAATAGGAAGGGAGGCCCTTGGTCCTGTGAAGGCTCAATTCCCCAGTGTAGAGGAATGCTAGTGCGGTGAGGTAGGTGTGGGTAGGTGGGTGGAGGAGTACTCTCACTGATGTTGCGTAAGGGGGGATGTAATTGGGGGTTTTGCAGAGGGGAAACCAGGAAAGGGGATAACATTTGAAACATAAATAAATAAAATATCCAATTTAAAAAAATCCAATTCTGTAAAATTTCAGGATATGAAATCAACATAAAATCACACATATGTTTATATATTAGCAATGACCTAGCTAATACAGAAACTAATTCCCTTTATAATAATGTGAAAATAATATACCTAAGAGGAAAAACCAATGAAAAATTAAAAAACCTAAAATTGAAACTGAGAAAGAAACGAAACAAATAAATGACTGCATATACTATGTCTGAGAATTATAAAAATTATTATTGTTAAATCAGCTTTCCTGCCTCAGAAGATCTATAGATTCAATGCAGCCTCTACAAATTGCCAATTTCTATCTGGATCCTTAGAAATTTATCCCTATACCCAAATAAATGTAGTCCTTACCTCTCATCAAAGAAGCTTCTTTTTACCACAAACAGGGGCTACAGAAACCCACGACTGGTCAAATGCAGAGAACAACAGACTATGGCATGCCCAACCACAACTGACAACCCTTACACTTAAGGCTCAGAGAACATCATAGAAGAAGGCACAGAAAGTGCAAGAACTAGAGGACTGGAGTATCTGCTGTAAGATAGTGTCTTTTAGGCATAATGTGGAAATTCTACCCATGGAATGTCAACAGTATGGTTACCTAAGTAAGATATATGCATAATGACAATACAAGTTGACATTCCAACACAATTTTGTGGAGAATCTCAAGAATTCCACTCCTAGATGAACAGCTACAGTCATTTAATGGCTGCTGAGAGAGGGAAAAATCAGTCTTCTCTAGGGAAGACTGCATAACCCTGATAGGTTATGCAATCCCAAGAGGTTACCCTGAAACATATACACATACTGAACAACACTAAATAGACTCATAGACTCAGGAGGGTGTGCACGCATGCTTGTGTGTGTGTACATGCATGCTATAGCACACATGGCATTCAGAGAACAACTTGTGGGACTCAGTCCTCTCCATTTACCATAACAATAATAATTATTGAGGTCATGAATTTGAGAGGAAGTGGGGGGGACAAGGAAGGGAAGTGGAAGGTGTAGACACCATGTGGATATAATAAACATGTAGGAAATTCTTCAAAGTTCAAACAATAAACAAACAAATAATAATATTTTTAAAACCCTGCTCTAAAGCTTTGTTTGAAAAACCTAAAGACATGAAGTTGGAAAGGGACATATTGTGGAAATATGGGGGAGTTGGAGGGTAGTAGGGTATAGATGGGATAATGTTTCACTGGATACATTCATGAAAATTTCAAAATAAAAAATTAAATCAAAGAAATTACCAATGCAGAATAAAAATGCTAAACCACAATTCAGATAGAAACATAAGACTTAAAATAGCAAAAACAATCCTGAAAAAGCAGGAAAAAATATGACTTCATAGTTTCTGGTTTCAAATTATATTGAAAAACTACAGGAATTTAAACAGCCATGCTGGCCAATGGAACAAGAAGTCAGAGCAAACTCATACATATACAATAACTAATCTTCCAAAAAGGATGCTAAAAAGTACATAATGTGGGAAGGAGAGACTTCTCTAAAAATCATATTGAGAAAATTGAATATCTACATACATAAACCAGGAAACTCATTTAAGCTATTCACAAGAATCAACTCAAGTGCAGCACAAGCTGCACCATAATGAAACTATGCAATTCCTAGAAAAGGCTTTACACTCATGTTTTGTATAGAACATCAAATAACAGGAAAATAAATAAGTGGAATTACATCAAACTAAAAATGTTCTGAGTAAGAAAGGAAATGGGGTTACAGAGATGGCTCAGTGCATAAAGGCACTTATTGCCAGGCCTGATGACCCGAGTTCCATTCCTGGAATCCACATGTGTGAGGAAGAAAGCTCAATCAGACAATTATCTTCTGACCTCTACATGTGTGCACGCACATAGACACACATACACATGGTGTAATCAAATAAATAAATGTAAAAACGAAATTATTAATAGACCAGAAAAACAATCTACAGAAAGAAAGAAATATTTGGAAAACATTCATCTGCTAACTCATTAATTCCCAAATAGTAAAAGCAACTACAATTACTAAACTATCTAAAAATCAATTGTTATATTTAAACATGGTAAAGAACTTGAAAAGAATCTTTTTTCATCCCAAAGAAAACATAGAAATTGAGGCTGGAGAGATGGGTCAGTGATTAAGCTGCATACTGCTTTTGCAGAGGATCTGAGTTCAGTTCCCACCACCCACATATTAGGCAGCTTACAAATACCTCTAACTCCAAATCCAGAGGATTCAACATCCTTGTCTAGCCTGTGCCCATAGCTACAGTCATGTGCACCATCTCGCCCCCAAACGCATACACCTAATTAAAATAAAACTAATCTTCTTTTTAAAAAAATACAAATGACCAGTGGAAACACAAAAAAATCTCTGTATCACTAATAATCATTAAAATGCAAATCAAAACCATGAGATACCACCTCATACTTGTTAGGATGGCTAGTATAAAAAAACCCTCAGTGGATAGCATAAGTTAGTAAGGATGTAGAAAAAAAGAAACTTAAAGGAAAACAATATGAAAGTTCATCAAAAATAATTTGAAACTGAACTATTAGGTGATTCAGAAATTCCTCTTCTAGAGACATACCCAAAGACAATGAAATCAGCACATCATAGAGACATCTGCATTCTTTTCAGCATTCAGTATTGTTAATAGCCAAGATAGAAAAATAATGCAAGTGTCTATGATAGGTGAATAAAAAAATGGAGTATATACATTCTAACCATTCTACATTCCAGACAAAAGGGAGCAAGAAACATTTTTCCTTATATATCCAGCATAATTACTTAGGATAATATCTTCCAGATTCACCTGTGTTGGACTCAGGCTGGATCTCCGACTTTTTCAAAAGCAAAGCAGAATGTGTTTTGCCTCGGAAAGAAATGAGAAGCAGGGAGTATTTTTTATCAAAGTACATAAAATTTTTACTTATCCAAAATAAATAAGTTCTGAAAATCTAATAGTTATTTTAAGTAATATTCTACTGTACATTTGAAACTTGCTAAGAAAATAAATCTCAGTACTCTTATCACAAAGAAATGGGTAACACTTGAGATGATAGATTTGTTATGTAGTTTGATTGTGGTGGCTATTTCACAATGTTATTTTCAAGATGAATGTCATTATTCCAAAATCCAAACTCTGACACATTCCAAATAGTGAGATTCCACCATTAGTTAAATATTCCAAAATCTGACAAAGTTGGATATGGACAATAGACATTTTCATTTATTTCAAGCTTATACAGAACACTCACCAGGAAAAAATACACTCTGGATTATAAAACAAGCCTTAAAATTAAAAAAAAAAAAACATAGACATCACATAACATTTGGTCTTAGATCACAGCAGAACTAAGTTAGTATCAATAACACAGGATATGATGTGTGCTACATGTCCATAATCTTAGCTAATCAGGAGGCTTAGGCATGAGGATCACTTAAGCCCAAATGCTTGGTGCCCATCTGGGTAATAAGTAAGGTACAGTAGATTATAAAAACCCCAAGTATATCGAGATTAAATAATACCCATATCAAAGAAGTGACAAGTTAGTTAACATTTCTTGAATCAAATGGAAATGAAAACATATATCATCAAAATCTGTGAGATTCAGGAAACCAATACTTAAATGAAAATCCATACTGAATGCATATAATAGAAAATCAAACAAATCTAAAATTAACATTTAAATCCTGCACAAAGTAAGGCAAACTAAACTCAGACTAAGTGGAATAAAGAGCTAAAGTATTAGCACAGAAGTAAGTGAAAAATGAAATCAAGAACTGAATAGAAAATGTAACAAAATCATAAGCTATTTTAACACAGTAATTAAGAACACAAATTGATAGTACTATAAATATAAGAGAGGAATACCACTATGGACCTAGTAGACATTAAAGAGTCACAAATTTGAGAACATAGGTGGTATGGGTTATATTCTAGTTACTTTCTTTTTTCTTGATGAAATGCCCTGACAAAAACAACTTAATGGATAGTCTATTTTGGCTCACCGTTTGAAGGTACAGTCCATTACAGTGAGGAAGACGTAGTGACAGAAGCTTGAGGTGGCTGTTCACATGGCACCTGCAGTCATAAAAAAGAAAGCCATGAATGCCTATGACCACCTATCTTCCTCCTTTTATTCCAGGGTCCCACTCAGTTCATGGAATGGTGCTGCCCATAGTAGGTTGATTTTCCCATTTCAATGAACCTAATCAAAATAATATATCCCAAGGGTGCCCAGAGGCTTGTCTCCTAGGTAATTCTAGATCCTGACAAGTTGACAGCATTTCATAGACAATTCTTTTGAAGGATATGCCAAAATTCTCACGAAGAAAAATACAATTTGACTAGATCTATATTAATTAAAGAAACTCAATAAAAAATGATAACCTTAAAAAGAAACACCATTGGGACAAGGTGAATTCACTGCTAAATTCTACAAAATCTTCAAGGATGGCATGTACTATGATCTCTTTCAAAGGCAGAGGCAATAATTCCTAATTGATTCCATGAGGCTACCAGCACCATAATACTAAAATCAGAAAAGGACATTGTGAGGAAAACAATTGTAGATTAATGTCTCTCTTAAACATAGGTATAAAAATCCCTCACAAAATATTACCACTTGAACTTCATAATGTATAAAACAATTATACACCTCAATACTATGAGATAATTCTGATATGTAAGGCTGAGAAACATTTGACTACCAACTAAATTAATGCAGGACATTGGTAGGCTGAGAAAAATTGCATGATCATATCAACAGATAAAGAAACGCATTTTGCTTTCGGCCGCAGCAGCCATCTTCCAGTTAACTCGCCAAAATGACAAACACAAAGGAAAAGAGGAGAGGCACTCGGTATATGTTCTCTAGGCCTTTCAGGAAACATGGAGTTGTTCCTTTGGCCACATACATGAGAATCTATAAGAAGGGTGATATTGTAGACATCAAGGGAATGGGTACTGTTCAAAAAGGAATGCCCCATAAGTGTTACCATGGCAAAACCAGAAGAGTCTACAATGTCACCCAGCATGCCGTGGGCATCATTGTAAACAAGCAAGTTAAGGGCAAGATTCTGGCCAAGAGGATCAATGTGCGGATTGAGCACATCAAGCACTGGAAGAGCAGAGACGGCTTCCTGAAGCGGGGGAAGGAGAACGATCAGAAGAAAAAGGCAGCCAAAGAGAAGGGCACCTGGGTTCAGCTGAAGCGCCAGCCTGCACCACCCAGAGAAGCACACTTCGTGAGGACTAACGGGAAAGAGCCCGAGCTACTGGAGCCCATTCCATATGAATTCATGGCCTAGTGTACAAAAGAGAAATAAAGGACCCGACTGCAGAGTTTTTCCTTAAAAAAAAAAAAAAAGAAACACATTTGATAAAAATTCAATACCTATTCATTGTAGAAAAAAAATCACAGAACATAGCAATAGAGAATTCCTTAAATTGATAAGAATATCTACACCAAAATCTATACATAACATTATGTAAGGAACTAAAATCTTTCCCACTAAGATCAATAATATAAACTAAAATACAGTATACTAACTGAGAACAATGTAATAAAACTGTCCTTATTAAAGATGGCATAACTATCTACAGAAAATCTAAAAGGATCAGCAAAACTTAGAATAAGAAATTATTGTAAAGCAAGGATTCAGGTTAATATACAAAAGTCAAGTTAAAAAATAATACTTTTTATGTTAGTGTTTCCCAAAATTAAATACTTAAGTATAAATCTAACAAAATGTATACATGTTCTACATGAGGAAAACTTAAAAAAAAAATGTTAAAAAAGCGAATTAGAGCTAAATAAATGGAAAGGTATCACCGTGTTCACATAAAAGACTGGATTTCACTAAGATGTCAGCTCCTGCCAAATATGTCTACACATTCAATGTGGTCACAATCAAAATTGAAGCAAATTATTGATTGGTATAAAAGTGATATAATATTTACAGTCCCAGAGTAGCTAATACAATATCAAATGAGAAAAACTACTTTGGAAGAATGTGACTATCTAGCATCAAGACTTTCTGTGAAGCTAAGTTATCAAGAGAGGGTAGAATTGGTCAAAAAGGAGACAGAACAATTGAACAGAACAGAGGACTCAGATATAGTCCTCTATATTGTCAACTGATCTTAGACCAAAGAGTACAATGGAGAAACAATTATCTATTTTAGCAAATGGAGCTAGAACAGTATTTCAGCACTAGTAACAATAAATAAGTTACAAAACCAATCTCAGTGTCTGTAAACAGAGGAAAAGATAAAATGTGGTATACATAAACAATGGAATTTTAATCAGGTATAAAGAAGAATAAACCCTAACCCTAACCCTGATTTCAAGAAAATGGATGTAATGAGAGACACTAAAATTAAGTGAATTTTGTCAGTCTCAAAAAGACAAATATCATATTTTTTCTCATTTGTGAATCTTAAATACACAAAGATACATAAGATCATGTATGAATATATGGCATGCAAATAGCAAAACTATCTAATAGAATGAAGGAAATAATAAAAGGGGTGAAGGGAGATAAAGGGGAGGATACATGGGCTATG
The DNA here is from genome assembly GCA_021653895.1 of Mastomys natalensis. Lineage (NCBI taxonomy): Eukaryota > Metazoa > Chordata > Mammalia > Rodentia > Muridae > Mastomys > Mastomys natalensis. Next base: position 54,331 of record JAJTUV010002324.1, read on the forward strand.
AGGAAAAATATGTGAAGTATTATATATACTTATATGGAAATTTCCTTATTAAATCCTCCAAATAAATAAGAAAAGAAAAACACTAGGTAACTCAATAATAAGGTTCACAAATGAAGGTGGCATAATAGTCCAAACTAACATACATATAAAAAATACCTGAAAAAAGAAAGCCAAGCAATTCCTCCAAAAGGTCATACTTCTCAACTACTGAATTCAAAGATACCAAAATTGGTAAAATGCTGAGTGAACAATTTCAAAAGTTCACTAGCAAAAAATATTTAATGACCTCAAAGAAGATAAAAATATGTACATAAATTCAATCTAAGATCTCAGGCAGAAAGTCAGTAACAGTGGAAAAATGTCAACAAAATCAGAATTATGAACATTAACTCCTGTAACAAGGAAGAAAAAGCAAAGAAAACGTTTTTCAGGAGAAAAAAAAAGAGAAGTTAAAAATGAGAATCTCAATGAATCAAATTTAAACTAAAACAGAAAGCATCACCAACAGATTTGAACAACTTGAAGAAAGAATACCAAAGACAGAGAAGAAAATCAACAAAATGATACACTCACCTCTAGATATCCAAGAAACCAAACTAAATAACCCACAGGATACAAGAAAGACAAAAGATAAAAACTAAGGGCACAGAAATTATAGCAGAAAAACCCAAAATTTAGAGAAAATTGGAAAACAACACATAGTAGACATTTGGAAACTCAAATGCATATATGGTAAAATATATATATATATATATATATATATATATATATATATATATATATATATATCCTCAAGATATCATACTCAAGATGCCAAAAGTACAAAGGAAAAAATATCAATAGCTTTAATGGGAAAATGCCAACTCACCTACAAAGACAAACATAAGAATGGGCACACAGTCATTCATCAGCAACCTTGAAAGACTAAAAGTGTGGAATGATATATTTCAAACCCTACAGATAAATAACTGATCATTAAGATTGCTATATGCTATGGGGTAGTGAGATGAATCAGAACACAGTATAATGATACATATGAACTTCAAAAGCTATAACAAAACTTTTTACTTATTTTGTACACTAACTTAAGATAAAGAGACAACCTACAGAATGAGAGAGAAATCCTTTGCTAGATATGCATGTGATAGGAGTAATTATATAGAACATATAAAAAGTTCAAGCTGGACAGTAGTGGCATAGGTCTTCAATCCCAGCACCCAGGAGATAGAGCACACAGGAGATCTGCACTGGCAGATCTCTGAGTCTGAGACCAGCTTGGAGTACAGAGTAAGTTCTAGTACAGTTGGTGCTCAAAAGAACCTAAACATCAAATGACCCAATCATTAAATGAGTTAATGAAATGAGTAGACAGTCATTAAAAGATGAATTACAAATGGCCAATAAATATTTAAAAAAGAACTAACAACACTTCTCATATTAGTCTAAAAAATAGGAAAAATTCATTCTATGAAGCTTGTATTACTGTAGCACCAAAACCAAATAAAGAAGGTCCACCTGGGGCACAGCCAGCAGAAGTGAGCTGTACACTGCCTACTGCCCCCACCCTGCAAGCTCCATCAACTTCCCTCCTGTTGGGCCCCCAAGAAATTCAGGCCTGAGGGGCCCCAGGAACACAGGTTAGAGCCCACTCTCTCTGTCCCTAGTCTGCTGATCTACCTGGGGCACAGCCAGCAGTGGTGAGCAGTGTGCTGTTCCCTGAGATCCATTGTCAGGCCCAAGCTCTGCCTTCCCCTCTGAGGAGTCCTGTCAGCATCAGGAACATCCAGCTAGTGCCAGGGACAAACAGATAACTAAAGGCCAGTGTAAGAACACAACCAAAAGGAGCAACATGGGCAATATGTCACCACCACAGGCCAGTTACCCTACTACAGCAAGCCTTCTATATCCTAACACAAATGAAGCAGAAGAAGATAACCTTAAATCCAATCGTATAAACATGTTAGAGGCCTTTAAAGAGAAAATGAATAGATCCCTTAAAGAAATACAGGAAAATACAATCAAACAGGTGAAGAAAATGAATAAAGAAAAAACAAACTGAGGAAATCTTGGAGATGGAAAACCTAGAAAGGAAAACAGGAACTACAGACACAAGCATCACCAACAGAATACTAGAGATGGAAGAGAGAAATGTCAGGTATAGAAGATATGATTGAAGAAACTGATACATCAGTCAAAGAAAATGTTAAATCTAAAATGTTCTTGACACAAAATCTCCAAGAAGTCTAGAACATGATGAAACGATCAAACCTAAAAATAATGGGAATAGAAGAAGAGGAAGAGGAGAAGGAGAGGAAGAGGGGAGGAGGGGGAGGAAGAAGAAGAGGGGGGAGGAAGAGGAGGAGAAATCATTATCATCCCAGGTCTAAGGTCCAGAAAATATTTTCAACAAAACCATAGAAGAAACTTCCTCAACCTAAAGAATGAGATGCCTATAAACGTACAAGAAGCCTACAGAACACCAAATAGATTGGACCAGAAAAGAAAGTCCTCCTGCCACATAATAATCAAAACAATAAATGTATAGAACAAAGAAAGAATATTAAAAGCTGCCAGGGGAGGGGGGGGACAAGTAACATATAAAGGCAGGCCTATCAAAATTGCACCTGACTTCTCAACAGAGACTGTAAAAGTCAAAGTCCTGGGTAGATGTCTGAGAGACCCTGAAGGACCAGAGATGTCAGCCCAAACTATTATACCCAACAAAGCTTTTAATCACCATAAATGCAAAAAAACAAGTTATTTTATGACAAAATCAAATTTAAACAATATCTATCCACAAATACAATCCTACAAAAGGTACTAGGAGGAAAACTCCAACCCAAGGGGGCTAACTACATCCAAGAAAACACAGGAAATAATAACACCATACTACTAAAACCAAAGAACAGAAAGTACACATACACACAGACTCTACCACCACCAACATCAAATAACAGGAATTAACAGTCAACTTCTTAACATTAATGGACTCAATTCCTCAATAAAAAGACACAGGCTAGCAGAGTGGATGTGAAAATGGGATCCATTTGGCTGCATTCAAGAAACACAACTCAGAAACTAAGATAGACATTACCTCAGAGTAAAAGGTTGGGAAAAGGTTTTCCAAGGAAAGGATGCAAGAAGCAAAGTGATGTAGCCATTCTATCCAATAAATAGACTTAAAACCAAAATTAATCAAAAGAGATAGGAAAGGACACTTCATACTCATCAAAGGAAAGATCCATCAAGATGACATCTCAATTCTGAATATCTATGTTCCAAACGCAAGGGCACCTACATTTGTAAAAGAAACATTACTAAAGATTAAATCACATATCAAACCACCCACATTAATAGTGGGAGACTTCAATACCCCACTATCATCAATGGTCTTGATGAAGACAGAAAGTAAACAGAGAAATAATGAAACAGATGTTATAAATCAAATGGATCTAATAGATATCTACAGAACATTTCACCCAAACACAAAAGAATGTAGCTTTTTAGCACCTCAGGGAACTTCCTCTAAAATTCGCCATATACTCAGTCACAAAGAAAGTCTCATCAGATATAAGAAAATCAGGATCAGGTATGGGGAGAGTTGGGGGGTTGGAGTAGGGTGAGAAGGTTGGGAAAGAGAAGGGAAATTGGTGGGGAGGCACATCTCTGGGACAAGCTGGAGACCAGTGATGAGGGAGGCTCCTGGGAGGGTATAGGGGTGACCCTAACTGAGAATCTTAGCAGTGGGGGATATGGAATCTGAAATGGCTACCTCTGTAGCCAGGCAGGACTCCCAGTGGAGGGAAGAGGACACCAAACCCACCCACAAAACCTTCATCCCAAAATTTGCCTGCCTACAAAAACATACAGGGATAAATATGGAACAGAGATCAAAGGAATGGCCAACCAATGACTGGCCCAAGTTGAGACCCACCCAATGGCAGATAGCCAATCCCTAACACTATTAGTAATATTCTGATACACTGGCAGACAGGAGCCTAGCATAACTGTCATCTGAGAGGTTTCACCCAGCAACTAATGGAAACAGATGCAAAGAGCCATAGCCAAAATTAGGCAGAGCACAGACTATTGTGAAAGAGCTGGGGGAAGTACTGAGGCAATTGGATCCTTGTCCACTAACTGGACTGCCTTTTCTAGCCTCAGTGGAAGAAGATGTGCTTAGTCCTGATACAACTTGTGGTGCCAGGGTGGGTTGGTACCCATGGGGGAGGGGAAATGGGAAAAGAGAGGTGGTAGGGTGGGACTTGGAGGAGAGGAGGGGGTGCTGTGATTGGGATGTAAAGTGAATAAATAATGAAAAAAAAGAAAAAGAATGAAATCAATCATGCATATACATCTTTATCTAGTATAAAAAAACTAGACAAAGAAAAGAAGACCTATAGACCAATTTCCCTGATGAACATAGATGAAGAAAACTCAACAAAATACTTGGAAATCAAATAAAGGAACAAATCAAAAGGATCCCAAAACAACCATTATTCTTGGTTGCCTAACAGAAGTAGACTGTAAGACCCTATTTCTGAAGAAGCCTTTAGATACAGAATACACTTTGTATACAGGCTGGAACCTAGCTGAAAGCTTCCTCCATATTGGCTAGTATTCATAGTGCTGGATACTGTTATGTATGTTGAAATCATAAGTCATCAAGAGTCTTACTTAGCTATGGATCCTATGTGCTACAATACTGACCAGCCGGGCAAAATATTCCCATGGATGCAATAGTGGCATTAGTGCCCTGGTGGTTATGAATCTTTCTGATTTTACTTAGGGAAAATATATATTTGATACTTTAAGCCTAGTCAAAAGTCTATAGATAGTGAGGTCATAGGCTATAGGGACAAATCTACTACTAAATATTTGGCTAAATGGGTGTGCAATCAAACTAACTTCTAAATATTTATGTTTACTCCTATAGATGAGTGTTTCTCTCAGCCTTGGTCAGAAAGGCTAATATTTAAAGCAGAGACTCATAATTTGTCCAAATGTTGACAGTAAGCAACAGGACATATTACACCATCCCTCCAAAGCCCAGGAAATATTGTAACAGAGCGGGTGGGAAGACTGTGCAACCCAGAGACTGGTCATCTGGAAATGACATGGACAGCTATTGAAATCATGAGCACACATCATCTCTGAGCACATGTAAAAGTCTTGCCTGCCTACACATGCTAAAACTGTAAACACAGGAGAGAGACTAGTTGGAAAGAAAGGGGTTAGTAGATGGTGAGGAAACAGGAAAAACCAATGAGGGCAGGTATAATGATAATAAATTGTCAAAGATAAGAAAATACAAAGTGTTCCACATCCTTACCCATTGGGAAAGTGCAAATTAAAACTACACTAAGATGTGGGTACTAGGAACCAAATTCTTGAAGAGCAACAATTACTCCAAGCTCTCTGACCCATAAGGCCCAAACTCTTGCTACCAAAATATTAATCAAGAGGTTAGCCTACTGTGATACCTTCCAACAAGAGAGGTTTCTTGCAGTCTTCTCAAATATGCCATACAGTTTCATATTTCTTTACAATTATATAATTCTCTTTATCTGGCATTCCTTCCCCCATAATCTCTACTTAAACCCATTACCTTCTTAGTAAGTTAGCAGGCATTCTGCCCAGCTGAGACACTCATCTACATTTAATCGTTTCCTCCACAAAGCTACTTGATTTAAACAAAATGGACACAACTATCTCAAAATATATGTTCTAAGATCCTCAAATCCACAATTAATGGAAATCTATTAATTCGTGTCAGAACTTCAGGGTTAAAGGGCTTAATAGACTATTCAATATTGTAACTAAAATACACTCTGCATTTCATTACATTACTACTTTGGTAACATCAACGTTTATCTTAATCTGAAAAGAAACAACAGTGTTGTTGTCACTTTAGAAACCTTACTGCCTCGCGCCTGGTCCTTTTGGCTGGGGCAGACACATAGCTGGTCTGCTCCTGTGAAGACACCATATCCTGGGTCATCCTAGAGGAGCCACTGCACTCAGAGCAGCGGGTAAGAACCCTCTCCCACTACCCCACGCCCCAGAGTTACAACTGAGAGCCAGGAGCCTTCAGGAACCATCAGCCGCCCAAACCCCACCCTCCCGAATACCACTTCCCTTCTGCCCCACACCTGGTCTTTTTGGCTGGGGCAGATACCTAGCTGTTCTGCTCCTGTGAAAACAACTCATTCTGAGCCATCCTAGAGGAGTCACTTCACTCAGAGCAGCAGGATTTCAGGATCCCAGAGTCAGCCTGAGTCCCAGGAGTTCTTCCACCCAGGAGCTTAGGATCACAGGATCACAGAGACATCTGGATTCTGAGGAGTTCTCACACAAGCAAGATAACTAGAAAGACAGACTGCAGTAAGAAACAGTAAGCACAGGTAACACTAGAGCTAACCAGATGGCCAAAGGCAAGCTCAAGAACATAAGCAACAGAAACCAAAGTTACTTGGCATCATCAGAACCCAGTTCTCCCACCATAGCAAGCCCTGGACACTCCATCACACTGGAAAAGCAGGATTCAGAATTAAAATCACTTCTCATGATGATGATAGAGGATTTTAAGAAGGATATAAGTAACTCCCTTAAAGAAGTACAGCAGAACACAGGTAAACAGGTAGAATCCCTTAAAGAGGAAACACAAAAATCCCTTAAATATTTGCAAGAAAACACAACCAAACAGGTGACAGAATTAAACAAAACCATCCAGGATCTAAAAATGGAAATAGAAACAATAAAGAAATCTCAAAGGGAGACTACCCTGGAGATAGAAAACATTGGAAACTATACAAAATATCAACAAAACCAGGAGCTGATTCTTTGAGAAAATCAATAAGATAGATAAACCCTTAGCCAGATTAACCAGAGGGCACAGAGACAGTATCCAAATTAATAAAATCAGACAAAAGCATCACCAACAGAATACAAGAGATAGAAGAGAGAATCTCATGTGCAGAAGATACCATGGAAAACATTGACACAACTGTCAAAGAAAATGCAAAATGCAAAAGGCTCCTAACCCAAAACATCCAGGAAATCCAGGATACAGTGAGAAGATCAAACCTAAGGATAATAGGTATAGATGAGAGTGAAGATTCCCAACTTAAAGGGCCAGTAAATATCTTCAACAAAATTATAGAGGAAAACTTCCCTGACCTAAAGAATGAGATGCCTATAAACATACAAGAAGCCTATAGAAAGCCAAAAGGACAAGACCAGAAAAGAAATACCTCCCGTCACATAATAATCAAAACATCGAATGCACAAACAAAGAAAAAATACTAAAAGCAGTAAGGGAAAAAGGTCAAGTAACATATAAAGGCAGACCTATCAGAATTACACCAGACTTCTCACCAGAGACTATAAAAGCCAGAAGATCCTGAACTGATATCATACAGACCCTAAGAGAACACAAATGCCAGCCCAGGCTACTATACCCAGCAAAACTCTCAATTACTATAGATGGAGAAACCAAGATATTTCATAACAAAACCAAATTTGCACAATATCTTCCCCCAAACCCAGCACTTCAAAGGATAATTGACGGAAAATGCCAACACAAGGAAGAAAACTACAACCTAGAAAAAGCAAGGAAGTAATCTTCAAACAACCCCAAAAGAAGATAGCTACACAAACAAAATTCTACCTCTAATATAAAAGTAACAGGAAGCCGCAATCATTTTTCTTTAATATCTCTTAACATCAATGGACTCAATTCTCCAATAAAAAGATGTAGACTATCAGACTGGATACACAAACAGGACCCAGAATTTTGCTGCATACAAGAAACGCACCTCAGTGACAAAGACAGACACTACCTCAGAGTAAAAGGCTGGAAAACAATTTTCCAAGCAAATGGTCCCAGGAAACAAGCTGGAGTAGCCATTCTAATATCAAATAAAATCTACTTTCAACCAAAAGTAATCAAAAAAGATAAGGAAGGACACTTCATACACATCAAAGGAAAAATCTACCAAGATGAACTCTCAATTCTGAACATCTATGCTCCAAATGCAAGGGCACCCACATACATAAAAGTAACTTTACCAAAGCTCAAAATACACATTTCATCTCACACAATAATAGTGGGGGATTTCAACACCCCACTCTCAGCAATGGACAGATCATGGAAACCGAAACTAAATAGAGACACACTGAAATTAACAGAAGTTATGAACCAAATGGATTTAACAGGTATCTATAAAACATCTCATCTTAAAACAAAAGAATATACCTTTTTATCAGTAACTCATGGTACCTTCTCCAAAATAGACCATATAATTGGTTACAAAACAGTCCTTAACAGATACAAAAAGATAGAAATTATCCCTTGCATCCTATCAGATCAACACAGACTAAGGCTGGTCTTTAATAATGACAAAACCAAGGGAAAACCCACATGCATGTGGAAACTGAACAATGCTCTACTCAATGATGACTTAGTCAAGGAAGAAATAAAGAAAGAAATTAAAGACTTCTTAGAATTTAACAAAAATGAGGTCACATCATACCAGAACATTTGGGACACAATGAAAGCAGTGCTAAAAGGAAAACTCATAGCTCTAAGTGCCTACAAAAAGAAATTGGAGAGAGCACTCATTAACAACTTGACAGCACACCTGAAAGCTCTAGAACAAAAAGAAGCAAATACACCCAAGAGGAGTAGGCATCAGGAAATAATCAAACTCAGGGCTGAAATCAACCGAGTAGAAACAGAAAGAACTATACAAAATATCAACAAAACCAGGAGTTGGCTCTTTGAGAAAATCAACAAGATAGATAAACCTTAGCCAGATTAACCAGAGGGTACAGAGACAGTATCCAAATTAATAAAATCAGAACTGAAAAGGAAGACATAACAACAGAAACTGAAGAAATTAAAAGAAATCATCAGATCCTACTACAAAGGCCTATACTCAACAAAACTGGAAAATCTGGATGAAATGGACAATTTTCTAGACAGATACCAGATGCCAAAGTTAAACCAGGATCAAATAAGCCATCTAAACAGTCCCATAACCCTAACAAAATAGCAGCAGTCATTAAAAGTCTCCCCACCAAAAACAGCCCAGGACCAGATGGTTTTAGTGCAGAATTCTATCAGACCTTCAAGGAAGACCTAATACCAATTCTCTTCAAATTATTCCACAAAATAGAAACGGAAGGAACACTACCCAATTCGTTCTATGAAGCTACAATCACACTCATACCTAAACCTCACAAAGACCCAACAAAGAAAGAGGACTTCAGACCAATCTCCCTTAGAAATATCGATGCAAAAATACTCAATAAAATTCTAGCAAACTGAATCCAAGAACATATCAAAACAATCATCCATCATGATCAAGTGGGCTTTATCCCAGGAATGCAGGGATGGTTCAATATTTGGAAATCCATCAATGCAATCCACTATATAAACAAACTCAAAGAAAAAAAAAACACATGATCATTTCACTAGATGCTGAGAAAGCATTTGTCAAAATTCAACATCCGTTCACGGTAAAAGTCTTGGAAAGATCAGGAATTCAAGGTCCATATCTAAACATAGTAAAAGCAATATACAGCAAACCAGTAGCCAACATCAAACTAAATGGAGAGAAACTTGAAGCAATCCCATTAAGATTAGGGACTAGACAAGGCTGCCCACTCTCTCCCTACCTATTCAATATAGTACTTGAAGTTCTAGCCAGAGCAATTAGACAACAAAAAGAAGTCAAAGGGATACAAATAGGAAAGGAAGAAGTCAAAATATCACTATTTGCAGATGATATACTTAAGTGTCCCTAAAAATGGTTCCACCAGAGAACTCCTAAACCTGATAAACAACTTCAGCAAAGTGGCTGGATATAAAATCAACTCACCCAAATCAGTAGCCTTCCTCTACTTGAAAGATAGACAGGCTGAGAAAGAAATTAGGGAAATGACACCCTTCACAATAGTCACAAATAGTATAAAATTCCTTGGTGTGAATCTAACCAAGCAAGTAAAAGATCTGTATGACAAGAACTTCAAATCTCTGAAGAAAGAAATTGAAGAAGATCTTAGAAGATGGAAAGATCTCCCATGCTCATGGATTGGCAGGATTAATATAGTAAAAATGGCCATCTTGTCAAAAGCAATCTACAGATTCAATGCAATCCCCATTAAAATACCAACTCAGGTCTTCATAGAGATAGAAAGAGCAATTCTCAAATTTATTTGGAACAACAAAAGACCCAGGATAGCGAAAACCATTCTCAACAATAAAAGAACTTCTGGAGGAATCACCATCCCTGACCTCAAGCTGTACTACAGAGCAATAGTGATAAAAACTGCCTGGTATTGGTACAGAGACAGGCAGGAAGATCAGTGGAATAGAGTTGAAGACCCAGAAATGAACCCACACACCTATGGTCATTTGATCTTTGACAAAGGAGCTAAAACCATCCAGTGGAACAAGGAAAGCATTGTCAACAAATGGTGCTGGTTCAACTGGAGGACAGCATGCAGAAGAATGCAAATCGATCCTTTCCTATCTCCTTGTACAAAGCTCAAGTCCAAGCGGATAAAGGACCTTCACATAAAACCTGATACACTGAAACTAATAGAAGAGAAAGTGGGGAAGAGATTCAAACAACCAGAGCTCCCAGAGTCTAAATCACCAGCCTGGGATCACTTTGGGAGGGACCCATGGCTCCAGCTGTATATATAGGGGAGGATGGCCTTGTTGGGCATAGGGGAGAGGAGATCCTTGGTCCCATGAAGGTTAGAGCCCGTGTGTGGGGAATTTGAGGGTGGAGAGGGGGGAGGGGGTAAGTGGGAGCACATCCTCATAGAAGCAGAGGGGGGATGGGATAGGGGATTCCTGGGCGGAGGGGGGAATGGGGTAAAGGGATAACATCTGAAATGTAAATAAAAAAAAGGAAAGAAAAAAAAAGGAAAGAAAAAATAAAGAAAAAAAAAGGAAAAAAAGAAACCTTACTGCATGTATAACCATCCATTAAAACCCCAAAACAACCTTATAAAACCTCTTGCTCTCACACAACAGTCACACTGAATGTAAATCAAAACTGGGTCTCAGCAAAAGTATCTTTTCATGTACTAGACCTTGGGAAATCATTAGATAATGAGTATGAAATATATGAACACCCAGGATAATAGAACTATGGTAGGTACTTGTGTCAAAACAACAGCCTGTTGTCTTAAGGAGGACATGAGCTTCTTAGTGACAGTCCCCTGGTTTGTCATTCTTTATACTAAAGTTAACCTAATAGAAGGCAATGACTCCAAAAATATTCGTTGAATGAAACTGCCTCCTGGTTGGTCCCCCTCAGGCCATCTTCCTTAGCGAAATCCTGCTTACTGTTTCACAGAAGTATCACTGACATCATTCCATTGCCCCTAAACCTTTGCTGACTCTCTACCATCTGCTCTATATAACAGTGTTTCCTGTCCCTGACAAGGCACTGGAGAGCATTCACATCCTTGCTCCAGCCTGTATTTTCAGTCTCATTTCTACCCTCTCCCTTTCACACAAACTCTCTTCAGAGTACAGCAGCTGTTCTTGGAACCCTTTAGAATTGTCATGTCATGCCTTTTCAAACACATTTCTGGTCTGAAAGGTCATCCATCCTCTTCTGTCTGAAAATGTTTTTATTAATAAAGCTTAAACATCAGTCCCGTTAGAGCTTTCCCTGAGCCCAGAATCATTATGGCCTTTCCTTGATTTCTCCATCATTGTGTTTATTCTGAAAATATACTAAGCTAATTTTGCAGGGAGGACAGAGAGGGAGGAAGGAGTGCCCTGTTAGGGACATACTCCTGCGGCAACTGCAGCACTGTGTTAAGCATACTGTTCAAGCAGCAGTGGGAGGATGGGGATGGATGACCTTTAATTCATGAGGTGCTACTGTGCTGTGTGCATCTTTTGCACAGTGCCTGTGTACTTGTGTGTCTGGGGGGTTGGAACAGCAGAGAAAAGGAGACACAGAGGAAGGAAGAGAGGAGAAACCAGAATTGAAGAGAAGGTGAATGCAGTGCAGTAAGGGCAGATGGGCGGACCCACATTTCTTGGGCTTTACGTTTGGCAGAGGCCCAGCCCTGCAAGCTCAGAGGAAGTGGTTGGGGGTTGGGGGTTGGGGGTAGTGGGCGAGAGGTGGAAGGGGGAGGGGCCTCAGTCCCTCTGAGCCCGGCGGCCTGGACTGCCTGGCAGCCACCTTCTGCCCCACCTCAGCGGGTTCCTGAAGCTGTGACTCACGTCAACTGTGCCAGACGGGGCGCGCTGGGCAGCGCAGCCCCACAGGTGGCACCGGCTCGAGGACGATTCCCGCCAGGCTAAGCAGTGGAGCGCCGCACAGCGCGCCTTCCCGCCTCCCAGCCGCCGCCCAAGCAGTTCCCGGCCGGCGCCAGCAGGCCTGCTCGGTCGATCTTCGAGCCGAAGATGCGGCGGGGCTGGAAGATGGCTCTGTCTGGGGGGTTGCGGTGCTGCCGCCGGGTACTGTCCTGGGTGCCAGTGCTCGTTATTGTCCTCGTCGTTCTCTGGTCCTACTATGCCTACGTCTTTGAACTCTGCCTGGGTAAGTGGGGCTGGCCACATAAACTGGGGAAATTATGCTCCAGCACAATCGTCTACCCTATCCTTCAAATCGATGTCCCCAGTGCGCTCAGCCCTCACCCTGCGGCTTTTCCTTTCGCGCCCTGAAAAACTCCCAGTTTCCAACCTTGGGCTTCTCACAGTCTCTTTCGTGCGCCGTCCCACAAGGGTCTCACCACGTCGCCATCTCCTCTCCTCTAGGTTTTCTTATTTCTTTGCTCTACCCTCGATAATTCCCTGAGTCTTTCTACTAGAACCTTCTTTCCCCATACAGGGGAACCACTTAAGCTGTACTGCCTGGCAACCACCTCTGAGCCCACCCAACCAATTGAGGAAGCACCATACCCTGCGTCCTTAAAGTGCCCGCTCCACCAAAGCATCCAACTAAGGGCCCCACCATTTCTCCCTCCTACTATGATTCCTTTCATACTGGGGATTCCCTACTAAGAATCCAAAAATAATTCCTGTACTCTTCTATTAACTCACCTTTTCTCCACATTGAGATCCATACTTTCTCTCTGCAATCCTCAAACACAAACTGAGAGGTTTCACATCTCCTCTCCACTCACTTACGAACCTCTCACATCAGAACATTCTGTTCTCACTTTTTACACAGGGCTAAGCCCCCTCCATCCATCTTTCCCTGAGATCCAAGAGTGCAAGCATGTGTGCGAACACATGCAAAACACACACACAGCAAAAGAGAGAGACAGAGACAGAGAGATGCTTCATATGTTTGCCTTCTTATGACTCTGCAGTCTGCTCTATTCTACCTCACGTTTCACACAATGATCATAAGCTTTCCCCTTTCTTTCCCTGTGGTCAGAGCTTTTTGTGGTGTCTGGGGTTCTGTACAGCACTCTCTTCTCACATTAGAGCTGCACAGTGTACCACACTGGAGTACAGCCTCTTCCCTTTCCACTTTGTAAAGCAGCCAACTTCTCATTAGAAGGCTCACATTATTTTCTAACACATCTCACTAAGTGACCCCAGTTTTTCATTGTATGATCATGTCCCATCCACTATAACGTCATATTAGAATGGTTTTACAAAGAGTCCCCACAATCTTTACCATATCCCACTGAAGAGCCAGTGCTTGTTTAATCTTTACCTTTCTTTACTGAGAAACATTCTTCACCCCCTCCAGTGTTTTTCCCACTGTCCCCACCACATTACGTCACTATCAGTCTCTGGTGCTTGTCATTGTTTCCTCTCAGCATGCACTTGCCCCCTGCCTTCTCAAGCCTGGGAAATCCAGTTCTTTCTTGCTGAAGTTTGTAGCTTTTTGCCATTTCCCATGAGAATATACTTTTGTTGTTGTTTTCTCTTCTTAGACTGCCCCTTTAATGATGCTGGACTTTCCTTATGCCCTGTCCTACCACACCAGAGATCACTCTAGTCTCTCCTTATTTACAACCTGGTTCCTATCATATGCCTTGTACTTTCAAACTCAGAATTCTACCATATTTTACAACACAAACCCCAAGACCTTCCCTTGTATTTACCCACACACACTTAGATTTTCATACCCTTTCAGTCCTCTGTCTATTACATATAGCCTTCTAACATTCTCATAAACTAAAATTAGTTTTCATAACATATGCTGTCTCCTCTCAACAGAAATTTCTCATGGTCCATTGAAGAATCCCCATATCTTTGCACGTGAGATCCCTTGAATACCTATTATCACTTCAATACTGAAGTCCCATCACCAGCCCCTTATACTTGTGACCTGCTGTCTCCCCTATTCATTCAATGTGGAGTACTCATTGTCACCCACTAGAGTTCATACCCATTTCATCAAACATCCCCTCAAAGATGCGTATGCTTCATTTATTTCCTCATATCATAACTTCTCACCTCAAATATTACTGCTAGGGTTCTATTTTTCAGCCCCAGGACCCAACTACACTTTTAATCCCTTTCTCTTATGCATTGGAAGAAAACTATACCCCTATACAAATTTGGATCAAGTAAAGTAACCATTTTTCCTATATAAGAATTCCTTCCAGTCAACTCTATAGGTTAAGATTTGGCTTTTTTTTTTTTTCCTGGCCTTCTTCTTAAGGATGTTATGGAAAATACAGAAAAGGCTTTTAGCATTAAGTTTTGTTTGTTGCCCTCATGGATAGACATTTAGGCTATTTTCCTTTTCTTCTTCTCTGTCTGCTATTAAGGTACATTCCCTTGACTGGGAAGTTTTCCTGTTCTCAGACCTTACCACTTTGTCTTCTTGAATGATTAACTAAGGGATCAAAAGTTCAGCTCCATTGTGATGGTATGTACATTGCTCCCAGGAACAATGCCACATTGTAAACACTATCAAGCCTACTTTTAAAGTCCTTTAGTACTAACATACATGAGTTCAACAAGAAATCATGTTAAAAATTAGTAATGATGATAGTTAATTCATATATAGTGCTTATTTTGTGCCAGAAAAAAAAGTGTCCTCACTACTGTGATTATATTAACAGTCTATATATCACCTCATTAATCCTCAGAGCTCTATAAGGTAGGTGCAATTATTACCTCTACTATTGAGATATGTAAACTGAGTCAACAAACTGAGGTAAGACCAAGTATCAGGTGTGGTGGTACACACTTGTCATCCCAGTACTTGTGGAGTAGAGGCAGGAGGATGAGGAGTCTGAGGTCATTCTCATCTATATAGAATGTTTGAAGCCAGGCTAGGCTACATAAAACCCTGTCTCACATCCCACTCCCCCATACAGAGAAAAAATCAATGCATATAATTAGCTTTCTATAGGTTCTAAGCCATGCCATACTGAAAGCTGCTAGAAAGCTTAGGGTTTCTTATGGCCAGCTGAGAGGAATGGACTGAGTATGTAGTTTATCTGAGATTATAGAGCTGGTAAATTGTTAAACTTAGATGGTAACACAGGCAATATGGACCTTCTGTTCAGGTTATTATAACATGCTGTTTCCTCTCAAATAGCACAGAGGTCAAAACTGGTGACCCACAGGACCAGTATAACCTGAGAATATATTTTATTTGGCTTGGATAGTGTCTTTTAAAAAGCATTTTTGTATCAGTATTAGCATTTTTAAACTAAGCTAAACCAAGTTACATATACCTAGAGTCTCAACACTTGAGAATCTGAGAGAGGAGGGTCACTTGAGCCTAGGAGTTCAAAACAAACCTCTATATAATAGGCAGAACACATCTCAAAAAATAAAAATCAGTAAAATAAGTGGCCTTGACTTCTAGTTCTGGTTCTCCCATTCTATGATGCCATCTTCACTTTACAATTATAAATGTTTTCCAACGTTTTATATTTGTGTGTGTGTGCATGAGTGTGTGTGTGGTGTTTGGAGGATGTGCCCTCACATGTTGTGGAAGTCAGAGGAAGCATAGAAATTGGTTATTTCCTTCTATCAGTCAAGCCTGCCTGATAACAAAGCCATGCCTTTACCAATGTAACAAAAGCAATAAATTAGGATTTTGCTATGACTTAAAAGGTAGTATTAAAGAGCTAACTTCTTTCTAAAGAGAACTTAATCTCTCCTGAATGTCAGACTATAACTAATACTAAAGGTGATACTTTTGTACTTATATTTTTATAATATTTTAATTATAAAATAATGACATCATTTCTTTTTTTCCTTTCCTCCGTCTAACACCTCTCATGCATCCCCTTGCTCTGTCTCAAATTCATGACTTTTTTCTTTAATTATTGTAATATACACATAGCCACACTTACATTTGTAAATAAAGAAGTACAACCTGATGAGACTGTATTATATAGTTGTATGTTTATGTTGATAGGGCTGACCACTTGGTATTGGATAACCAATTGGTGAGCTCTTCCTTGGGAAGACTACTTCTCCTGCTCTCAGCATTCCTTAGTTGCCTTTAGTTCTCTGTCTGGGCTTGAGGCCCCATGAGATTTCCACCTCTCATATTAGCACATCTATTGTTACCATCCTTGTTCAGGTCTTATTTAGGTAGTTTTGTTGCTAAGAATGCATGGTCGTAGCCTCTCTGAAATTTCTAGATGACACAATTTCACAGCAAACTTTCTGTTCTCTGGCTCTTCCTAACTTTCCACCCTGTCTTCTGTAATGATATATGGGCCATAGGTGCAGGAATTATATTGTAGATATATCAATCGGGCTGTAATTTTTTTTAGACTAATTCTGCTTTTACAAGCCAGGAGATGTAGGGTAGGTCATCTAATCTCTTTCAACTTCAGTTGTTTTTATGTGCATCTTACTAATATGATTGTTTATTCATATCACAAATACTTGCTCAGTACCTACTATACACCAAGCATTGCTATTATGACATTTCAATATTCATGCCTGAAAAGCATGAATTGTAGTTTACAACACAGTATAAAAGTGTGTTAGGTGTCAACTTAACATTATTAATAAGAAAATAAAGTATTCTATGTCCCTCAAAAATAAAAGCTTACATTTTTAATAAGAAAGAAACTGATAGTACCCATTTCATAAGGTAAATGTTATATGACAAAAGACAATCATTGTAAAATATTTAATCATTTAGTACATTTACAATGTTGTGAAGCCATTACTTCAATAAAATCACCAAATCATTATTGCTACCAACAAAAGAAAACCACAGAAACGTTAAAAAATAATTTTCCTTCTAGGGGAGGGAGGGCCAAGGTTCTTTAATGGTATGGCACCAACCCAGTAGTCCATCAACCAAGTGGGTGTTCTCACCACACCAATGAGGGTATAGAGAGCAAAAATTAAAGTCAGTGGGTTGTTTAATAAAATGATACTAAGTTAGGAATGGTGAGGATATATCTAGGATGAGTTAAAGAAAAGTATGAGGGCCGGGCGGTGGTGGCGCACGCCTTTAATCCCAGCACTTGGGAGGCAGAGACAGGCGGATTTCTGAGTTCGAGGCCAGCCTGGTCTACAGAGTGAGTTCCAGGACAGCCAGGACTACACAGAGAAACCCTGTCTTGAAAAAAAAAAAAAAAAAAACAAACAAAAAAAGAAAAGTATGAGGGGTAAATGTGGTCAAAACACCTCGTATGCACATATGAAATTCTCAAAAAGTTAATAAAAACACTATATTAAAGAAAGAAGTAACTCCCTGTTCCATTCACCTCTAGTTCCTGTCAACCACTCATCTATATCCTAGCTCTGCATTTACCTATTCTATAATGTGTGTGTGTGTGTGTGTGTGTGTGTGTGTGTCTGTGTGTCTGTGTGTCTGTGTGTGTCTGTGTGTGTCTGTATGTGTCTGTGTATCTGTGCTTGTGTGTGTATGTCCTTTTATATCTGGATTCTTTTAATTAGCATTATGTTTGCAAGATCCAACTACATTGTAGCATCTAACAGTATACTGTTCCTATAATAGATTACTGATATTCTATTCTGTGTCTTTGTCAGAGTTTGTATATTTGTCTTTTCAAGGACATTTGGGATGTTTCATCTTTTCTTCTGTTCCAAACAGTGTTACTATGAACATTTATATAAAAATAATTCTTTGTACACCAGAGAGAAGGATGGGAATGATTGAACTGTATGGTAACTTTTTGAGGAACCTGTGAACTATTTTTCAACATGGCTGAACATATATTTTTTTTTCTACTAACAATACTGATATCTTTTTCCATTAGGAAAAAAATGATATAGTATAATATTTTGTAGCATGATTTTTGCTTCCTAAATGAGTAAATATGTTGAGCATATTTTATGTACTTGACCATTTTTGTGTCTTATTTGAGAAATATCTATACAGACTGAGCAGGTTGTATTTATGTATTTATGAATAAACACGCACACAGATATGTATAACTACAATTAATGAAAAGCAGAGACCATGAATTTGAAGGAGAGCAAAAGATGGGGTGTACGGGAGGGTTTGTAGGAAGGAAAGGAAAGAAAGAAATGATGTAATTATGATCTCAAAAAATAAAGGAAATATTAAAAACAAAAATGACTATTCAAGTTGTTTCCCATTTTCTTAAAAAATGTGCTTTCATTTTCTTTCTTTTAAATGTCTTACTTAGCATACAAAATGAATTTCATTATAAAATCTTCATATATATCTATAATTGTACCGTGTGTATAATCACCTACATTATCCTCTATTGTTCTCCCTCTTGCTTGTCTCCTTCCTTGCCCACAAAAGTCCCTCTTCTGCTTTTATGTTATTTATCTATATATGACATATATGATATATATATGGTACACATAAGACATATATGTGCGTGATATTTACCTCCCCTCCCAACACCACCTTTTCCCTTGTCTTTTGCTCCATTTAGGACCCTTCTTCTCTCTTCATGAACCTCCCTTCTTCTTTCATGTAGATTTTTCTACTTTTATGTAGCTATCTGTTTCTTTTTTTTTTTTTTTTTTTTTTTTTTTTTTTTTTTTTTTTAATTCTAGAGTTGTCATAGGCGAGAAAACGTGCTTATTTTCTTTCCAAGTCTGGTTTATTTTGCCTAACATGATGCTTTCCAGTTGCAAAATTGTTTCCTGCAAATTACAGAATCTCATTAATTTTTATGGTTAAATAAAACTCTATTGTATGTGTAAGCATATGTATCACATTTTCATTATCTTTTCATCTGTTCATAGGCATGTAGGCTAATTCCATGTTCTGACTATTATGAAAAAATGCTACAGTTACTATGAATGCACAAGTATCTATATGGTATGCCATCATAGATTCTTTTAGGTATATACATAAGAGTGGTAATGTTGAATTATATGTTAGTTGTATTTTTTAGGTTTTTTAATCATTGATTTTTGGTTAGTGTACAAAGTATTGAGTTTCAGTGTGACATTTCATACATACATAACTTTATACGTTGTTCATATATAGTTTCCCATTAGCTTTCCTTGTTCTCCCTTTCCTTTGCCTCTCCTGTTGGTATCCTTCTTCTTGTCCAAGTAATCGGTCTGTTTTTCATGTCTCATGTATGTATATATACATATGTAACCTACATGCATATGTAACTAGATTCTACATGTGAGAGAAAACATTGGGTATCTCTTTTGTCCTTTGTTTCTCCTATTGGCCCCTTCTTTTCCTTAAATGCTCCCTTTCATTTGCATATCATATATAGGCATAGATTGATGTACTGTTCAATGTAGACATTGCCTATGAGATAAATGTAATGTTTTCTTTCTTATTCTGATCTAATTTACTTCCTTTAATTGTTTAAGTGAGATGTGCTAAACGTTGCAATTTTAGTGTGCAGGAAGATAGCTTCAAAAGCACAGACTAAAAAATTAACAGCAGAAATGACACACAAGAATGAATGTATTAATTCAGATTTCGCCTTGGTTCATAAAAGGACAAGGCAGACTCAGTATTCCCATGCTTACCCAGATTATTATAGAGATCTTCCAAACATTGACTCAAATGGAAATGAAAACACAAATTTCCTGGAATTTTAGCTTTCTGAATCTTTCTCCCATGACAGTAGTAATCACAAACTCAAGAAAACGACTGTTCATGCCAAAGACAATGGGGATGGCTTACCTCATACAAATTGGTGCTTAGTTACCCAGGAGAGTCCAAATGGTAGCAATGTCTCAAAAGTGGAAATTAACCCCAAATATAGAGACCAGTGCCCAAAGTGTCCAGCCTGACTATATTTGGGAAAAGTAATCGTTCTTCCAAGCAGAATCTTGAGCCAGGGTAGATGAGTTCTTCAGACAGACAGACAAACAGACCAACAAAACCAATCTTTCTGAGATGTAGTACAGGAAGCTAGTGTTGTGCCTAGAGAACCAGGAAGCTCCTGGGATAGCTACTTGTCATAACAAATGCCAGGATTCCCTCAAGATCTTATCCATCGTGCTGACTCTTAATGGATAGCTTCTTCAGGCACTTTGTCTAAAGCAGTCTTTTGCAGACACCTAGAAGGTCCATGTCAACTAAACTTCTGGGGTTCTTGTGCTGGCTGACGCCCACCAAAGTTTGGCTGTTGCCAGAACTGTAGCTTCTGCTTCCTGTTGCTTTCCTGAAAACCACAAGGAAGAGATTAGTAAAGCAGACAGATTTTATTCAGTCCTTGACCTAAGGAAACTAGGATAGACATTCCTATCTCAGATTTCTATTTTTCCATTTTAAGGAATTTCTGTACTGATTTCCATAAGGCCTTATATTCCAACCAGTGATGTTTCCCCAGAATCCTTTCAAGCATTTGCTGATATTTACTTCCTTGATGATAACCATTTTGGCTAGAGTCAGATGGACTCACAAAGTGGTTTTAATATGCATTTCCCCAGAGGCTCAAATGTTTGAACACTTTTGAAAATATTGATTGATCATTGTATGTTGAGGTTTTTGTCCTTTACTGTCTATTGTAATGCTAAGTGTGGCCCCCAAGACCTAGAGTCTACTTATAGTCCCTGTGACCCTGCCCCCAAGTTAATTCTGGTTGGTGAATAAAGATGCTGACATCCAATAGTTGAGCAGAAGATAGATAGGTGGGGTTTAGGTTTTGAGTGCTTGAGGGGAGAAGTGGACCATGAGGAGGAAGAAGGTGCAGGAGAGAAGGAAGGAGAAGTGGCCATGGGTCAGGAGTGTGTGTCCCTGAGGGCTGCCTGATTGGAGCAGGGAACAGTCCACATAAAACAGTAATAACTCAGAGTTATCGATAGGAAAGTAGATTCTAACAGCATGGAGGGTAGGCAGCTGCCCAGCTCTTGTGCTGCTTAAGACTTATTGTAAATATAAAGGCTGTGAATTTGTCTTTAATTTGATAACTAATTGGTGTAAGGAGGGGTAAAAACCCCAGACCGGGATTTAAATGTTGACTACAATTGTATTTGGTTTTGCAGTTTTTGATGTTTAATTTTCTAAGTTTGTTATAGATTCTAAATATTAATCTCTGGTCTGATACATAGTTAGAAAATATTTTCCTCTCATTCTGTAGACTGCTTCTTCACTCTGGTGATTGTTTCCTTTGTTATACACATTTTTTTAATTTCATGAAATCCCATCTGTCAGTTCTTGGTATTATTTTCTGTGCTATTGGAATCCTTTTCAGGAAGTCCTTGTCTATGCCTATGCATAGACAAGTGTTTTCCTCTAGCACTTACAGATTTTCATGTCGTACACTAATGCTTTGATCTACTTTAAACTGATTTTTTAACAGGGTAAAAAATGGAGATTTATTTATATTCTTTTACATGTAGCTATCCAGCTTTCCCAGCAACACTCATTGAAGAATCCATCCTTTTGTAGCGTATACTTGATATCTTTGTCAAAAATAGATGACAGCAATTAACTTAAAAAATCAGTAACACCCCCCCCCCCACTATAAATGGGCTGAGAAAGAAATTGGGAAAACAACACCCTTCACAATCACCACAAAAAATATAAAATTCCTTGATGTAACTCTAATCAAGCAAGTGAAAGTCCTATATAACAAGAACTTCAAGCCTTTGAAGAAATAAATTGAAGAAGATATCAGAAGATGGAAAGATCTCCCATACTCATGGATCAGTAGGATTAACATAGTGAAAATGACCATCTTAAAAAAAGCAATCTACAGATTCAATGTAATTCCCATCAAAATTTCAACACAATCATTTACAGACCTTGAAAGACCAATACTCAACTTCACATAGAAAAACAAAACAAAACGGAAAACCAGCCAAACCAAAAACCCAGATAGCCAAAGCAATCCTGTACAATAAAAGAACTGGAGGTATCAACATTCCTGATTTCAAGCTGTACTACAGAGCAATAGTAATAAAAACTACAGTGTACCAACATAAAAACAGACAGGTTGATTAATAGAATTGAATAGAGTAAACCCACATACCTACAGACACTAAATTTTTTGACAAAGGGACCAAAATTACACAATGGAAAAAAGAAGCAACTTCAACAAATGGTGCTGGTCTAACTGGATGTCTGCATGTAGAAGAATGCAAATAGATCTGTATTTATCATCCTGCACAAAACTCAAGTCCAAGTAGATCAAAGATGCCAGCTCATACTGAGGAGGATATGGAGCAAGGGAAATATTCCTCTATTGCTAGTGGGAGTGAAAACTTGTACAACCACTTTGGAAATCAATTTCATGGTTTCTCAGAAAATTTAGGATAGTTCCACATCAAGATCCAGTTACCACTCCTGGGCATATACCCCTAAATGCTCCACCATACCACAAAGACATTTTCTCAACTATGTTCACAGCAGCCTTACTTGTAATAGCCAGAAACTGGAAACAACCTAGATATGCCTCAATGGGCAAAGAAAATGTGGTATATTTAAACAATTGTATTACACAGCTATTAAAACAAGGACATTGTGAAATTTGAAGGCAAATGGGTGGTCTTAGAAAATATCATTCTGAATGAGGCAACCCAGACTCAGAAAGACACAGTATATATTCATTTATAAGTGGATATTAGCCATAAAGTGCAGGATAACCATGCTACAATCCACACACTCAAAGAAGCTAAGTTACAAGGGGCACCTAAGAGAGGATGCTTGAATTTCACTGAGAAGGAGAGATAAAATAGACATTGGCTGTGGATGGAGTGTGGCACTTGGGTAGGAGAGGAGTTGCTGAGAGGAACAGATAGGATCAAATGTTGGGAGGACAAAGGGCAAAAGAACTAGGAGAACTGGGATTGGTGGAGGGGCATCATTATGAAGAACTAGAAACCTAGAACAAGAGAAACTCCCAGAAACCTATGAGGGTGACCCTAGCTAAGCAATAGGGTACATGGAACATGAAACAGCTACCTCTAGTAAACAGGCAAGACATCTAATGGAGGGATGGGGACACCAACCCACCCACAAAACCACAAGATGTACTGGGATAAAGATGAAGCAAAAATTGAGGGAATGGCCAACCAATGACTGACCCAACTTGAGACTCATTGCCATGAGAGAAAGCCCACTGCTGACACTATTAATGATACTCTCCTATACTTGCAAACAGGAGCCTAACATAACTTTCCTCTGAGAGGCTTCACCCTGAAGCTGATGGAAAAAGATACAGAGACCCACAGCCAAACATTAGGCAGAGCCTAGGACTCCTACACATATTTAACAGATTTGCATCTTGGTCTTCAAACAGTCTTCATTTCTAACAACTGAAGTAGAGGCTGTTTCTGACTCTGTTGCCTGTCTTTGGATCCTTTTCCCCTAACTGGGCTGCCTTCTTTAGCCTCAATAGGAGAAGAGCCAAGGTGGGTTGATATCCATGGAGGCTGCCCCTTTCTCTGAGGAGAAAGGGTGAGGGGGTTGGAGGTGGGGAGTGAAGAGGGAGACTGGAAGGAGAGGGAAAGGGGAAGCTGCAATCTGGATGTAAAGTAAATACAAAATTTAAAAGTAAAAAGATGATGCTAGCTGTATAGATTTATTTCTACAGTGTAATTTAATGTCTGGTATTTTGATGCCTCTAGTATTACTAAGGATTTTACTGGCTACTTAGTGTTTCTGCATTTATATGAATTCTAGGATTTTTTTTTCTAGTTGTGTGCAGAATGTTTTTAGAATTTTCATGGGGTATTGCACTGAATCTGTAGATTGCTTTTAGTGACATAGTCATTTTCACAAAATCAATTCTACCAATCTATGAGTATAGGTGATTCATCCATCTTCTAATGTCTAAAAGTTTTCCTTGTAGAGGATTTTTGTTCTTGTTTTGTTTGTTCTTGTTTTAGTTGTTTGGTTTTTTATGTTTGTTTGGTTGGTTTTTTGAGACAGGGTTTCTCTGTGTAGCCCTGGCTATCCTGGAACTCACTCTGTAGACCAGGCTGGCCTCGAACTCAGAAATTCGCCTGCCTCTACCTTCGAAGTGCTGGGATTAAAGGCGTGCTCCACGACTGCCTGGCTCTAGTTGTTTGGTTTTTTGAGACAGGGTTTCATTGTGTAGTCTTGGCTGTCCTGAAACTTGCTCTGTAGACCAGACTGGCCTCAAAATCAAAGGTCTGCACTGGCCTCTGCCTCCCTAGTGTGGGTTTAAGGCATGCACCACTATGCCTGGCTGTAGAGGTCTTTTTTCTTCTTCTTTTTTTTTTATTAGTTATTTTTATTTATTTACATATCAAATATCCCCCTTCCAGGTTTCCCCTCCACAACCCCCCATCCCACCGCTTCCTCTTTAGGTGCTTCTCAGCCATTCGTGATTCCTTAGTTGAGAATTCTTCGTTTAGCACTGTACCCCATTTTTAATAGGGTTATTTGGTTCTTTGGAGTCTGATTTCTTGAGTTCTTTGTATATTTTCAATATTAGCCCTCTATCATATGTAGGGTTGGTAAAGATCTTTTCCCAATCTATTAGTTGCCGTTTTGTCCTATTGACAGTGTCCTTTTCCTTACAGAAGCTTTTCAGTTTTATGAAGTCCCATTTGTCAATTGTTGATCTTAGAGCCTAAGCTGTTGATGTTCTGTTCAGGAAATTTCCCCCTGTGCTAATGTGTTTGAGGCTATTTTCCACTTTCTCTTCTATTAGATTCAGTGTGTCTGGTTTGATGTGAAGGTCCTTAATCCACTTGGACTTGAGTTTTTTACAAGGAGATAAGACTTGTGCTCTATTCCTCTTTTAATAGTTCTATCACAGGATTTTTTTCTTTTTTCTTTTTTTTAATTGAATATTTTATTTATTTACATTTCGGATGTCATCCCCTTTCCCATTTCCCCTCCCTAGAAACCCCCTATCCCATCCTCCTTCCTCCTTTTTGCTTTTATACCATTTTAATTACATGCAAGTATGAAGGTCAGTTCTAGTTTGAGGAACTAGCAATACAATAGATGCAAATAGTCAAGGAACAAGCAAGACAACACACACAAATAGTCAAAGAACAAGCAAGGCAATAAACAAAATTCTATGAACACTCCCATGATCACTGTTTCAGGATGACCAAAATATCCGAGCCTACTTCTCTGTCCTAGCCCAAAGTCATTTTCATGTCTGAAGCCTACTTCCTTGTTCTAGCCTAAGATTTAGATTCCTGCCTAAAACTACTTCTTTGTTTTGGCCTAATGTCAGATTCCTGCCTGAAACCACTTCCTTGTCCTTGGCCAATGTTATATTCCTGCCAAGCAGCCCATTTCCTTGAGGACACATTAAAAATTAAAAGAAGATGGCATTAAATTTAATGTATTCAACTTCTTACATCTAACATACTTAATATGTAGCTAATATAAAGAGTTAATGAGCTAGCTTGTGTTATTTTTGACTGTGATGAGTCTTTTGAATCCAAGGTGCATTTAATGTTTTGGAGATGTGATCTGGAATAGCTATCAAGGGCAGAATGATGACATCTAGATAGTGGTAATACTATTGGATAGTGTATATTCTAGTTACTTCTCAGGCCCAGTGCATTGTGTTGGAAGCTCTAGGTTTGTTTATTGAAAGAGATGTGAGGACTTGTCAAACCCTGAGCCCAGAGTGTCTACTGTTTGTTGCATTTGTATTTCATCTGAAAGTTTTATCTAGATTTTTGTCTAGATTTTAGCTCAAGGTTTTATGTTTTGTGACAACTTCTGAAGACATTTTAAATATTTTTTCCATTATATATTTTCAAGTATTTCAAGCCATGAAGTTACTGTTTTCTTGTGACCTCTGTTTCTTTTCTAATCATAGATTATCTTTTGATAATAACTTCATTTTGCTATTTTCTTCTTAAATCTAACTTTTAAAAACTATAAACTCAAAAAAAAACCCAAGGAGATAATAATGGATCAATTTGCATTCTTCTACATGCCTATGACTACTAGAGCCAGCACCATTTGTTGAATATGCTGTCTTTTTTCCACTTGATGGTTTTGGCTTCTTTTCAAAGATCAGGTGACCATAGGTGTGTGGGTTTAATTCTGAGTGTTCAATTCTATTCCATTGATCTACCAGTTTCTCTTTGTACCAATACCATGTGGAATTTTTTTTTCTCACTATTATTTGGTACTACAGCTTGAGGTCAGGGATGGTGATTCCCCCAGAAATTCTTTTATTGTTGAGAATAATTTTCACTATCCTGGGTTTTTTGTTATTCCAAATGAGAATTGCTCTTTCTATCTCTGTGAAGAATTGAGTTGGAATTTTGATGGGGATTGCATTGAATCTATAGATTGCTTTCAGTAAGATGGCTAGTTTTATTAGGTTAATCCTGCCAATCCAAGGGCATGGGAGATCTTTCCATCTTTTGATGTCTTGTTAGATTTCTTTCTTAAGAGACTTGAAGGTGTTCTCATACAGATTGCCTCTCACCATCTGGTTATCTCTGGTGTTAACTGACCTTGCTGTCTCTGACTGGGGCCTGACCCTCCTGTGAACTTGGTTATGTTGGGCCTCCTTAGGCCAGCCTGCCTCTGGGTGTAGGAGTGGGTCTCGAGAGCCTGATCTGTAAGCCTGGCTATATCAGAACTCCTTGGGTTCGCATTGTCTCTGGTTTGGACTGTGTGTGTGTGTGTGTGTGTGTGTGTGTGTGTGTGTGTGTGTGTGTGTGTGTGTGCTGGAGCACAGGATCTTCTTCCAGGTGTAGGTTCGAACTGGAAGGAAGGATGGTAGGATCTCCAGCTAGATGGGAGGTCCTTTGTTCTCTGAGCCATGGGAGGTCCCAGTTAGGCCAGGTATTGTGGTGGGGGTTGGAGCTTTACTTGTATGCCTGGGTGTCAAGCTATCTCTGAGTGGGGGGGGGGGCCTGGAGCACAGATTCCACTCCTGGGGGTAGATGCAAACCGAACCGGAAGCTGTAGAGGTCTTTTTGTATGGTTAGTTTGTTCCTAGGTATTTTACATTTTGAAACTGTTGTGAATGGAATCTATTTCCTTCTTGCCATGTTAGTTTCACCATAGAAAAGCTGCTGATGGACTGGGGAGGTATCGCTGTTGGTAAAGTACTTGCTGCACAAGCCTGAAACCTGAATTCCACCTTCGTAATCCACATAAAGAAATCTGAACAGAAAGCGATAGACATTTGCATTCTCATGGTTGGGAATGTAGAGACAGGCAGGTCCATGGTGGCTCACTGCCCAACTATTCTAGTCTACTTAGTGAGCTCTAAGACAGAAAGAAAGCCTTGCCTCAAAAAAAACAAAGTGAGTGGTAGCACCTGAGGTTTACCCCTGCCCTTCATACACATGCATGAACACACATACATATGCACATGCACACACACACAGAATAGCTACAATCTGTATATGTTGACTTTGGGTACTGTTACTTTGCTCAAAGCATCATATGTATGAGTTTTCTAGTAAAATTTTTTATTGGTTATTTTATTTATTTACATTTTAAATGTTATCCCCCTCCCCACTTTCCCAGTTTCCCCTCCCCAAATCCCCTATACCCTCCCCACTCTCTCTGCCTCTATGAGAGTGCTCCCCAACCTGCCCACCCACTCCTGCCTCAGTACCCTAGCATTCCCCTCCCCTGGGTCATCAAACACATAATTTGCCTTCTTTCCTATTTGTATTATTTTTATTCTTCCTGTTGCTTAATTTTTGTAGGAATTCAAGCACAATATTAACTAAGGGTTGAGAAAATGACAACTTCAGCAAGGTGGCAGGTTATAAAATCAACTCAAACAAATCAGTAGCCTTCCTCTATGTGAAAGATAAACAGGCTGAAAAAGAAATTAGGGAAATGACACCCTTCACAATAGTCACAAATAATATAAAATACCTCGGGGTGAACCTAACCAAGCAGGTGAAAGATCTGTATGTCAAGAATTTCAAGTCTCTGAAGAAAGAAATTGAAGAAGATCTCAGGAAATGGAAAGATCTCCCATGCTCATGGATTGGCAGGATTAATATAGTAAAAATGGCCATTTTGCAAAAGCAATCTACAGATTCAACGCAATCCCCATTAAAAATACAACTCAATTCTTTACAGAGCTAGAAAGAGAAATTCTCAAATTTATATGGAATAACAAAAAACCCAGGATAGCGAAAACCATTCTCAACAATAAAAGAACTTCTGGAGGAATCACCATCCCTGACCTCAAGCTGTACTACAGAGCAATAGTGATAAAAACTGCCTGGTATTGGTACAGAGACAGGCAGGAAGATCAGTGGAATAGAGTTGAAGACCCAGAAATGAACCCACACACCTATGGTCATTTGATCTTTGACAAAGGAGCTAAAACCATCCAGTGGAACAAGGACAGCATTTTCAACAAATGGTGCTGGTTGAACTGGAGGACAACATGCAGAAGAATGCAAATCAATCCATTCTTATCTTTTCTCATTTTAAAAGAAACACTTTTAAATTTCTCCCATTTAGTATAATGTTGGCTATAGGTTTGTTGTGTATAGCCTCTATGTATTATACTGAGGCATATTCCTTCTATTCATAGTTTCTTCAGGGGCTCTCATGAAGGACACTGAATTTGTGAAAGGTCTTTTCATTATCTATTGATACAATCATGTTATCTGTGTCCCTGACTGTATTTATGTGCTGTATTACTTTTATTGGTTTTCATGTATTGCACCATCCTTTTATTCTATTAAGAATTTTTGTATTTATGTTCATTAGTTAAATTCAATATTTACATACATATATGTATGTGTGTATGAGAGAGAGAGAGAGAGAGAGAGAGAGAGAGAGAGAGAGATTGAGAGAGATTGGGTTTTATTGCTGTAAACAGACATCATGACCAAGGCAACTGTTATAAAGTAAAATATTTAATTGGAGCTGGCTGTAAGTTTTAGAGGTTTGATCATGGTGGGAAACATGGCAGCATCCAGGTAGATAAGGCACTGGAAAAAAAGCTGAGAATTCTGCATCTTGATCCGAAGGCAGCAGAAAGAGTCAGTCCCATTGGGCATAGCTTGAGCTTATATGAGACCTCAAAGCCTACCTCCACTTCCACCAACAAGGCCACACCTACTCCAATGAGGTCATACTTCCTAATAGTGCCACTCCCTATGGGCCAAGCATTCAAACACATCAGTTTATGGGAGCCATAGTCTATTCAAACCACCACAGAAAGAGAGAAAGACACAGAGAATAGCTAGTCTTTTTTTTTTTTTTTTTTTTTTTGGTTTTTTTTGGTCCTGGAACTCACTCTGTAGACCAGGCTGGCCTCGAACTCAGAAATCCGCCTGCCTCTGCCTCCCAAGTGCTGGGATTAAAGGCGTGTGCCACCACTGCCCGACAGGAAGTATGTTTTATTGTGACATTTTCACAAGTATGTGTTGTTGTACTGTATTATTTTCCCCTTGACCACCCTCCACTATTCTTGTTCTCTTACTCTTGTTGGTCCATTTACTCCCCCAAATAGTTCCCCCTTGTACTTTCATGTCACATATATGCCTTACATTCTTTTGTTAGCCCCCTCCCTGCTCCCTTTAGACTTCATCATCTTCTCTCATTGTCCTTATTCTACTTTAAGTTTATATGTGTGTGTGTGTGTGTGTGTGTGTGTGTGTGTGTGTGTGGATTACCAAAATATCCAAGCCTACTTCCCTGTCCTAGCCCAAATTCATCTATCTATATATCTATAAAGAGATTATCTATAAATGTATATATCTATATATCTAGGTAGGTAGGTAGGTAAGTAAGTAGGTAGGTAGATAGATAGATAGATAGATAGATAGATAGATAGATAGACAGACAGACAGACAGATGAGGAAGTCTGGGTAAACAAACATAATAGTCTAGGAGATGTGGATGAATCCTGGCCCTACTGATAGCTAAAGATTGCCAGCTCATAAACTATATCCTTTCCCAGCATTCTTGGTGGGAAACAGGTGAACATCTTTTCCTATTTTCCCTAGTGCAGATCTCTGTGTACAAGGACCTTGTAACCTCTACATAATAGTTAAGCAGAGATTTCATGGGTGCCTGCAGTTAAAAAAATTTTTCAAAAAATATACTGTCCAGTCTTTGCAGATTGGCTTTTGTGTTGGAATTTCCTCTAATCATCATTAGCTAGGCTGTTTACAACTGTACCTAAGCCCTCTCTTCCTGTTTTTTCAATTTCTGAAGTCCAACTAGAAGTATAAACTTGGAATATTTCAGGGCTTCTTAGAACAAGCATAGCATTTTGAATGTCTGCATGTCCTTCTCAGTTCTGTAATACATATGGTAGCACTTAATATCCTCATGCCTCCATGGATCTGCTTCGTCGACTTTCTCTTGGACAGGTATCAAAAAGACCAAAGTCTATGGGTGAGAGAGGATTACTTGTCAAATGAGAGAATGTGTATACAGAAGAATGGTTGAGAACAGAGAGTTCTCCAGATGGAGCTCAGCCCGATTTAAGTAACTGCAGTACTCATAACATGTAATGAGATTACTTTATATGAATCACATTCAGAATACAGAAGTAGAATATGGACAAAAAGATGCAGGGAACAAGCAAGACAATAAACACAAATAGTCAAAGAACAAGCAAGGCAATAAACAAAGTCCTATAATCACAAACTCCTGTGATCACTGTTTCTAAGGGCTTATCAGGATTACCAAAATATCTGAGCCTACTTCCCTGTCCTAGCCCAAATTCATTTTCATGCCTGAAGCCTACTTCTTTGTTCTAGCCTAACATTTAGATTCCTGCCTGAAATTACTTCTTTGTTATAGCCTAACATTTAGATTCCTGCCTGAAATTACTTCTTTGTTATAGCCTAACATTTAGATTCCTGCCTGAAATTACCTCTTTGTTTTAGCCTAAAGTCAGATTCCTGCCTGAAGCCCATTTCCTTGTCCTTGGCCAATATCAGATTGCTGCCAAGCAGCCAAAAATGATCTCCACATCTCCCCCTTTTTTATTTCATAAAATAGACTGAGCCTGTCTTAGATCATTCTGACAAGAGTGCCTTCCTTACCTGTTGTGGAATATGCATTATCCAAAGCAATGCATTTCTGTCTTAGGTTGGTAAGGCTCTGTAAAGAATCTTACCTGTCCTTGGTTTGCCAGCCTGTTAAATTAATAACTCTGTCTGGGGGTCCATTTTCTGTTTCAAGCCATGTACTTTGGCCGCCAACATGTTGATGTTGTTAAAGACAATCTTTAACACGATGAGCAGGAATAAAAATATTCCCAGAACAAATGGGCTAGCATGATCAAGCTATATATGCCATTCTTGAAGCTTGGTCAAAATGGAAATACTGACCTCAGGCCAAGTAGTTTTACACATGAAAGTCTGTAAAGAGCCAGTCAATAGAAGGGAAAATATTTGCTTCCTCACTTTGCAGTTGAAAGTTATAAACTTCTGAGGGGGAAATACCACATTTTAAAAGATCATGGCACTTATTTTATAGTTTTGATTTTTCTTTATTTTTAACATTGTCTCTTTTGCATTAGTAAGAGACTAAAACATCCCAGTCATATTTGGAATGAAAATGTTTAAGAGTCATCTAAAACTTTTGCACAGTGAATCTCTTATCAGGAATCTCTTGAGTAAATGGACAGTTGGCCAATTCAATGACAAACTTGCTATGGATGCTTATAGAATAATGTGGTTAGATAGGTAATTATAACTGCTGTTTCTTCACATTTCAGTTCACTGCTGGGGAATTAAAAGACTGACACTACCACTGAATATCTTTTTATACTCATTTCTCTTGCATATTTTCTGATTCTTTGTAACTAGACATGAAGACAAATTTAGAAAGGTGGAGTATGTGGGGTTTAATGGGATAATCAACAATAGCGAGAACATGGAAGAAACTCCAAGTCATGGCTGTCAAGCAGAAACATAATAATAGTAATGAAATTTAAATTTTTAGTAGGGGGACAAAGCTAAAAAGTACTAAGTGAAATAATTTTAGTGATTCATTTAGTTTGATATATGAAAATATTTTCATTTCAGCATATCTATATAAAATTATTAATAAGATATTTTATATTCTTTTTCATATTATATATTTGAAGCAAGTTTCTTTTTATTGATTTTTTTCAGACAATATGTTCAGATCACAGGTTTCCCTCCCACACCTTCTTCCAAAAACTTTTTACCCCACCCCTCCACACCCTTTCTTTCTCTTTTGAAGATAGACCAAAAAAAAAAAAAAAACTACAAAGAAGAATGAAAAATTGAAAGAAAAAACAAAAGAAACACAACACATACACACACATACACACACAAACCAAAACCCATAAAATCACAAAATTGGAAAACATACATGCAAAGGAACAGTAAGATAAAATGCCATTGAATTCATTTTGTGTCGGCCATGGTCTGTCTTCTTTATGTGGATTGTATAATCTAATCTCATTACATAGTAAGAGTCCTGTAGTTACTTAAAGCTGACTGTACTCCATCTAGCAATCTCATAGTTCTCACTCATTCTTCTGTGTAAACATCGTCTCATTCCAGTACTTCTCTCACCCAGATTCTTGTAGCAAATGGCCCAGTACTTCTCTCACCCAGATTCTTGTAGCAAATGGCCAAACAAGTGAGAATTAAGGCCTACAACTAATTTAAAAGTAATTATGCACAAAGAATTCATAAATATGTTTAACTGGGCTTAAACATTACAGAATATATACATGTACTAATCATTACATGGCCTCACTATTATGTACAACTTGATAACTTTCACTTAAAAAATAAGTAAGTAAAAGCGCTGCCCTGGCCTTGGGTCCTGGGCCAGAGAGGTGCCACTACAATAAACAAATATATGCTGGAGAGGTTAGAAAGATAGAAAAATAGAACAGTGTGTGTGCTATGGAGAGAGGCAGTAATGGGTGAAAGAGAGGCCCGAGGTGGACATATTGCCATCACCCAGTAGGGTCTGCCTGATGATGTACAACAGCCTGGAGCTTATGCAGACACAGTCTTAGCCCCTGAACCTGCCACCCAGCTAAGGGGGTCCCCCTGGCTCTGGGCAACGATAGAAGCTTGACATGAAGAAAGGTTCATTCCCTGGATTAGACCTCTCAAAAGACCACCATGGTCCTTGAAGCCACTGGAGGCTATGTTGGTATCTGTGGTCCCAGCTGATGCCCCAGGACCCGATGAAGCCTGAGATAAATGTGGACATATGCAGTCTTGGTCACTAACTGATGATCTGGTGATGTCCTTGGACTTTGCTGCCTCTTAGGGCCATCCTCATATGAATGACATGGCCACCTGAGGCCATGTTGAGGCCTGTGCAGCTGCTGAGAGCCATGAGTAGGTCAGTGTTTCTGTCTGCAAGGTCTATTACCACCAAAGCCCATTCTAAGTCCGTGATCTGGGCAGCCTCTTAAAGTCACATTAATGTCGGTGGGGGGAAGAGCTGACCCTGCCCCTCACTGGCCACAACAAGACTCTTCTCAGTTGATGGCTTCTGGTGCAGATGCAGGCAGAAAAAGACTAATCCTCCTGGGGAAGGGGGAGGGGCGGAGCTGGCCACTAGGAATTTGACCATGCTTCATGCTTTTTTCTTTGTGTGTGTGTCTGTGTCAGTGGTCGGGGATTACAGGGGAAGGGAGGCCTGACATGAGAACTCTAGGACATGAGAGTGATTGGGTTTCATGATGTGAAATTCCCAAATACTAAAGAAAAGAAAAGAGAGAGAAAGAAAGAAAAGAACTATTCCTGAATATCCCCCCCAAAATCCCAAGCCAAAACAAACAAGAACAACAGTAAGTAAATGAGAGCAAGAACATTCAGCCTGATGTACCAAAGATCAGTTAATCAGCTACTCTTCATTACAATTAGTCTCCAAGAAACTCGGAGACTCACTTCATGTTTTAAGTTTTACTTTTTAAGGTGTGTGTGTGTGTGTGTGTGTGTGTGTGTGTCTATATGTGTACTCATACACATGTATGTGCATGTGCCCATGAAGGCTAGAAGGTGTAGAATGCTCTGGAACT
This sequence comes from Mastomys natalensis, assembly GCA_021653895.1. Lineage (NCBI taxonomy): Eukaryota > Metazoa > Chordata > Mammalia > Rodentia > Muridae > Mastomys > Mastomys natalensis. The sequence continues at coordinate 88,660 of JAJTUV010002324.1, forward strand.
GATGTTACAGGCAGCTGTAAGCTGTGTGATCTGAATGCTTGGAACTGAACCTAGGTCTTCTTCAAAAGCAGCAAACACTCTTGACCACTGAGTCATCTCTCACACCTACTCCATTTCAAAGAGATGTAATTAGCCTAGTTCACTGGTTTGGGTCACCAGTACAATCATGGTATCTACAAAAATCATGAAGACCTGTCAACACTTCTTTAAATTTTATTTATATTATCAGAGTATATACCACTTTCATTCATTGGTTTTATTTTAATTTTAACCTTTTTTAGAATTTCATATATGAGTACACTGTATTTACATCATTTTTACCTCTCCCTCTGTTCCTCAATCTCCTCCTTTGTACCCTTCCCATGCTCTCTACAATTCATGACCTCTTCTATAATTATTGCTAGTGTGTACACACACAGACACACACACACACACACACGCATGCACGCACACACACAACTTAATGTGCCCAATGCAGTGTTTCTTGCATGTACATGTATATGTGTTAGGACTGACAAATTAGAATTGAGAAACCTATCATCCCTGGAGAAAGCTAATCCTCCTTTAGCAGCTTTTCAACTCTTCCTCTAGGTATGAGGCCTTATGAAATTTTCCTCTATCGGCACTTCTGTGTCAATATGTCAACTGGCGAAGCTCTTATGCAACCATACTGAGAGAATATGGGTGCAGCACTCCATTCATGCCAGGAAGACATCTCTCACAGCAGATGTTCTGGTCCTCTGGCTCTTCAGAATCTTTCTGTCTTCTCTATTGCAAAGTTCCTTGAGCCAGCTTACATATAGAGATTGTGTTGTAGATATCCCAGTTGTGGGTGAACATTCAGCAGTCAGGTGTTCTCTGACTTTTGACCAGTTGTGGATCTCTGTAGTAACCCCCATCTGCTGAGAAAAAAAAGTTTTTTCGATGAGGAGTGAGAGATACACTTATATATTAGTAAAAGGTATGTAGAATACAGTTGATAGCTGTATTACTTTAGAAAATGATAGTAGTAGGTTCTTTTCTGCAGCCACAGGGTCTTGTCTATTTTACAGTAACAGAAATGATCTATCTCCTACCGAGTGGGCCTTAAGTCTATTTATACAAAAGTCCATTTAGTCCTCAAACATATCTTGTAAGTTCAGTCATTGTTGTGGTTCTCAGGTTTAGCAGATGGGTAAGACTATTAATAATTCTCCTCCATTGGCAGCTTGCATAGCACCTTCTTATACTGTGAGAGTTAGTCATTAGAGAGGAGGCTTCTAAGTCAGTATCCACTTGATTCTTCTAAGTACTGTAACCAAAGTGTATGGTCATACAATAGGGTCATATCTTCAAGTTATGTGAAGTAAACAAAGGGAATGGCAATAACCTATATTGTTTTGAGGGATCTCTTGGATCCCCTAACCAGCAACTTGAAGGGAAGTGTCCTTGTCTGGCACTGGGGTTATTGTTAGACTCACTGTGGGGTAATTCCATTATAAATTATATAAATTATTATAAATTATATATATATATCATAGAGTGTATTTTAAGTAAGCTTATAAAATAATGTGTTTCCTTATGGATTTAAAAAGTATCCTTAGTGTTATTTCTTCTTCCTCCCTCTCCCTCTGTATTACCCTTCCACCCAGTTAAGCCACCTCCCCATTTCCACATTCACCCTTCATCGCACCTGTGCCCTGCTATCTTTCTCTAGTACTCCTCAACAGTCCCCCTCTCTTTCTCAATGATCCTCCTCTCTTCCTCAGTGATCCCCCTCTCTTCCTCAGTGATCCCCCTCTCTTCCTCAGTGATCCCCCTCTCTTCCTCAGTGATCCTCCTCTATTCCTCAACGGTCTTCCTCTCTTCCTCAGTGATCCTTTCCTACTTTCCTGGCTTTTTGTTTCTCAAGTTCTATATGCAACTCTGAAGATTCAGAACTAGAACCCACAATTAAAAGAGAACATGCAGTATTTGTCTCTCTGCCTCTTGCTTACCTTAGTATAGTAATATTCTCCAGTTCCACCCATTTGACTGCAAATATCACAATTGCATTTTTCTTTTCAGCTGATTAAAATTCTATAGTGTATTTGTACCACTACAAACTCGTGTATTAGAAGAAAAGGAAGAAATTAAGTGATCAGATTTTTAATACTGACCAAATGTGACATTGTTTAAAATTTCCACTCAAATGGTCATTCAAAGAATAATAATAATAAAACACACATTCACATCATAACAAATGAAAGGACTGAAGAAATCGCACCTAAAATATATTCTCACTCACTGTTTTGACTCTGCCCCCCAATTGTCTTACTTTTAACTGTTCTCACAAAAAAATTTAAAACTGTAGTTCTGCTTCCCTTAGAATCAAGTACACAGAGATGGTAATGATAAAGACAGATAGGTACCATTTTACAATGGTGTTTTAAACATGAATGATACACAACTCAGAGTAAACCTGTAAGGGATGATGGGAGGTGCTAGATGTAGTATGTGGGAAAATCTCCGGAGACTAGAATCTAGTCCCAACCCTACTGCTTTCAGTGCATCATAAGGTAGTCAACATTTTATTATAAATAGGCTTTTTTTTTTTTTTTTTTTTGGTTTTTCGAGACAGGGTTTCTCTGTGTAGCCCGGGCTGTCCTGGAACTCACTCTGTAGACCAGGCTGGCCTTGAACTCAGAAATCCGCCTGCCTCTGCCTCCCAAGTGCTGGGATTAAAGTCGTGTGCCACCACTGCCCGGCTGATAAATAGGCTTTCTATTAGGTGGTCTTTGTCCAGTGGTAGGTTAACCTAAGTATTCTAAGGATATATAAGATAGGCATCTTACTTAGGGTTTCCATTGCTGTGATAAAACACCATACCAAAATCTACTTATGGACAAAAGAATTTATTTTATCTTATAGTTTATCATGCATCACTGAGGGAAATCAGGGCAGGAACATGGAGGCAGGAGCTGATGTAGAGGCCATCGAGGGGTGCTGCATACTGGCTTGCTCCTTTTGACTTGCTCAGCCTGCTTTCTTACAGAGCAACCAGGAACACCAGCCCAGGGGTAGGACCATCAGCTCAGGGATGGCAACACCCACAATGAGCCCTGCTGTCTGTCCCCATGAATCACTAATTAAGAAAATGTCCTACATCAGTAGTTTTCAACCTTCCTAATGGTGTGACCCTTTAATACCGTTCCTCATGCTGTGGTGACCCCCAACCATAAAATTATTTTTGTTACTATTTTATAACTTTAATTTTGCTACTGTTATAAATTGTAATGTAAATATTTCTGGAGATAGATAGGTTTACCAAAGGGGATGTGATCCACAGGCTGAGAACCATTGCTCTCCAGCCCATTCTTATGGAGTCATTTTCTTAACTCAGAGTTCCTCTTTCCCAGATGACTCTAGCTTTTGTCAAGCTGACATAATACTAGCTGGCACAATAGGTCAGGCACACTAAACTATGAGATTCCATAATTTAGATGTATCAAAATAATTTTCTTTCATTTTTTCTCTTTCTACCTTCCCTTGAACTCACTATATAGCTGAGCATGATCTTGAACTATGACTCTTGCTCCTACCACCTCCCAAGTTCTGAGATTACAGGCATGGATCACCATTCCCAGTTTTACATGGTGCTAAGAAATGAGAGGAAGCTAAGCACACATTCTGCCAATTGACCTATATCCCAAGCCCGTCACTTTCAGTTTAATGATGATTTCAACAGTGGTTTAACTGTGATACAACTTTATCATACACTCAAGGGAAATCTGTAATATCCTCCTAATTTATCAGTTTTAAGTTTATAGCACCATGTTATTTATCTCTTATATGATTTGATTTGTTGTGTCTTCTTAAAGGTTATTTCTATATTTGTTAAATGAGTGTTAATTCTTTTTAAAATTGTATTACATTTATTCTGTGGAAGATTTGTGCTCATGGATGACATGACATGAGTGGGAATCCTTTCTCTCCTTCTACCATATAGGTCCTGGAGATCAAACTTAGGTTGTCAGCAAGCACCTTTAACCACTGACCCATCTCAACAGCCTTTGTGTTCTTAATTAATAAAGATTTAAGAGAAAGAAGCTAGTATAGGATGGAATTTAATCACTCAAACCCTAACCCCTAACCTTAACCATTATGTAACTTTTTCAAATATGTGAAAAAAATTAACTAGGCAACACATTATAAAATATCACTGATATTTATCTGTCTCCTCTGTCCTCTCTTCTAACACCCATTTTCTTTTCTCTCCACAGTGACTGTTTGAGCCCAGCAGAAAAAGGTAAGTGTATATTGTGAACTGTGTTGGTTAGGAATGTATCATGTATCCTTTTCCTTTCAAAAACTGTAAGTCTTTAAACTGAGCAACTTACAAATGTACTTGGTTATTAGAACATTAGGGTGATACTTTAAGGAATATTACTAATAAATAGAGCAAAACATTTTCATGGCCCTTTTGGCTATAAAATAGCAATAGAAATTATCAAGATACATGATAATTTCTTCCATAGTGACCCTAAGCTCTCTCTTCTATCATTATTGTCCTAGCTATCTGGCTATTTAACACATAGAGTAATGAAGGGTCCCACAGGCCTTGCCCATCACAGTTCCTATATATTCTAGTATTCCTTTCAACAGATCATGAGCAGCTTAGCTTGATCCATTTTTAAAAGCATTGAGGCCCGTTGCATTTAAAACATGTAAACCAATCATGAGTCTCCATGAACAATTAGCTTTACGTTATTTTATTGGTAAGATCCAGAGTACATATAGCAGTAGTTTACAGTGTCACTTTTAATTCTCATTTCATGGGAGTTCAATGTTAGAATTCGTTGACCTTCACAGCATTCAGGATCTGCTATTGCTCATTTAACATGGATAACAGAGCAGTAGGAATGGGAGACAATGGGCAATAGGAGTTAAAAGAGTGGGCTCCAGAGCCAGATTGAATTTACAGCTTGACTCTTTTCTTGATAAAATATTTAACCCTCATCCTATTATTTGCATACATAATAGAAAAATAATACTGCCTAATTTGTGAAGATGTTATAAAGACAATTTAATTGTATATAAAGCCGTTAGAACAAAGGTGAACAGATCACATCCTAAAAGCTCAATAAACATGCACTGTTATTGTGATAGCAATAGAGGAAGTTGAGGTCTTAGGTTGCCTTTTTCTTTCCTTTTTCTTATTTCTTTTTACATTTTGTGTTGTTTATTTTTGGAGATTTTTGTTTGTTTTTTTGAGAGAGGGTTTCTCTGTATAACCTTGATTGTCCTGGAACTTACGCTTGTAGACCAGGCTGCCCTCGGACTGACTCCCTCCTGAGCCCTTGCCTCTGCTCTTGAGTGCTGGGATTAAAAGTGTGCACCACCATCACCTCCAGCGTGTGTGATATTTTTTTTTGAGACAGAGTCTCACTATGTAGCCCTGGCTGTCTTGGAAGTTGCTCTCTAGACCAGGCTGGCCTCAAACTCACAGAGATCCACCTGACTCTGCCTTCCGAGTGCTGGGATTAAAGGCATGTGCCACCATCACCCAGCTTACCATCTATTTTTATGTGTGGTTCTTAAAGTCAGAAATCATTTTCTATAAATACTAAATATTTATTTTCTATTACAAACTTTCAGTATAGCTGAGTGGAGACTTACGTGATATTCTACCATAAAAGCATAATAACAATGTTAATAATAATAAACAACTTATTGGGTTGATATCCTGATAATACAAAAATGTTTAACTTAATAGCCCTTCTGATACTAGGATTCTGAAGTTTTTTTCTCCTGGCAATTGTTAAATTTATCCACATTTTTAAGCAATGATATTAGATTTTGCTTCTACATTCTGTAATGGATGTAATGAAATTTAGGAAACACAAGGTATAAGTTGGAGTTCTAGCTGTGTCATTTGCTAGCTCTGTGACCTTCATAAGGAAACTCACCTTCTTTGAACTTTAATTTCTACAAAAATAACAATGCTTTGACATCTAAAGGCTCTACTGTAAACTACTAAATGTCTGTAGCTAGTCTGCTTTGTTAGGAATCTTGACATAAAAAGTAACAACGGAGATGTTAACATTTAACAAAGCAAACTTGCAATAGACAGTAAGCTAATTACTATCTGAGGTTCCTAATAGCTCTGTGAATTTATGATTTGTCTCCAACTACATTGAACCTTTAAAGTGGAATAAAGTAAGCAACATGACTGTCAGAAGGAACTGAATAGCCAAATCACCTGACTTTTTTTTTTTTTTTCGTTTTTTTCGAGACAGGGTCTCTCTGTATAGCCCTGGCTGTTCTGGAACTCACTCTGTACACCAGGCTGGCCTCGAACTCAGAAATCCGCCTGCCTCTGCCTCCCAAGTGCTGGGATTAAAGGCATGTGCCACCACTGCCTGACTGTCACCTGACTTTTCATTGTCTCTAAAGTTTAAGAAAACTTTAAGCCAAACATACTGGAAAAGGTTTTTGTTTTTGTTTTTTGTCCACTTTATGGTTCCTGTACTGGGTTGAATAGTCTTCCACCAAAATTCATGGCCACATTAATCATGTGGATGTGTCCCTATTTGCAGTAGGATTGGGCGCATGTTATCATGTCAAGGTGAAGTTATACAAGATTAGAGAAAGCCTCAGTAGCTGGTGTTCTAAAGGAAAATTGGATATATAGATATGGAAAACATCTATGGGATGGAGGAAGGGTGGTTGTGATGCACAAAGGAGCACTAAGGATTGTCTGCAACCAACAGAAGCTAGGTAAAGGCCGGGAAAGTTTCAGTACTGGAGTTTTGAGCAAGAGCATACTCCAGAACTGTGAGGTAAATATATCTCTATTCTTGTAAATCACCCAGGTTATAGTAATTTGTTACCACAACCCAGAAAATGAATAGAGTATCTGGTAAATTTCAAGCTTCAAAATTCTCTTAACAAGTTAGGAGAGTTCTAACAGTAATGGATAAGTAAAATTTTGGTGTCAGAACTACCTGACATTAGTTGACTTTGCCATTTACTATGTGTATACCATGGGGAAAATAACCTAGGTCTCACTTTCTTCTTCCATAAAATAGAAATAGCACTTACCTTCTATGGTTATTTTGAACAAGTATTTTAACATAGTGCCTGATATATGATAAATATAAAGTAGTATCAGGCACTTACCATTTGATGATGACTGTTGCTGGTACTGACATTAGAAAGAATCTGAAGTTTCTTCAAAGTAGTATGACTATTTCAGGACTATAATTTCTCATGATTTCTCTCATGAATATATGGTCAGAACTCATGTATCCATATTGTAGAACAATGAGATCTAAATAAATAAAATATTTTTTCTTAGTCATGTTTATTTTTGTGAAAAGAACGGAGGCTAAAGTCCAGGTCATTTGCAGCACATATCACTGTGTTACATCCTGTATCAACCTTGATGACTCAGGTCAGGACTCCAAAATTTTTTTAAATATGTAACACCCTATTTATTTTATAATAAAATGTGATAATAATATATTTCTCTTGCTTTCATAAGTATATATAAAGATGCTCTTCCTCAGCATGATACCATATCTATGTTGAAGATCTTGATTGCAAAAAAAAAGTTCCTTCAATAACCTGAAATGAGGATCAGGGATAAGCTAACAATTAGAAATTTAATAAGAGCCAAGAATGAGGTGAGGCTAAAAATAACCTAAGGAACGATAAAGGCATCAGGCATGATCCATCATTCAGCCCAAATATAATTAAGAGTAATACATTGTTCACAGTTTCTCATCTTCCCAAAAGGTCATTAATCATTGTAAACAAAGTTCAGCTTATCCTGTGCAGATTCATTAGATTTTTTATGGTTTACATATGAAATTCTCTGGATTATTCCCTAAAGTTAAATGATTGTAATTACTTACCTTCTCAGAAGTTGATGTACTTTATAAATATTAAGGTGACTATGGACTTGAGTACCTCAAATTTATAGATAGTGTCTAGTCACATGTACTTCATAATGTAACTTTATTTGGAGTAATTAAGTTAAAATGAGGTCTACTAGAGTGAATTTGACTGTCTTCAAAATAGAAGGGGATTTGGACACAGGTGAATATAGAAGGAAAACAATATTGACGACAGAGGATGATGGTGTGCATGCAAGGAAAGAGGCCTGAGAAGGAAGTAACACCTTTGGTACCCTTACCTTGGCTTGTCTCCAGACTTGTGAGAAAAATTTTAATTTCTATTGTTTAAGGCACTTAGTCTATAGTACTTTATTGTGGCCTAAGAAAAATATAAAGAGCGTCATCATGTCTTAAAAATCAAAACCATGGAAATATGTTCTCTGTGTCACATTCACAGCTATGCTAGCCTTAAATTTATAGCTGATCTATTAAGATATGCCAGAATTGTAAGAGATAGCACAGAGGAAAGACATTATGCTACAGTATGATTTTTTTAATCTTTCCCAGATTGTAATGGAAATCTTCACTATGGTTTTGGCAGTCATTTCAATGCCATTTATCTTTTCTTGATTATTTGTTAATTCATCAAGGTAGAATCTTGGTATATAGTCCAAGCAGCCACAGAATGTACATTTCTCCTCCCTCATTCTCCCAAGTCCTGGATCTTCAGTTATGAACCATCACAGCCCACAAACTTTGTTTCTTTATGTCAGTGAGATTAAAGCCAGGACTGAGAGGAAGAACTCTGGCATTGAGCTATGGCCCCAGTCAGGGTTCTTAAGAATACATGATTTTTGAAGAGGCATGATATACATCTGCCCAATGCTTGATAGCTGTAATATATAAGAAATAAAAAGTAAAAAGCAAAACCCTTAATAAACTCAATTTTAAAATGGGAATTAGATCTAAATAGACATTTTTTCCAAAGAAGACATTCAAATGGTCAGCGGGGTACAGTTTTAAAAGCTCAATGGGAAGCTCATTTTCATTTGGGAAAATGAAAAGAAAGCCAAACTGAGATATTATTTTACTCCAACAAGAATTGTTGTTATTTTCTTAAGAAGATGAAAAAGGGGGCTGTAGAAGTGTCTCCGTGGTTTAAGAGCACTGGCTGCTCTTCCAGGGATCCTGGGTTCAGTTCCCAGCACCCACATGGCGGCTCACAGGGGATCCAACACTCTCTTCTGCCTTACACAGACCGGTAACATACAGAGATTCAGATAAAACACTCAAGCACATAAAGGTAAATAATAATTTTAGAGACAAAGATAATAATTGCTGGGGACAATGAGGAGGACAGGAATTGATACACACTGTTGGTGGAATGTAAATTAGTACATTATTATGGCCATCAGAATGGAGTTCATCCAAAACTAAAACAAAATGGATTACCACATGATCTCACTGTATCATATCACTCTGGCATATGTGAAAAGGAGATAAAAATCAGTTTTGTGGGAGCAGAAGCACCTGAAATCTCATATTCATCATGATATTATTCACAATAACCATAAAAATAGTAACCTAAATCTCTGTCATATGATTAATTGGTAAAGAAAAATATACATAAACACAATGTAATATTATATAGCCATTAAAAATTATTCTCTGATACTTAGAGCATAGAAAGAACTGCAAGTCATTGTGTTAAATAAAATAAACCAGATACAGAAAGGCTACACGATCTCACTGATCTGTGGGATATAAGATAGTTGACCTTATTAAAAATCAGAGTAGGGGAGTGTTTTACCAGAGGTGGCTGACGGAAAGTAGGGGTCCTGTAAGAAGAGAGGGACTGATCATTGGATATTACGTTACAGATACATAGGAGTTAAAACTGTCTCTAGGTCAATTGTCTATTTCGAAGTCCAGAAAAAAAGACTTGAAATATTTTTGCCATTGGAAACATAAATATTTGGGAAAATAGATATGTTTGGCTGATGTATGTGTGTTGTAAAACATTGCATAGAACCCCATTAATATGTAAATTTCGTGGTAACATGCCAGCTAAATTAAAATTTTCCCCGAGATTGAACTCATGGCTTTGACTTTGCTAGGGAAGCACTCTATCCCTGAGCTATATCCACAGCCCAAAAGCAGGATTCTTTAATTTTTGTTTGATTTTTAAAGTAATAGAGATTTAGGGCTTTATGTTTTGCTCAGAAAAAACTCTACCTCTGAACTATATCACCAACTCTTCTTTGAGGTGGTATTTTGAGACAGTCCCACTGTATAGCTCTAGATATCTTGAGGTTTATTATAGACTAACTAGGCTGGCTTCAAAACTTGTAGTGTTCTTCCTGCCTATGCCTCCCAAGTACTGGGATTACAAGCATACACCACTATGCCTGGTTCAAAAGAAATGTAACTAAAACAAATGTATACTGCTGACCATGGTAACACATTAGAAAGAACTGAGACAGATGCAGGAGGATCATAACTTTGAGGCTAGCCTTTAATTACACTGGCTAACCTGGTCTAAATAGGGTGATTTTTTTTTTTTTTTTTTTTGTCTCATAACACTGATGATGGTGGTGGTGGTGGTAGTGGTGACAACAAACAATGATGATAGACGTTAATGCTCATTTTTTAAAACTTTTTTGTGATTTTCACATCATACATCCTAATCCCACTCATCTCCCCCTTTTCCTAACCCCCTCCGCTCTTGCAACCTCTCCTACAACAGAGAAAAGATCTCATTGTGGAAACTGTAGCATGTCACAGTATGTCCCACCCTTTTATCCACACTTCCTTGCTTGCAAATGTTTATTGCAGTGAGTCATTGGTCTGGTATGAGGTCTCTAGCTTCGGCTACTCTATCAATACTGGAACCTCACTGGGCCTCTTCTTGGATATCCTGTTGTTGCCCTGTGTCAGGGAGATCCTGTAGTTTGGGATCTGTAGGACTGGCCCCTTCATACACTCCAGCATTACTTCATCGATGGGGTAGATGTTGGGGTGGGCCAATTCATAATCCCTAGATCTGAGTCCATGAGGTATCTGAGCTGGTCAGTCCACTGGGGCTCTTCTGCTCTTATGCCCTTGGCTGGCTCACCTGAAACCCCCACATCCAGGGCCAGCTCTACTGTGCTACCAAGGCAGGACCTGCTCTAATGCTCTCATGACCCCATGTAGGCCAATTCTTCCACTAGCCCCATGGCAAGAGTGAAAAAGAGGGCATCGCTCCCTCACTGACACCACCACACAGCATACAAGAGGCAAAATTGGCTCTCTCACACTTATGCCCTTGGGGCTGGCTCACCCACAACCTCCATATCCAGAGCCAGCCCTACCGTGCTGCCCAGGTGAGGTACAGAGCCTGCTCCCCCAAGTGCTGCAGCAGTTGAGGGGCAGGGGGCAGCTCTCTTGTTCTCATGACCCTGTCAAGGACAGCTTTCTCGCCTCCTGCCAGTGGTGAGGGCAAAAGGGAGGTGAAGGGATTTCTCACCACCTTACAGCAGACCAGAGGCAAGGCCCACTCTCCCATGCTTATGCCTGAGGGGCCAGCTCACCCACAACCCCCACATCCAGGGTCAGCTTTACTGTGCTGCTCAGGTGAGGTGCAGGCCCTGCTCTCCCAAGTGTTCCAGCAGGTGAGGGTCAGGGATAACTCTCCTGTTCTGATGACATCAGGCCCAGCTCTCTGGCCTGCTGTAGATGATAAGGGGCAAGGGGGAAGAGGGTATCTCCTCCTCACTCTACTACACAGGAAACAAGTGGTAGGTCCAGCTCTCCTATGCTTGTATCCTGAACGTTGTGTCACCCACAACTTCCACAATATGCTGGGCTTCTAACCCAAGTATTGCAGGTGGTTAGGGGCAGGGTCAGCTCTCTTGCCCTTATGCTTCCAGGGATAGGTCTCTGGTGATGCCCAGATGAGGGTGGGACCAGTTCTGCACACCCCTGGAACATTAACATGTCCCCAGGTAGCACTCTAGACCAGGGGCATCCACCTGGCCTTTGATGGCAACAGACCCCTGCGTTGCAGGGCCACAGACCTAGACAGGGCCCCAAGTGTCAGCACAGTCCAGGACCCCACCATGATACCAGGTGGCATAACTAGCTACTCACGTTGGGCTGTTCCTCACTACCCTCGAGTTTCCAGTTCTTACCTTTCTTCATTGTGTCTACATCCTTCTGTTTCTCTTTCTCTTCCATTTCTCCACCACTTAGTTACTGCTTCTCTTAGTGACACTGGGGTCTCTGATTTTATGGAGTCGTCTCAGGAGTGGTCTCAGGAGTGTCTGTCCCACCTGGGCATTATGGTGCCCAGCAGGGGTTATCTTGAGCATGGTCTGCCTCCGCCCAAGGCCTGTGTGGTTCCAGACTGGTGGCCATCTCAGGGTAGCTGTCAGATCCCCATGGTGCTGGTCTGGGAGTCATCTCAGGCCTGTTCCTAACCTGGCCCTCCCAAGTGGCCCCTGTGAGGATCTTCTGTCTCAGGCTCACTTTTGCCTGAGGCCTGTGGTCCCAGGTGAGGTTCTTCTAGTCTCCAGCTTGCTCCCCATCCTGGGAGCCTGTCCAAGCCTGCCTGGCACCAGACTGCTGGTTATCTCAGGCTTATCTCCTGTCCAAACCCTTTGTGCCAGACTGGTGGTAGTCTCAGGTTCACTATTTCAGGAAATGTTAGGCTACTAATCATTCAGCCACTTACTGCTGCCTATGTGACACAGCAGCCACGCCTACAACACCTCTAAGGGGCAGGTTTGTTTAATGCTCATTTTAAAAATCACTTTCTAATGAAGGCTTGGGGACTCTAATGAAGGCCGTCTCCTTGAAAGATTAACATATTTCTAAAAGATTCATTGTTTTAAAATGTAGACATACTAATATAAAATTTGAGTTTCTTAATCTCTCTCCTATCATAACCATAGGAAACTATTATCGTTAGTTTGACTTGTACTCTTGTTGATGTTTTTCCTTACACTTAGAATGGAAGTATAGATGTTTATAGCTTGACTTTTTAAACACCGGGTAACACTATACTATTATTTTTGTAGCTAATTTTTTTACTTACCAGTTTATTCTCCCTGATAATACATGGAAGTGTGTTTCAATGATTATTAGAGTAATTTTTAATATGGGTCTGTGATTTATTGATTAAATGCCCACCATGAACTTAAAAATTAAACTTTATTGTTGTTCTCTATCATAACAAACTTAGAACTTCAGGAAGTACAATCCTACAGCCTAGAGTGCTCAACATATTTGAATATGGCTATTGAGAAAAACAAAAATATTAGTCTGAGAAATTAAAATTGTTCTTTATTTTGCTAAATGTCAGAAAACCTATGATTAAAAATTCAAGGAAAACCTCAGTTTTAAATCTCTTTGCTTTCTAGTTTTGTCAGATTTATTGAGATATGATTTATGAAATCTTTTTATTGGATATTTTATTTATTTACATTTCAGATGTTATCACCTTTCCCCCATCCCCCCCTAGATTTATGAAATCTTAAAGACACCCATTTTAAGTATTCAGGTTGATGACCTTTGAAAAATATAGACAATGATGTAAATGCCACCACAATGAAAGCATAAAATAATAACATTATCTCAAATTATTCCATCTGCCCATTTGCAAACAATCCTCTCCTCCCTACCTCTGGCCACCTCTGATTTTATTTTTTTGTCCCATACAATTTTATCTTTTCCTAATGCTATATAAATTAAAGCACACAATATGTAATCTATATTTACCTTCCTAGTAGTATACAGTTTTAGGATTCCTCCACGTCACTGCACATATAAATAGTTTCTTGCTTTTTATTGCTGATTAGTAGTGCACATTTCAGTTGTACCACAATCCAGTCTTTCACTCAGTAGTTTAGGTGCATTTGAATTCCTTTCAGTTTTGAGCTACACGAATGAAGCTGATAAAACTGTACATGTACATGGATGAGGACAGTGGTAGAGTACTTGGTTGCCATGTGCTACAATTTCCAGAACCATTAAAAATTTGAAAAAAATATGCCTTTGTGAAAATATGTCTTTATTTCTCTTGGTAAATATTAAGGAGTAAGATTTTGGGCTCATGTGGTATGTTTAATTGGATAAGGAATTATCAGAGTGTTTGCATCTGTGGTTCTGCCCTTTTTGCTTCCCTACCATTGTATATGACAATGTTAGTTGGTCTAAATTCTCGCTGTCACTTGTCTTCATTTGTAGCTCTGTTATCATTCTACTGTGTATAAGCAATGTCTCTTTGTGATTGCTTTGTAGCTCTGTAATGGCTGCTAATGCCAAACATCTTTTCACATGTCTCATTGCCATCTAACTCTTCTTGAGGAAGTATCCGGTTAAGTCTTTTTCCCATTTTATTGAGTTGTGAAAGATCTTTAAATGTCTGGATACAGGCTATGGTTTTCAACAATCTGTTTTTCTTTCCATACCGTGCAATTAAGATCAATGAGAGGGTGTTGCCAGGAAGGATATTTCTATATAAGAAAGACAAGTCTGACAGAGTTTTCCGGCAATAAGATGTGTTGACCCCCCTAGGCATTGATCGATTCTGTATTACTTCAGATATTCAAACGAAAGCTAGATAACTGGTTATTAGAGGTGTTGTAAAGAAGACATGTGTGTTTTCTAGACCACTGTGCCAAATAGCATCCCAGATGCCTTTAAACTTTGAAATTTAATGATATTAAAATAAAGTTAGCACCATGTAATGAGATAGATTTATAGGTTCAATCAACAAAAGGTAATACATTCTAAGGAACCAACTGTGCTTTCTAGTGTTCCTGTCACTTTCTCAGTCAGAGAGAATCGATCTATAAATCCCTAACCGCTATGTAGACAACAGGTAATCTCTGCTTCCCTTTAAAGTCTGCTGTGAATAGTCTTGACAGTGCTGAATCAATGGATTCCTTAATTCAAATTGTACATGAAGAATAAATGATATTCCAATTATCTACTTGGAGCTATGAGGAAGCAAAGACTTATCCAACAGATTAGCCCTGTTTGCTCCTATGTCCCCACCATGAATGAATCAATGAAAGACTGGCCTAACACCAAGTAGACAACTAGAAACAAGCCATTTTCTTCATTTCTTAACAAGCCATGGCATCTCTTCTAATAAAGTTTGTGTGTTTTTTATTACCATCTCTTAGAATATAAACCACAACAGTTAAGAAAAAAGGAGAAAAAACTATAGATTGTTATTCGAATATGTCAGATATATCAATGCATTGAAAAGTAATACTCAAAAACTTTATGAGACAAGTGTTTTATGTGTGTATTATAAATGTTGTTTATTAATACGTTTAAGTATATTTTGTATATATTTGCCTACATGTATATTTGTACATATCTATGGCTAACTAGCTTCTCAAGGACACATAATTTGGAGGGAATTATATGTGCATGAGAATCTTATGGGTATGTACGTATATGGCTGTGGGCACATACATACCACAGCACATGTATGGATATCAAAGGACAAGTTTTAACTGTTGGTCTTCACCTTTATACTTGTTTGAGACACAGTGCATAAACCATGCTAGCTGGTAGGATGCCGAGATGCCTCTGTGATAAACAGCGCTTGCTGCTATTGTGAAAGTCTCAGGTTTGGTTCCCAGCACTCACATCTAGTGCCTCCCAGTAACTCTAGTTCCAGATGACTCCTCTGGTCTTTAGGGAAACCTGCATGCATGTGGTGCATATACATACACTCAGGCACACACATGCATGTAAAATACATCTTTAAAGGGGAACACACTGGCTGGACCATGAACTGCTGAATATCCTGTTTCAACCTCCCATTTCCTGTGCACCTGCTGGGATTTTAGGCATTTATTTCTTGGGCAACTGCATCCTAGCTTGTTGTATTGCCACCATATTTACCCACTGTGCCATCTCCCCAGCACCCTATTGTTTGATTTTTGTTTTGCTTCAGGAGAGAAACACAGGACCTCAAACAAACCAGGCAACTGCTCTACCATAGAGCATCATCCCCAACCCAAGGATACATTGTTATTAAATAGCAAATCCAGAGTTCAAGCCAATCATCTGGTTCCAAATTTATTGTTTTACCTGACATCTCCATGCCAGACCCATTTTAACTCAAGAAAAAAAAAAACTGAAAAAGACTCCATATTAGTTAATTTTGTTCTGACACAATTATCTGAAAAAGGCTACCCAGAACCTTCTCTGTCTGGCGATCTGAATTCTTGCTTAGGCTGCAAGGCTAAGCACTGCAAGGGAGTATAAATAAAAGTTTAAAATATCTATCTGGGTTCCCTGAGGGACAAGCCTGACTGCATAGGGGTTGATGTCAAAAGTATCCCCTCTCCAGGAAAAAGACATCGGGATGGGTATGGCCCTCATGCCTCACTGGACAACGACAGGAGGACCTGAGCCATTACAAGGTCCCCTTCAATTATTGGAGGTCAGGCCTCTATCCCCACCTTCACAAGAATAGAATCACCAAGGCCCTTCTATACCTAGAGAAGGGAGATGTCAAGAGCAGCCCTACATGTACATTAAAGGCCTAAAATCAGCCATAGGCCTAAAGTCAGCAATAGTCCTGACATACATACATGCTAACACAAAGTCTTGGGTCTCTGTGGAAAAACACTGAAACAGCAGGCTATAAGCTATTGTAAACAGGCGGCTTCTGTGGAAATTTACCAGCCCAAGTAGTCATAGGTCTTATAAATAGGAAGCCTCGGTGGACAATACCAACTAGATAAGGACAAGTGAATCATAGGCAGAGTCATAGTGACCTGTCACCTGAACCTACACCCAGCTGATACCCTGTTCTGAAGGGTATCTGTACTCCCCCTGAACACCTATGCTCCGGTGCCATTCCCTTCCCCACATCCTGCCTTTTTGTGTTTATAACCCCTGTGTGAATAAGTAAATTATGATGTGATTTAAATAACTAAATAAATTTAAAAAAAAAAAGGATTTATTTTAGCCCATACTTTGAGAGGTTCCAGTCCATCGTTTTGGGGAAAGTATATTGGTGGGAGTATAAGGCAGCTAGTTACATTACATTGACAATAAAGAACCAGAGACACAAATACTGGACCTCAACAGACTTATTTTTCCCTTTTTATTCAGTCTGGGAGCCAAGTCTATGAGATAGTTCACTCTATATTTTGGGTAGATTTTTCTTTGTTCAGTTAAAGCTTTCTGGAAACAGCCTCACAGACAGAACCAGAAGTGTGTTTGCCTCGGTGATTCCAAATCTAATCGTTTTGACAAAGATTAATACTATAATTCCCATTCATAAACATATGTATTCTGGTTTTTTTGGTATTGTGTACTAACTCCTAATGCACAGGGACTAGACAGATCTTTGGAACTTGAAAATACTAAGAATTAGGCTATTGGTATAGTTTAATGGATGAATATTTACCTAGTATATGTACAGTGTAAAGAGAGAAAAAGTGATCTAGTTCATACCAATGAAAATGAACCTCTATTTTGCATAATGGCTGCTAAATTTATAAGATAATCCTCAAGAACTGGTAACAGAGGTGGGAGCTGGAGACATTGCTCAATGGTTAAGAGCACTTACTGTTCTTGCAGAGGACCTAGGTTCAGTGCCCAGCACCCACATGGTAACTGCAGTTCCCAGATACGTTGTTTCCTTATGGCCTCCTCAGGCACAGCACACAAGTAGTAAACCTGCGTGCAGGCAAACACTCATACATATAAATGAATAAATCTTTTTTTAAAAAAAATAAAAGAGTTGGTAACATAACCAGCTTTATAAAAAGTTTATATAAGTTGATGAGCAGTAGATGCCTAGTGGATAATTAGAAGAAATCTGTATACTTTGGACGAAAGCCTAACATTTGAAGTTGACTTTAATGAAAAAGAAAACTATGCTTTTCAAAATGTAATGCACATGTCACCAGGATATTATACTGATATCATAGAAACTCCTAGGGCTTAATTAGGTAAACCCTGGAACTAGCTGATAAAAATTCAAATGCTAGGGTCAGATAAACCATGGAATGAACATGTGAGTAATTCTTAAATTTTCATCAAATGTTCTGTAAAACTTGGGCAAAAAAACCTATGAGACTCTCTCCTTATTCTCACGACGTCTTCAAATATCTGCTGCACAAGCTCTAGCCCTGGTGGGAGTGAGTAAAGTAAGGCAATGTATTTAACGTCAGGATCAGCACCTCATTGTTAAGTTCTCTGCTCAAACGGAGATGTAACTGCCTGCCTGACAAATTTCACCCTTATCATAATCTGAGGATTTCTCTCCTGAGCCAAAATGGAGATTTTAATAAGGACTCTCAATTGCTAGATCTACAACTGCTGTTCCTATTTGAATTACAGTGCATAATTGCAAGGTACTCCTCTCTCCCAATGTTCCCTCACTACCAACACAAATGCTTTTAGTCATCAACTGGTATGAAAGATGTTACAGAAAATAATCTCTTTTTAAACTAAAGAGTCTCTAACAATAGCTTTTAAAGAAGAAGAAAAAAAGTTATGTTAGATAATTGCCGCAGTAACAGCTTTGGCATTTGTCTGGGGATGTGTAGCAAAGCTGCTTTACTTTCTCACTCTGCTGCTCATCTTGCTGCGTTCACAACAGCAAGTCTATGTTTATGACATACATTTTGAGGCACACAAGAATGCATGCACAAGTCCCCCCCCCCCCTGACACACACACATTTTCCACTACCTCCTAAGAGCAAAACAAAAGGCAATCTACTGTCCAAAGATGTTGCTAATAACAACTTCTTAATGTTAATTCCAGCATGTACTTTTAGCTTCCATAATTTTATCAAGGTGTTTATGAGGCATTATTTTGGAAGCTATCCCCATAATGGGCTATTCATATTACAACACAGTGATGACATGCAGAACGACTGCATGCTTAGAGGAATTTTTTTCTTTGGCATTTCGCCATGTTCTGGTCGTCTTGCAAACCTCTGCATCTGGCGAAGGAAAAGAAGAAAAGACGCTTAAGACTTTGGGATTTCAGGTTATAACACTAACTCTAGTAGCTTCTGATGCCATCCCCCCCCCCAAGTAATCACTGCCAGATAAGTGAAGGGCTCCACTGTGCCTGTTTTCTGAGGGAAAAAAAAATCATGTTTCCCCATTTCATTTCTATGTTGGTGAGTAGTGACAGCTCAGGGTTACAGTTCACAAGCTATTTGATTTCTCTAGTGATTTGAATCCTCACTGGAGCAACAACTTTAAAAAAGACTCAGTGTCCCTGTGGTTTACAGAATGAGTATTCTAGACACAAAATTAATTATAAAAATCTATGCCAACCAGGTGTGGTGACTTGTGTCTGTAATTACAACACTTGGGAGGATGAGGTAGGAGAATTGCCATGAGTTCAAGACCAGCCTTAGTTACATAGTGAGTTTCACGTCAGTTTGAGCTACAATGTGAGAAATTGTCTCAAGAAATATCTCAACTGAGAGAGGCACAGGACAGAAGTATGCTGCATGTTTTTAATGCAGGACGAACTAGACCGGTGCATATTCAAGAGCAAAGGTCAAGAACCTTATCTACACAGAGGGGTGCACAAACACGAGAATCATGAGTTCTCTCTGTATTTCAAGAAGAGTCACTTAAAAGCACTGGCAGAGATGAAGTTATTGTCTGCCAGGGAGGTTGGAGCAAGTTTCCTCCTTGAAGTGGTAGGCTGAACAACCAGATGGCCTAAAAACAGTTTTCTCTTGGTTCTTCAGAATGACCTGAAAGTGGGCTGCTAAATTCTTGAACTCTATAATTCAGGTAATGATTCAGTCTTTCGTAAAAGATATACGCTGAATTTTTATTACATTTTAAAATGGTGTGTGTGTGTGTATTGTGCACTCTTACACACATGAGAAGGTGAAGGAGACAGCTTGTAGGAGTTGGTTCTCTTCTTCAAGCACCTGGGTCCTGAGTATCCAATTTAAGACATTAGGCTTAACAACTGCTTTTATCCACTTGGTGATCTCAACCACCCTGCACACTGAAATTTGAGAATGGTTGCAAAACAAAACAGTAGGAGGAAAAGGGTCCTAACTGTACGCAAAAGTGTGAGAGATATTCCCCACTCCCACTGTTAAGAGTTCCATAAGAACACCATGCTGTACAACCATAACATATATGCAGAGGACCTAGCTCAGACCAATACAGGGTCCATGGTTGCCCTGCTGTGAGTCCCTATGAGCCCTGCTTGGTTAGATCATGTTCCCCTGGTGTCCTTGACCCTTCTGGTTCCTAGAATCCTTCCTCCCCCTCTTTCTGCAAGATTTCCTGGCTCCTCCTAGTGTTTAGCTGTAGGTCTCTGCATCTATTTCCATCAGTTGCTGGACAATGTCTCTCTGATGACAATTGGGCGAGGCACTAAACGATGAGTATGGCAGAATATCATTAGAAATCATTTCATTGACTTTTTTTTCCAGTTGTATTTGATTCTATCCTGGATCTCTGGGCTGCCAAGCTTCTAGTTTCAGCCCTCAGTGTCAGGCATGGGCTCCCTCTGGTGGAGTGAGCCTCAAGTTAGACCAGTCATTGTTTAGACACTCCCACAGTATTCTAGCTAAGTTCAAGTACTATATTGAATAGATATGGAGAAAGTGAACAGCTTTGTCTTGCTCCTGACTTTAGTGCAATTGCTTTGATTTTATTTCCATTTAATTTGACATTGACTATTTGCTTGCTGTAAATTGCCTTTATTATGTTTAGGTGTCTCTGATATCTCCAAGACTTTTAACATGAAGGGGCATTGAATTTTATCAAAGGCTTTTTCAACATCTAACATGATGTTATGATATAATCATGTTTATATTTTCTTCTAGTTTGTTTATATAGTGGATTACATTGATGGATTTTCCTGTGTTGAACCATCCCTGTATCTTTGGGATGGAGCCTACTTGATCATGGTGGAGGATCTTTTGGTGGATTCTTAGATTTGTTTTTTGAGTATTTTTTCATCAATGTTCATAAGAGAAATTGGTCTGTAATTTTCTTTGTTGATTTTTTTATGTGGTTTGAATATCAGGATAATTGTGGCCTAATAAAATAAATTTGACTATGTTCCTTCTGTTTCTATTTGTGGAATAATTGGGATTTTTTGGTTGGGAGACTTTTAATGACTGCTTCTATTTCTGTAGGGGTTATAGATTTATTTAAATTGTTTATCTGATCTTGGTTTACCTTTGGTATGTTAAGGGTAGGTAAGTAAAGATAGGTATTGAGAACATTATCCATTTACATTAGATTTTCCAATTTTGTGGGGGCTTGGTCTTTGGATTTCCTCAGTGTTTATTGTTATTTCTGCCTTTTCATTTCTGATTTTGTTAATTTGAATATTCTGTCTCTGCCCTTTAGCTAGTTTAGATAAGGGTTTGTCTTTCTTATTCATTTTCTCAAAGAATCACCTCTTTGTTTCATTGATTCTTTGTATTGTTCTCTTAGTTTTTATTTTATTGATTTCAGGCCTGAATTTGATTATTTCCTATGATCTACTCCTCTTGGGTGAACTTGCTTCTTTTTGTTCTAGAGTTTTTAGTTGTGCTGCTAAGTTACTAGTATGAGATTTCTCCTATTTCTTTCTTTCTTTATTTATTTAGTGCCATGAATTTTTCTCTTAGCACCGCTTTCATTGTGTCCCATAAGTTTAGTTATTCTGTGCCTTCATTTTCATTGAATTATAGAAAGTCTTTAATTTCTTTCTTATTTCTTCTTTGACCCAGTGGTCATTGAGTAGAATTATTTAATTTCCATGAGTGTATAGACTTTCTGGTGTTTCTGCTGTTATTGAAGTCCAACTTTAATCCAAGGAGTTATTTCAATTTTCTTGTAATTGTTGAGGCTTGCTCTGTGATTGACTATATGGTCAGTTTTTGAGACGATTCCATGAAATGCTGAGAAGAAGGCATATTGTTTAGTGTTTGGCTAAAACACAAAAGATATGTTAGGTCCATTTTGCTCATAACATCTATTAGCTCTGGTATTTTTCTGTTTTTTCTTTTTCTTTTCTGTTTGTTTGTTTGGTCTCAATGATCTGGCCATTAATGGGAGTGAGTACTTTAAGTTTCTCAGTACTGATATGTGAAAGTCAATGTATGATTTAAGCTTTAGTAATTCTTTTACAAATATGGGTGTTTTGTGTTTGGAGCATAAATGTCAAAAATTGAAATATTATCTTGGTTGACTTTTACTTTGATGTGTATGAAGTGTCCTTCACTATCACTTTTGATTAAATTTGGTTGAAGTCTATTTAATGGCAACACCAGCTTGTTTCTTAGGTCCACTTACTTGGAAAAGCTTTTTACAACCCTTTACTCTGAGGTCATAACTATGTTTTATGTTGTGATATATTTCTTGTATGCTGCAGAGGGATAGATCCTGATTTCACCTCCATTTTGTTAGTCTGTGTCTTTTTATTGGGGAATTGAATTCATTCACATTGAAAGAGAATAATGACCAATTCTTGTTAATTTTCATTATTTTGATATTGAGGAGTGTGTGTGTATGTATGTGTGTGTGTGTGTGTGTGTGTGTGTGTGTGTGTGTGTGTGTGCATGTTTCCATTCTTTTGGTTTCACTGATGTGAGATTATTTATTGACTATATTCTTATGGGTGTAATTAACTTCCATGGGTTATAGTTTTCCTCCTAGTACTTTCTACAGTGCTAGATTTGTGTATACATATTGTTTAAATTTGACTATGTCATGGAATGTCCTGTTTTCTCTATCTATAGTGATTTACTGTTTTGTTGTGTATAGTAGTCTGGACTGACATCTGTGGTTTCTTAGAGCAACACATCTCTCTAGGCCCTTCTGGCATTTAGAGTCTCCATTGAGAAATCAGGTATAATCCTACTAGGTCTGTTTTAATATGTTACTTGGCCTTTTTCCTTGCAGCTTTTAATATTCTTTCTTTGTTCTATGTTTTAATTATTATGTAGTGAGGGGACTTTCTTTTTGGGTTCAATCTATTTATTGTTCTCTAAGCTTCTTGTACCTTTATAGACATGTCCTTTAGGTTAGGAAAATTTCCTTCTTTGACTTTGTTAAATAGACCTTGGAGCTGGGATTCTTCTTGTTCTTTTCCTATTATTATTGAGTTTGGGTTTTTCGTAGTCCCAGTTTTCTGGATGTTTTGTGTCAGGAATTTTTTGGATGCAACATTTTCTTTGACCAATATATCTATTTTTTTCTATCATATCTTCAATACCTGAGATTCTGATCCCATCTCTTATATTCTGTTGTGGAAGCTTGCCTCTGTAGTTCCTGTTCACATCCTAGATTTTACATTTTCAGAATTCCCTCAGTTTGTGTTTTGTTTATTTCTTTTATTTCCATTTTTATGTCTTGAACAGTATTATTTATTTTGTTCATCTGTTTGATTTTTCTTAGCTTTCTTTTAAAGGATTTATTTATTTCCTCAATTGTTTGTGTTTTTCTGAGTTTCTTTAAGGGATTTATTCATTTCCTCTTTAAGGACCTCTATCATCTTCTTAAAGTTGGTTTTAGGGTCATTTACTTGTGCTTCAGCTGTGTTGAAATATTCAAGTCTTGATTTCCTAGGATAGCTGGGCTCTGGTGGTGACAAATTGCCCTGACTGTTTTTGATTGTATTCTTACAATGACATTTAGGCACCTGGGTTTGTTGGATAGGTGCTTTGTTTCATGGTTTCTGTTTCTTCTCTAGTCTTCTAGTTGGAGTGACCTGTGGTTAAGTAGAGTGTCTCTGGTTGATTTGGTGGCTGGACTTCTGATGGCCAGAGTGGCATCTGGTGTAGCTAGGGTTCCTCTGAAAGAGTTAGGGCTGGTGATTAGGAAGGGAGGGCTGATCAGGTACTGAGAGATTGGGTGTGGTCCACAAGCAAGCAGCCTACATGGGATTCTGAGTGCTAGTGTGGCCTCTGGTGAAGGGGTCTTCCACCACAGATGTGGGCCAGGATATGGTGATGAGGAAAGAGAAGGACTGTTGAGTGTATCTTGGGTGGTCGCTGGGTGGGAGTGTTTGTAGTCCCTTTACCTGAGGAGGGGTCTTACCTGGGAATCTAGGTACCAGCTTGGCCTCTGGTGGAGGACAGGGCATCTGCCAGAGATGTGAACCAGGCTAGACTGTCAAGGAAAGGAGAGGCTGTTGTGGGTAAGCTGAGCAGACACTGTTAGAGTGTTTATGGTCCACTAGTAGTGGGCTTACCTGAGGGTCTTGGTGCTGGTGTGGCCTCTGTGGGGCATGAGGCTTCAGCCAGAGGTATGGGATAGGGTGATGAGGAGAGGAGGGACTATTGTAGGGGGTGCTATTGGTGGTAGGCTGGATGGGCACTGGGGGAGTATTGGTGGGTGCCTTACCTGGGGTTCTGAGTGTTGATGTGGCCTCTGGTGTAATAGGGGGCTCACAGGAGACACAGGACTGGATATGGTAACTAGGAGATGAAGAGCTTTTGAGGGTAGGATGGGCTACAGGAGGAGTGTAGGTGGTCTACAGGCAGAGGACTTGCCTGAGGACCTGGATGCTGGAGTGGCCTCTGGTAGAGGAGCAAAATGTATAAGTTTTACTAATGGCAATTTAATGATAGCTATAGAGTCCAGTTTGAATGGATACATCTGCAAAGCAGTTCTTATACCTAAGGCTCAGGGAACATTGCAGACAAAGGGGTGGAAAGATTGTAAGGGCCAAGGATCAGGGAGTTTTATATAAAATTATAAAATTATGTGTTCTAGTAATATGAAAACCTATACCCGTAATGTCTCAGAAACACAACTCTACAAATATGCAAACATGAGCTGAACAAGGACAACAACAATTGACATGCTAAAGGGAAAATGAAAAAAGCACAGAAACTACACAAAGAACAGAGGCAACTAAGGAATTCTGAGAGCAGGAGAAACAGTCTTTTCCATGGAAGAGCATACCAGTTGGTTGTTCAGTACCAAATGCTCAGCCCTGAAAACATGCATAGAAGTGACATTCTACCTACTAAGCAGGGAATATTATTATTATTATTTTTCAGGGAAAAATATGAAGAGAGCAAGGAAGGGTATATGTGGGACAAGTGGAACCCTCTACCAGACCAAAAAAAAAAAAAAAACCTGTTAAACTTGTAACAGTTTGATTGGGAGCACAAACATTGTTTCAGGTGTTCCTGTTAGTAAGAAAAATAAACATTCAAATAAAGAAGCATGAAAATTTTGAGTTAAAAGGCATGAGCACTGTTTCAGGCGTTGCTGTTAGTGAGAAGAAGCATTTAAACAAAGAAGTATGAAAATGTTTGGGATAAGGGTTTCAGGTGTCTTTTTTTCCAATTCTCAGCACCAAGGTCTCATCTATTATGTTTTGCTTGGTGGGCTCTTTTTGCCGATGGGGAAGCCTGCTTTGCCTCAGAGGCTGCTGGTCTTTTGCTCTAGCAGGCAGGTCCCTTTGTCCCTACGTATGTTTTTTCTTGGCTGGTAATGCTACAATGTTTGTGCTTTTTAACCCAAAATTATTCTAAAATTTTCAATTTGTTTAAAATTCTTTTAAGACTCAAAAAAATCATATTTAATCTACTCCCCACAGGTCAAACCAACTCGCTAATAGCCATTATTTAATCCTTAATTAACAAAATAATACCATCTACTTAAGCCAGTTTCCTTTTACAGACAAGCTGTTACTGACTATCCCAGATACATAATTACTATAATATTTTCTTCCTCAGCCATCTACAGCAGATAAATTCCCAACTCTTCCCTCTGCTTTACTTAATACTACACAAATAACTCTCCACTTAGAGGATTCCTTCCAGGGCTAAATTCCTCAAACACCCTTGCCTTTTTCCTAGGACCATAACAACAGACCACTGATGTGTTCCCAATCAAACTGTTACAGGCTTAACACATACATTACCCCTCCCCCGTGCAGACATCCCCCTGCTCGGGTTCTGCTTCCCTGTTATGACTATTCTACAGGTGTATCTCTACAAAAGACAGCACTGCCATCACATCTGCGGGAGACTTAGGTGGCATGGCTCCATAATGAAGGGTTCCCCCACGGAGGTTCTTGATGAGAGGGACAGTCCTTGTTTGTCCAAACTGTTTATTCATGATGAAAATGGTGCATACAACTTATTGAGGGTGGACCAGAGATTAAATACCTTTTTCAGGAAGGAATGTCCAGGAAGAGATGTTTATTGGCTGAATCTTTAGGGCAGGCCCATCTAGATACCTCATTAGCATAAAGAACTCTGGGCTCTATGCTACTCAACTAGTTGTCAAGGTCCTCATGTGGGGTGTCAAGGTCAGGTGCTTCAGGACAGGAACTGGGTCAAATGCCTACCATTCTCATGAGAATTGCAGGGGTTTCTTAATCTGCTCGACTTTCCCAGGTGTTTTTGTCTGGTGACACAGTTCCACTTGCCCCACAAGTATATGGGATGGTTTGGAGGAAGAAAAGGCAGACATGTAATTATGTCATAATATCAAAAATAAACAACTGAAAAAGGCATACTTTTGGCCTGGCAATTCTAATTCAGGGAATCTATTGTATAGATTTTTTTGTTTTGTTTTGATTTTTTGTTCTTTGAGACAGAGTTTCTCTATGTATCCTCAGTTGTCCTGGAACTCACTCTGTAGACCATGCTAGCATCAAACTTAGAGATCTATCTGCTGCTGCTTCCCATGTTCCAGGATTAAAGGTGTGTGACAACACCACCCTATTTATTCTACAGATATTTATGCATGTGCTGATAACATACATATAAAATATTTATGGAGCCACTATTTGTATTAGCAAGAGAAAACGAAAATTCAATGTATAATAAAGACAGTCTGGTTCAATAGAGTATATAATACATCTTTGCAATAGAATCCCGTGCAACTATTTTTTGAGAATTTTATAAATGCATACAATGTGTTTTGATAAAAATCTGCCTCCCACTCGTGCCCCTCCAACTTATACCACCCACCAATTTTTTTCTTCCATTGATTGTACTCTTTTTTTCTTTAACAAACAGTATAATCTATACATATATATGCACATAGGTGTAGGGCCACTCACTAGATTGTGAACAATCTATTAGGGATCACATCTCTGAAAACAACTGACTTTGGCTCCCTTGACTGCACCAACTGCCAGTAGTGCCTCAGCTCAGTGTGCGGCCTCTTGGTCTTCTCCCCAGTACATACTGGTGGGGTGGATGGCTTAATCTTGTGTACATTTTATACAGCCATAGCTCTAGGAGTTCTTATTGCAACAGCCCTCTCATGTCAGAAGACTGTTTTAGAGCAATCTTTTCCAACCTCTGGCTCGTATAATCTTTCTGAACTCCCATATATGACAGCCTCTTAGCCTTTGCAGGAGTCCTGCATATGGGAGTATATGTAAATGTCCCATTTAGGGCTGAGCACTCCACTTACACTTCTTTAAGAAAATAAGAAAGATCACTCTTTCCATGTTATATAAAGTGAAACAATGCCAGATAAAATAAGCAATAAAGAAGAATGTTGCAAAATATTGTGTACAGACTTCTTCTCTGTGTGTGCCAAAACACCATGGGTTGTTTTACAAACATAAACTCTGAAGTCATGGCTTAGAATATAACTGAATAAGACAAGGATTTCACTGTATACTCCTCTACCTCAAGTTTTGAACTCTATGAATCTTTAAGTTTTCACAAAAAAAGGCAGTTCAATTTTTAGATGTTATAGAGATGCTTGTTGTTTGCATGCATTTATGTAAACATTTGAGAAAATTCTGGAATGACCACACCCTTGACATGAAGAAGTGAGATGTCCATGTAGAGTAAACCGTTGCCTTTTATTCTGTGTGGGAAATTGAGATTTCATAATCTCACGTATAAACGGTCTTGTACTAAAGGGCTGGGGCTGAAAGAGTAGATGTATGAAAGGCTCAACCTTGTTGTTAATTTGGTCTTCAATTACATTATTCTCTTGAGTCTTTTTGATGGATTGACATAAGACCATGCCATTCAGGGAATTGAAATGAAACACTGAAGTGATTTTCCATCTTGTAACCAGCTCTGTGGAGAATACCAAAACTGAGCTGTTTAAAAGGAAAAAGTATGAGAAGACAGGCAGGAGAGTCATGTGGACATCTATTTCAAAGGTACAACTTATAATTCTGAGTTGTGTAGTCAATGGAGCTACTGAAAACAACTTTAGATTTAGAGTCACAAGTTCTATATTTAATATCAGGGTACATATACATTGCAGACTGTGGGACCTTGGTTAATGAGCTCTATCTCTGACAGACAATTACCTGCCCTATACTGTTAATCTATCTCAACAAAGTAACTGAGAAAATAAAATGAGGTGACATATAAAATATGTTGTAGGCTGGCCAGATGGCTCAGTAGGTAAAAGTGCTTGCAGCCAGGCCCAATGACTATCCCTGGAACCCATATGGTAGAAGGAGAGGACTGTTTCCCACAAATTGTCCTCTGAACACCACATGTGTGCTATAGCATATGTATATATATATACAGAGAGCCACACATACTAAATTAATAATTTTTTTGAAAACACATGCTGTAAATTCTAATGAAGTGCAAATTGTATCATAGCATTTAGTACCCATCCATGGTAGAAGACATAATGTAAACTGGCTAAAATAGCTTTCATATACTGACATAAAGGACAGTTCCTCTCTTTACTCACAGAATCACATGAAAAGTTTGAAAAGATATAACTTCCAGAAATTCTCTGCTTTAAAATTTGGTGTTATGCATGTATTCTTATCTGTGCATGGGAAAATAGTGGCACTCATTGTTCCATAGTAATACCAGAGAGTACATAGTCATAAGAGAAAAAGAGACATTTGTTGCTTACTTTTGTTCTTTTGAACTCTGAAAAAAATGGATTAAAAGTGTCAACTTTTTTTTAATTTCAGTTATCTACCTCATACTCTATCACGCCATTTTTGTGTTCTTTGCATGGACCTACTGGAAGTCTATCTTTACACTCCCACAGCAGCCAAACCAGAAGGTAAGAATAAATGTTGCTTCGCAAAGTTAAGAACAAAAGAAACTAAAGATGCCAATAAAACAACAACAGGACAAAAGGAAAAGCAAATGGCCTTCCTATTCAAAAGAAATTCCAGCTGTTTTGTATTTTTTTTTTTAGACAAAGTCTCTCTGTATTGCCCAAGCTGGCCTTGAACTCTTAGCCTCCAGTCACCCTCCTTCACCTCTCCTGAATAGCTTGAAATATGGTGGCACACTGCCTTGCCCAGCCAAGGATAAACTGAAAGTAATTCACTCTGAGGAATTAAGGGTAGACTAGGCTATTGAAGGAGTTTGTGAAATTGACAGCCTTGGATATCTTTAAGACTAGAAAACTACTGTCTGTAATGGGATCTGATTAAAAGAAAAAGCCATTATGATTCTGAGACCTCATCTAGTTCAATTCTATGGAGTTGTATTATTTTATAATGGCACCCATCAAGAAACTAAAAGGCAACTCTGAGAAGAAATTCAATTGTGAATCCAGCCCTTTTAAGGTGTGGTCTCTTGAATCGATGTGTTTCTTGCACTATTTGTAAGAGATCAGAAAAATGGAAGTAAAAAGATACACTAGGAAAGATCTTACCAAACCTACTAACAGAAAAAAAAACTACTATTCTAAGTTGTCTCATTCACAGATCAAAATAATACAAAATAAAAAATTTAAAGCACATAGAAAGGTA
Organism: Mastomys natalensis; assembly: GCA_021653895.1. Classification (NCBI taxonomy): domain Eukaryota; kingdom Metazoa; phylum Chordata; class Mammalia; order Rodentia; family Muridae; genus Mastomys; species Mastomys natalensis. Next base: position 118,201 of record JAJTUV010002324.1, read on the forward strand.
ATATACAGAAAGGAGATGATGAGCAAAGTGGCAAGTATCTTTTCTTCTGAATGCTTAAAATACAAATGGATTAATTTATTCATTTAAAAGGCTAAGATTGCTGGACATGGTCGCTCATCTTGACATCCCAGAATTCTAGAGGCTGAGCCAGGAAAATTGCCACAAATTTGAGGCCAATCTAGGGTACAGAGTGAGACTTTATCTCAAAATAAAAAGTAATAAAATAAATAACACTAAAATAAATAATACTTAAAACATTAGAGGACAAAGTATGGTGGCACACTCCTTGAATATCAGCACTCTTGAGGCAGAGATCAGTAGATCTCTGTGAACTTAAGTCCAGCCTGGTCTACATAGAGAGTTCCACCACTAGTGCTACATAATGTTTCAAAAAATGTATTGTAAAAGTCTGAAATTGACAAACTAGATTAAAATCATATCTATTTAATCTGTCTACAATACAGCTAACATTAGTACCAAAGAAATGAATAAGTTCACAATAAACGGTAAGAAAAAATATATTATAAGCAAATAGTAATAAAAAATCAAGGATATCTATGTTAATTTCAAACAAAAGACTTTCATAGGGAAAAAAGGAAGGGAAGGAAGAAAGAGAGAGGGGGACTGGAGTCGTGGTTCAGAGATATGTGTAAGGCTCTGTGTTTGATCTATCACAACAAAAATATTTTCTTTGAAGAGAGTTAAGTCAATCACAAGAGAAAATGAAGTACAATATGTATTGAAAGGGGTCAATGTGCTATATTTGAGTCTGTGATAGAGCATTTGACTAGCAGGTTTTTGGATATATAAAGGTTCAACTAATCAATATTTTAAAGTTTTTTTAATGAACCTGAAAAATAGAAGCAAAACCTGGGGAAATTCTTTTCTGCAATAATAGTTAAAAGAATCAGTTCTTGGTGGAAACAGATATAGAGACTCATAGCCAAACATTAGGAAGAACTCAGGAAATCCTGTGGAAGAGGGAGAGGAAGGATTGTAGGAGCTAGAGGGCTCTAAGACACCAGAACAACATAGCCCACAGCCCACAGAATCAAGTAAGCAGGGCTTGTAGGGAATCACAGGGACTAAAGACACAATCATAGAGCCTCTATGGGTCTGACCTAGGCCCTCTGCATGTATTTTATGATTGTGTAGCTTGGTGTTCTTGTGGGACTCCTAACAGTGGGAGTAGGGTGTCTCTGATTCTTTTGCCTGCTTTTCGGAGCCTTTCCTCCTGCTGGGTTGCCTTGTCCAGCCTTGATATGAGGATATGTGCCTGGTCTTACTCAGACTTGATATGCCATGTTCAGTTGATATCCCTGGGAAGGCTACCCTTTTTTGAAGAAGGAGTAGTGGGTAGATGGGGGCATTGGGAAGAGAGGAGACAAAGAAAACTGCATTCTGTATATAATTTATGAGAGAATTTTAAAAAGACATCAGTTCTACATGTTCAATAGTGTGTAGAGTAAATAGACAGAAGATCAAAAAGAAATGAAAAATCTGAAATACACACACACACACAATCTACACCCAAATATTAGGATATACATTTTTACATAGCATATAGAACATTTTCCAATACAGACAATCCATTAGGCCACCAAGGAAGTTCATACATTTAAAATATTGAAACCATCTAAGTGCAGTGAAATAAAGCTAGAAGTTGATAAGATGAAGAGAACTACAGATTCACAAGTATGGGGAAATTAAGCACACTCTTTTATTAATTCTTAGAATATTTCATATAAGCTATTTTGATTGTATTCATCCCAGCCCAACTCCTCCCAGATCCAACCCCCATGCCCCACCCATCCAACCTTGTGGCCTCATCCTTCCTCATACTTAAAAAAAAAATCAAGTCCAAGTCCATTTGTGCTACCCATGAAGTACTCTTTAGTGGTTGGCCACCCATGGAAGGTCAACCTACCAGGGACTACACCCTTTAGAAGAAAAAAAGCTGATTCTCTCTCTCAGAAACTATCAGTTGCCAATATCTGCTCAGCTATAGGTAGGACTTCTTTTCCCTCTCCATTCCAAGCTAGAATTTTGTCTGGCTTGACCTTGCCCAGTCTTGCCTCACAAGAGCTGAGTTCCTGTGTGCAATGACCCCATTGTGTTTTTTAAAACTGCTGCTTTAATGTATCCTCCACCACTGGTTCTTACAGTTTTTCTGCCCCCTTTTCCTCGGTAAACCCTGAGCTTTGAGAAAGGAGGGTGTAAAATCCGTGTCCCATTTAGGGCTTAGAACTCTGCAGCCTCTTATTCTCTGCACCTTGAACATTAAGCACACTCTGAACTAACAGATCAAATAGGAAATCGCAAGGAATTTTAAAAATATTTTGAGAGGAGTGAAAGTGAGATATGACATAATAAAAATTATAGGATGCAATCAAGCAGTGCTCACAGGAAAATTTATAGTTGTAAACACATTTAAAGGAAGAAGTATCTCAAATAATCTATTTTGATGTTTTAAAGAACTGTATAATGAAAAGCGACCTAAAGCCAAGGGTGTGTGTGTGTACAGTAAGAAGGGAAATAAAGCAAACAGTAAGAAGACCAGCCAAAGCATAAAAGACAGTGTCTTCAATTCATACAATTGTTGTGTCCAGTGCGCAGAATTCATAAAGAATTCTTACAATTCAGCAACTTAAGCTTAACCCAGTTGTGAAATGCAGAAAGATCCTAAATAGACATTCTTTCTCCAAAAAATATATATAATTGTTTTTGAGGACATGAAAAGTTCATGAGCCGCAGTACCAATTTAAAGAGATGCAAATCTAGACACCAACCACCAAGAAGGAAAACATTAAATGAACAAATGAATGAATGAAAAATATCAAATATTGGTGAGAATGCAAAGTTCAAATTTGACTGGAAATATAGACTGGTAAATATGCTATGCAAAATAGCTATGCTTTTCCTAATAAGGTTAAATATGGAGTTGCCATGTGACCCAAAAGTTCTATTCACAGTTATGTACTCAAAATAATTGAAGGAAGCATTTAAATAAATACCTATGTACAAATTTTTATTGGAACACTATAACCATAGCCAAAAGATGGAAACAACAAACAACCCAAATATTTATCAGTGCCAGTAGAAAAATTGTCTGAGGAAGTAGTGTATGTTTGCATTGCATATACACACCCAAGAATATCATTGACCATAAAAGATAATACAGCACTAACATATGATACAACATAGATGAACCTTGAAGTTTGGCCATTGAAAGACACCAAACACCAAAGGCCATACTGTTTTGAAGGCAAATTCTGACAGAAAGTTATACAGCAGATATTGGTTGCAGTCTGCCTAGACATAAGGGAATAAAGAATGACAGCTTAATAAAGTAAAGGGTTTTCTCTCAGGTGATGAGATATTTCTGAACTAGGCAGTTTTGTTTGCACCACAGTGTGTGTGTGCTGAATGCCATTGGATTTCTGAACTGCAACATATACCTTATAAAATAAAATACCATGTTATCTTAATTTTAGCTTAATAAAAATTAAGTAGCCCCTTCATATTATGTATGACAGCTTTTAGGTCAGTAGAAAGGCTAAGTGGTTAGAAACTTTGTAGACCTAAACTTGATGAGATAATGTTAGGTTTTAATCAAGTACTGCAAATGTCTAATGCTTATGACTATATCTTTTTTTATATTTATCTTTAATCTTTTTTTACAGTCCGGTCATGATCCCCCCTCCTGGTTTGCCCTTCCACAGTTCCTCATCCCATTCCTCCTCTCCTATCTCCAAGAAGATGTTCTCACACCCCTACCCTACTCCATCCCCACCAGGCCTCCCTGCTGCCCTCCTCCTCAGCTTCTTCCAGCTTTTCCCTAATTCAATTACAAGGATCAGCAGCTTCTGTCCATTGGTTGAGTACAAATATCTGCTTCTGACTCTTTTAGCTGCTTGTTGGGACTCTCAGAGGTCCAAATTGGGACCCATCTCAAGGGGATGCTCCAAGGCCTGACACTTTTTCTGATGCGTCCCAATTTGGACCTGTCACTGGACTTCCTTTCCCTCGGTCTCTTCTCCATTTTTGTCCCTGCACTTCTTTTACACAGGAACAATTCTGGGTCAGAATTTTTGACTGTGGGATGGTAAACCCATTCCTCCACTTGATACCCTGTCTTTCTATGGAAGTGGACTCTATGAGTTCCCTCTCCCCACTATTGGGCATTTCATCTAAGGTCACCCCATTGAGTCCTGAGAATCTCTCACCTCCCAGGTCACTGGTACTTTCTAGAGGGTCCTCCACCCCTCCCCCCGAGTTTGCATATTTCCATTCATTCTGCTGGCCCTCAGGGCTTCACTCCTGCTCTCCCCAAATACCTGATCATTTTCCCCTTTAATGACTGCATCTTTATCATTTTCAATTTATAAAAATGAAAGGAGAGTTCTTTGGGTCTACTTAATGGCCACAATATTAATTTCTCTAACACAACATTCCAATCTGTCACCAGTTGTCTCATCCAAAACTGCATTTATTAGCTAACTGCTTTATAATCCATAATAAGGCTTAGATAGTGCCAGAAATATGCTATCTGTGCCAGCCATCTTGTTCAAAACCATTTGTTGGGTGACCACAAAGTATTTGTCACATCTAAATAGAAACAACTCTGCGTGTGCCCTTCAAATAGTGTACAGGCCCATGAGAAAGTTATACTCACAAATATTTCTCAAAGATTAAAGCACTGCCATGAGGTGCTACTTTCAATTATCAAAATTTAAATGAAAATCTAAAAATTTTGGATTTTTATGTTTGTATGATTGTATTTATAAAAAAAAAAAAAAACAACCAGGTTGTTCTGTATCAGTTTACAATATTTACTTATTATATCCTTATAGTATACAGCATGACTCAGGGATAAGAATTAAATGCTTATAAATGTATCATATTTATTGTGATAATCTCAAATAACTCCTATGCCTTTCCATATATTCTCAGGAGGACATTTAATTCTCACTCTGATTGAGAATGGCATGATACAATAAAACACACCACAGATAGTATTCTATTTTTGTTTTACTTTTTATTTTTAACATTTATTTATTTATTTGTGTGTTTTTGTGTATGTGAGAATGAGAGAATGAGAGAGAGTGTGTGTGAGAGAGTGAGAGAATGAGAGAGAGAGAGATTTCATAGCTGCACATACCTAATCTGAGCATTCTGGTACATGTGTTTTAGCATATTTACATATATGTTTCACCCACATACATTTATTTGTCTTGGCTAATATAACTAGGAGTGGTATTGGTAGGTCATACCACTGATATGCATTTAGCTTAAGATAGTACCTACCTAAGTTATCCAAACTAGACTATAAATCCACACTCTCACCAAGATCTCCATCCCTCAAAATGCACTATGAAAGGACCCTCAAAATGCACTATAAAAGGACCAAAAGAAAAGGTACATATTGTTACAAAAATATTCAACAAAGGAGTAGACTCTGTTTGTCACAATTCAGCATAAAAAGACAATAGCATATTTTTCTCAATTTTGTTAATTGCTTAAGAATTTCATACAACTTTGATCATATTCACAACTCCCATATTCCTCCTAGAACCATTATCCTTGCCCTACCTACCTACCTACCTACCCACTCATGTCCTCTTTTTTCTTTAAACTCATCAAGTACAATTTGTGTTACTCATATATTCTTGGATGTGTGGCTTCACTGAAGCACAGCCAACCCACCAGAGACTTCATTCTGAAAGGAAACTGACAAAAGCCTAATTATTATGGTGGACAAAAGGCTTGGATAAGTATTTCAAGAGAATACCCCAAATGGCCCAATGAAGTCATGAAAAGGTATTCATTATCAGGAGTAAGCTAAAAATGTACTGAGTAAAGCATAATAAGGTATTATATACTGAGAGTTAAAATTCAAATGGCTGGTAATATCAAATAGATTTAAATGACTAATAATCAGAATTCTAAAGAATACTTTGAGTTACTTGTTATTACCCAAACATTCTGCTCCAGTCTTCTGAAATCAGTATCATTTCTTTTATTTTACAGAGAAAAAAGTTCAGATCAAGAATGCCTAGTTTCTGAAAGTTATTTTCTATTTTAAGTCCATGAGAAAGCTTATACCAGAAATTCCTACCATAGATCCTCTCCTTTTCCATCTGTCTACCCTTTTGTGTAGACTAAAGAAAAGTTTTCAAATCTATATTGCTTTGCAAAAATAATTAGGTTACCTTAGGCAATATTAGCAAAATGTAGCACTAAGTTGACAAAAAGTTCTGTATCAGCTAGTGAGGATATCAAAACTGTCACTCATTTGTAAAATTACAATATTCAGACAATATCACAAGCCATCTAGCTTCTCTGAGTGTCATCAGGATTATGAACGTATAAAAAATTAATTGGCACTCAATAAACCTGACTGCTCATTGAAGGGATCCTGGCAGCAATGTGTTAGACAACTGTATATACCATCGTAATAGTATAATGGAATGGGAAAAAATGATTGGGTACAACCATGGACAAGGAACTTAATTTGTCTAAATGTTATTCTTTATTTAAAAAATAATACCACCTATCTCATAAAACACTTAGCCAAAAAAAAATGTCTAAGACAAACTGATATTTGAAGTTCAAGAGCAGATAATATTTTCAATTAGGTAGTTATGTTTGTTTTCAATGCTTTCTGAGTACCTGAAAAAGTAAACATTGCCCATTCTGTTTCCAGTTCCACTTGTCCTATAGAGACAAGGAGCGCTATAAAAATGAAGAGAGACCTGAGGTCCAGAAGCAGATGCTTGTGGATATGGCCAAGAAGCTACCAGTGTACACCAGAACCGGGAGTGGAGGTCAGTTCATCAGTTCTGCCAGGGAGTCAATTAACAGGAATGTAAGGAGTACCAAGTCCATTTGAGTTGTCAGGCTAGCATCCTTCTCAAAACCACATTTCATTATACAAATTTTCACATGCCTTTTGTTTGGTACCAGTAACATTTTATTATACTGCTTTATCATATTCCTTTCCACAGAGTCAACCCTTGTCTGTTTTCTTTTGGATCATCTTATTTTTCTGATGCATTTTAAAACAAATAGCAAACACCAGTACATATCTGCCTAAATATGTATTTGTTTGTAGATAAATTTGCATATGAAAATATGCAAATATCTTAAGTGTACAATTCAACATGTTTTGAAAAATATACACACCTGTAATAAAAGCTGCTAAAAAAAAAAATTACCATCACTCCAAGAAGGTTCTGCCATGCCTCTACCCAGTCAATCCCCATGCACACATATTATTCTGATAGTTTTCCCATGGTGGTTAGCTTTGCCTGCTCTAGAATTGTGTATAAGCAAAATCATGAAGTATACACTCATGTGTTTTGTCTCTTTTAGTCAGCATAATATTTGTGACACTTACTCATATTGTTGTGTATTTAATTCCTTGTATTACTGAGTAGCATTACATTGTATGAATATAACAGCTTGTTTATCTACTCAGTGGCTGATACAAATTTGGTTTGTTTCCAATGCTTAGCTGGTATGAATCAGTCTGCTATAAACAACCTTGTAGAAATAGGCAAAGGAAGATGTATCTTCATTTATGTGGTTGAATATCCTTTGTGAAGTTTTACATTGGGTTTCATCTGCATGAATGGAACAGTAGTTGCAGAGATGGTTCTCCACCTTTGAAAGTGAAAATGTTGAAAACTCAGGTTCTTTGCTGCATCCTGCTCTGGAAATGGTGCTGTTAGATTCAGGGTTATTTCTTCACTGATTGTTTTTTCAGCAGATATCAGTTAAGATGCAGTTTGATAGTTGAGGAAATTTTAATTAGACAACATTAAAAATTTATTGTTAATTTTGTTAGAGAGGTAATGCCATGGCACTTAGTATTTTTTCAAAATATTCATACATACTAAAATACCTGTGGTTGCTTCAGTCTTTGCTTTAAACATGGAAGTAACGGAGCCAGTGAAAGAAACAGAATAAAGAAAAATGGCACATTATTGAACTTGCTGATTCTGGGTAATGATACATGTGGATCATTTCTTAGCCCTATTTCAGTGGATGTTTGGAAATAATAATGATTAATTTTGATTGTCAACTTGATTGAACTAAGAAAAACATAGAATAGAGTGTGGTGATGGACAGAGACAGGTGAATCTCTGTGACTTTGACGTTAGCCAGATCTACATACCAAGTTCCAAGCCAGCCACAACTACACAGTGAGACTCTATCTTGAAAAAAAAAAAAGAGGAGGGAGCAGAGCAAGGCCCGTTACTGAGCTGCACCTTGGGTGTGACTCTCGGGGTTCTTACAGAGAAGATTGACTGAGGGAGAAGACCTGCTCTAAATGTGAACGATACAACCCTATGAGTTGGTGTCCCAGGCTGAAGAAAAGGAGAAAAGCTACTGTGGAATTCTTTCTCTGTCCCCTTCCCCCAGATAAGAGCTAGCTCCCATAGCCACATGGTACTCCTGTTCCATGCCTTTTCTTCCTTGATGGATTAATTCCTTTTAAGGCATAGCCTATAATAAATTTATCTTCCCTCAAGTTGTTTTAACTCATAAAAAAGTTCCATAATACTACTTTTAAAAAGTGAATAGTATGTGTGAGACCCTAGTCCAAGCAATAGGAATACCAAATTAGAGAGGCCAGGTCTCTTATGGAGTAGATATTCTTTTTTTACTAAATTACATCATTTCATCATTTTTGTTTCTTTCATTCCTTCCTCCAACCGTTCACATGCAACCTCTTGCTTTCTCAATTCATGACTTCTATTTGTTTAATTGTTGTGAATATATATTCCTAAATATGTAAATACAACCAGCTCATTCTATATAATGATGCTTGTATGTATATGATTTCAGGGCTCACCACTTGGTATTGGATAACTAATTGGCATGTTCTTCTCTGGAGAAGACTATTTCTCTTGTTCTCAGTATTCTGTATTTGCCTGAAGTTCTGTGTCTGGAGATGAGGCCCCATGAAATTTTCCCCTTCCATGCTAGCATATTATCTTTGTTCAGGTTTTGTTTAGGTAGCCATATTGATGAGATTTCATGGACATATAACTGCCCTGACATTCCTAAGAGACACACAGTCTCACAGAAGACTTCCCCTTTCTCTTTATTACAATTTTTCTACCACCTCTTCTGTGATGTTCCCTGAGTCTTCAGTGCAGGAGTTGTGTTGTAGATGTATCAATTGGGACTGGGCTCCACAACTCTTCATTTTGATTGATTGTGGTTCTCTATAATGGTCTCTGTCTGCTGTACAGAGAAATTTTATTGATGAGAGTTGAGAACTACCCATATTGTGGATATAAGAATAAATATTTATGCTCGGTGGTGGTGGCTCATGCCTTTAATCCTCGCACTCAGGAGGCAGAGGAAGGCCAGCCTGGGTCTACAAAGCCTGATTCTCCAGGACAGCCAGAGCTGTTAAACAGAGAAAACCTTTCTCAAAAAACAAACAAAAATAGAAAGAAAAGAATAAATATTAAGAATTAGGGAGTATGCTGGTTTAGTAAACGGGAAAGTTTGTAGGTTCTCTTTCATGATCCATGACCTCACTAGTCCTGGGTTGGTGAGTAGGTTTCTAGTACCAGGCATTATTTCCCTCTTGTTGAGTAGGTTACATGTAATTAGAGAGCTGTTGGTTACTGAAAAAGTATGCCTGCCACTACTACAGCCTTAGGGTTTTCATTATTGTAGTTTATAGACATAGTTAGGACTGTTGGAAACTTGGAAAGCTGGTTTTCAGGCAGGAGGCTTTCAGGTCAGATCCAACCCTGTCCAATAACTCACAAGAGGGCTTCTATTGCCTAATATTGAGGTTTTTATTAGATAGTCTATGGCTCTTGGAATACATTATACACCCAGGTAGGAAATTTAAACTGTGTGTGTATATATAAAATGTTAGGTAAATAGATAATAATATGATTCTTTATGGCTTTTTCAAACATCCTTACTGTTATTTTACCCTCTTCCCTCTCTTCTTCTGCATTGATCTTCCTCATCACTCTGTAATTAATGCCCCCATTTTGCTATTTCCCTTCAAATCATTTGTACCCTTCTATTCTCCCTCTATATTGTACCCCCATGTTCCTTTTAACTTTCCTGCTTTCTGTAATTATTCCATGTTTTATATATTCACAGAGATTTGGATGTAGGAGCCATGGATGAGAGAGAACCATGTTACTGCTTCATTTAATACAATCTTTTCTAGGTCCATTCATTTACCTGAAAATTTCATGGTTTTATTTTCCTTTATGGATGAATATATTCCATAGGATATATGTGCCACATTTTCATTATCCATTCATCAGTTTAAGGACATTTATGGTGTTTCCATTTCCTAGCTGTTATGAATAGAGCAGCAGTGAACATGGTTGTAAAAGTATCTGTGGAGCAGGATGTCAGTTTCTGTGAGGAAGTGCTAAGGGGTGGTACAGCTGGGTCATGTGGGTCATATGATTTATTTTTAGCTTTATTAATGTTCTCCGTACTGATTTTGAAAGTGGCTTGACCAGTTTACAATCAGAAGAGTGAGTGAGGTTTCCCTTTCCCACACGTCCTCTTCAACACTTCTTCTCCATTGTCTTGGTTTTTACCAGTATGACAGGGTAAGATGAAATCTCAAAGGTGTTTTAGTTTGCATTTCCATAACTGCTAGGAATAATTAATATTTTTGAGGTATTTCTTAGTCATTTTTATTTCTTTTGAGGACTCTGTTCAGATCTGTAGCCCATTTTTTAAATGGATCATTTTTGATTCTTTATATTTGGAGTTCTTTATATATTCTAGATATTAAACTTCTGTCAGGTGTAAGCTGACCAAGATTCTCTACCTTTCATAGGCTTCTGCTTCACACTACTGTTTCATTATCTATGTAGAAGCTCTTTGGTTTATGAAGTCCCATTTGTCTATTGGTGTTCTTAATTCTTGGGCAACTGGAGTCTTACTCAAGAAGCCATTTCCTCATTTCCTATGCGTGCATCATACTTCCTAGGTTTTCTTCTAGAAGTTTCAGTGTTTCAGGTTTCATGTTTATGTCTCTTTTTTTGGATTTTTTTTTAATTTTATTTAATCTTTTTTTTTTTCTTTAAACAATCCAGATTATTTCCCACTCCTGGTCCACCATCTGACTGTTCCCCATCCCATACCTCCTCCCCAGCCCCTGTCTCCATTAGGATGTCCCCACCCCCACCTCACCCAATCAAACCTCTAAACTCCCTGGGGCCTCCAGTCTATTGAGGGTTAGGTGCATCTTCTTTGACTGAGCCCAGACCCCACAGTCCTCTGCTGTATATATGATGAGGGCGGGCCTCATATCAGCTGGTGTATGCTGCCTAATTGATAGTCCAGTGTTTGAGAGATTTCAGGAGTCCAGGTTAGTTGAGACTGCTGGTCTTCCTACAGGGTCGCCCTCCTCCTCAGCTTCTTCCAGCTTTACCCTAATTCAACCACAGGGGTCAGCAGCTTTGATCAATTGGTTGGGTGTAAATATCTGCACCTGATTCTTTCAGCTGCTTGTTGGGTCTTTCAAAGGGCAGTCATGATAGATCCCTTTCTGTGAGCACTCCACAGCCTCAGTAATCCTGTCAGGCCTTGGACCATTCGGTGTATTTTTATGCAAGGTGATAGATATGTGTCTAATGTCACTCTTCTACACATGGACATCTGGAGGTTTTCTTAGCAAATTTTTTTAATTTCTTTTTTATTGGAAATTTTATTTATTCACATTTCAAATGTTATTCCCTTTCCTGGTTTCCCCTTTAGAAACTCCCTATCCCATCCCCCTCCCCCTGCTTCTGTGAGTATGCTCCCCCACCTACCCACCCACTCCTGACTCCCCACCCTGGCAGGCTCCTACACTGAGGTATGGAACCTTCACAGGACCAAGGGTCTCTCTTCCCATTGATGCCTGACAAGGCCATCCTCTGCTACATATGCAACTGGAGCCATGGGTCCCTCCATGTGTATTCCTTGGTTAGTGGTTTAGTCCCTGGGAACTCTGGGGGGTCTGGTTGGTTGATATTGTTCTTCTTCCTATGGGGTTGCAAACCCCTTCAGCTCCCTCACTTCTTTCTCTGACTCCTCCATTGGGACCCCACACTCAGTCCAGTGGTTGGCAGCAAGCATCCACCTCTCTATTTGTCAGGCTCTGGCAGAGCTTCTCAGGAGACAGCTATATCAGGATCCTGTCAGCAAGCACTTCTTGGCATCCACAATAGTGTCTGGGTTTGCTGTCTGTATATGGAATGGATCCCCAGGCGGGGTAGTCTCTGCTCCACACTTTGTCTCCATATTTCCTCTCATGAATATAATGTTCCCCCTTCTATGAAGGACTGAAGCATCCACACTTTGGTCTTCTTGTTAAGGTTCATATGGTCTGTGAATAGTATCTTGGGTATTCCGAGCTTTTGAGCTAATATCCACTTATCAGTGAATGTATACCATGTGTGTTCTTTTGTGATTGGGTTACCTCACTCAGGATGATATTTTCTAGTTCCATCCATTTGCCTAAGAATTTCGTGAATTCACTGTTTTCCATTTCACTGTATCCATTCCTCTGTTGAAGGACATTTCTTTACATGTTTCTCCGCCATTTGAGTTTCCTCAGTTGAGAAATCTTTGTTTAGCTCTGTACTCCATTTTTAATAGAGTTATTTGGTTCTCTGGAGTCTAACTTCTTGAATTCTTTGTATATATTGGATATTAGCCCTCTATAGGATGAAAGATTGGTAAAGATCTTTTCCCAATCTCTTGGTTGCCATTCTGTCCTATTGAAAGTGTCCTTTGCCTTACAGAAGCTTTGCAATTTTATGAGGTCCCATTAGTTGATTATTGACCTTAGAGCATAAGCCACTGGTGTTCTGTTCAGGAAAATTTCCCCTGTGCCCATATGTTCGAGGCTCTTCCCCACTTTTTCTTCTATTTGTTTCAGTGTATTTGGTTTTATGTGGAGATCCTTGATCCACTTGGATTTGAGCTTTGTATAAGGAGATAACAATGGATCCATTTGTATTCTTCTACATGCTGACTTCCAGTTGAACCAGCACCATTTGTTGAAAATACTGTCTTTTTTCCACTGGATGGTTTTAGCTCCTTTGTCAAAGATTAAGTGACTATAGATGTGTAGGTTCATTTCTGGGTCTTCAATTCTATTCCATTGATATTCTTGCCTATCTGTGTACCAATACCATGAAGTTTTTATCACTATTGCTCTGTAGTACAGCTTGAAGTCAGGGATGGTGATTTCCCCAGAAGTTCTTTTATTGTTGAGAATAGTTTTCCCTATCCAAGGTTTTATGTTATTCTAAATGAATTTGAGAATTGCTCTTTCTAATTCTGTGAAGAATTGAGTTGAAATGTTGATGGGGATTGCATTGAATTTGTAGATTGCTTTCAGCAAGATGGCCATTTTTACTATATTATCCTGCCAATCCATGAGCATGGGAGATCTTTCCATCTTCTGAGATCTTCTTCAATTTCTTTCTTCAGAGATTTGAAGTTCTTGTCATACAGATCTTTCACTTGCTTGGTTAGAGTCACACCAAGGTATTTTATATTATTTTTGACTATTGTGAAGGGTGTTGTTTCCCTAATTTCTTTCTCAGCCTGCTTATCCTTTAGTAGAGGAAAGCTACTGATTTGTTTGAATTAATTTTATATCCAGCCACTTTGCTGAAGTTGTTTATCAGGTTTAGGTTCTCTGGTGGAACCATTTTTAGGGTCACTTAAGTATATCATCTGCAAATAGTGATATTTTGACCTCTTCCTTTCCAATTTGTATCCTTTTGATCTCCTTTTCTTATCTAATTGCTTTGGCTAGGACTTCCAGTACTATATTGAATAGGTAGGGAGAGAGTGGGCAGCCTTGTCTAGTCCCTGATCTTAATGGGATTGCTTCAAGTTTCTCTCCATTTAGTTTGATGTTCGCTGCTGGTTTGCTGTATATTACTTTTACTATATTTAGGTATGGGCCTTGAGTTCCTGATCTTTCCAAGACTTTTAACATGAAGGGGTTTTGGATTTTGTCAAATGCTTTCTCAGCATCTAGTGAGATGATCATGTGGTTTTCTTTTTTCTTTGAGATTGTTTATATAGTGGATTACATTGATGGATTTCTGAATATTGAACCATCCCTGCATTCCTGGGATAAAGCCTACTTAATCATGGTGGATGATTGTTTTGATGTGCTCTTGGATTCAGTTTGGAAGAATTTTATTGAGTGTTTTTGCAGTGATATTCCTAAGGGAGATTGGTCTGAAGTTCTCTTTCTTTGTTGAGTCTTTGTGTGGTTTAGGTATGAACATAATTGTGGCTTCATAGAACGAATTGGGTAGTGTTCCTTCCGTTTCTATTTTGTGGAATAGTTTGAAGAGAATTGGTATTAGGTCTTCCTTGAAGGTCTGATAGAATTCTGCACTAAAACCATCTGGTCCTGGGCTTTTTTTTGTGGGAGACTTTTAATAACTGCTGCTATTTCTTTAGGGGTTTATAGGACTGTATTGGTGGTTTATCTGATCTTGATTCAACTTTGGTACCTAGGATCTGTCTAGAAAATTGTCCATTTCATCTAGATTTTCCAGTTTTATTGAGTATAGGCTTTTTTAGGAGGATCTGATGATTTTTTGAGTTTCCTTGGTTTCTGTTGTTATGTCTCCCATTTCAGTTCTGATTGTATTAATTTGGATACTGTCTCTGTGCCCTTTCGTTAGTTTGGCTAAAGGTTTATCTATCTTGTAGATTTTCTCAAAGAACCAGCTCCTGGTTTTGTTGATTTTTTTTTTTTTGTATAGTTCTTTTTGTTTCTATTTGGCTGCTTTCAGCCCTGAGTTTGATTATTTCCTGTAGTCTACTCCTCTTGGGTGTATTTGCTTCTTTTTGTTCTAGAACCTTCAGGTATGCTGTCAAGCTGCTGGTATATGCTCTCTCCAGTTTCTTTTTAGAGGCACTCAGAGCTATGAATTTTCCTCTTAGCACTGCTTTCATTGTGTCCCATAAGTTTGGGTATGTTGTGTCTTCATTTTCATTATCTTCTGAAAAGTCTTTAATTTCTTTCTTTATTTCTTCCTTGACCAAGTTATCATTGAGTATAGCATTGTTCAGCTTCCATGTGTATGTGGGCTTTCTCATGTTTTTGTTGATATTGAAGACCAGCCTTAGTCTGTGATGATCTGATAGGATGCAAGGGATTATTTCAATCTTCTTGTATCTGTGGAGGCCTGTTTTGTGACCAATTATATGGTCAGTTTTGGAGAAGGTACCATGAGGTACTGAGGAGAAGGTATATTCTTTTGTTTTAGGATGAAATGTTCTATAGATATTGTTAAATCCATTTAGTTCATAACTTCTCTTAGTTTCACTGTGTCTCTGTTTAGTTTCTGTTTTCATGATCTGTCCATTGCTGAGAGTGGGGTATTGAAGTCTTCCACTATTATTGTGTGAGGTGCAATGTGTGCTTTGAGCTTTAGTAAAGTTTCTTTTATGAACATGGGTGCCCTTTCATTTCGAGCATAGGTATTCAGAATTGAGAGTTCGTGTTGGTAGATTTTTTCCTTTGCTGAGTATGAAGTGTCCTTATCTTTTTTGATTACTTTTGGTTGAAAGTCTATTTTATGCTATATTAGAGTGGCTACTCCAGTTTGTTTCTTGGGGCCATTTGCTTGGAAAATTCTTTTCCAGCCTTTTACTCTTGAGGTAGTGTCTGTCTTTGTCACTGAGGTACGTGTCCTGTATGCAGCAAAATTCTGGGTCCTGTTTATGTACCCAGTCTGATAGTCTACGTCTTTTTATTGGGGAATTGAGTCTATTGATGTTAAGAGATATTATGGAAAAATGATTGTCGCTTCCTGTTATTTTTGTTATTAAAGGTGGAATTATGTTTGTGTAGCTACCTTCTTTTGGGTTTGTTGGAAGAAGATTCTTTCTTGCCCATAACATTGTTTTTATTAATGTATCTCTGTCCTGCATCTTTTCACCCAGAATGATAATCTCCCCAGCACTGTTCTTTGTGCTGACATTTGTTTTGGCTACCAGTAGTTCCATGTAAAATTTATGATAGTTTTCCCTATTGCTGTGAAGAATATGATGGGAAGTTTTGATTGGGATTTCATTGATTCTGTAAGTGGCCTTTGGTAGAATGGTTATTTTCAAAATATTATTCCTACCAATCTATGAGCATAAGGTATCTTTTCTATCTCATCAGAAATTTAATATCTTAATTGTAGAGGTCATTCACTCCATTGGTTATTTTTATTCCTACAGATTTTAATTTTCTTTAAGGCTATTGTGAGTGGGAGTGTGTCTGTGACATCATTCTTTGTGTGTTTGTTGGTGCTAAATAGGAAAGCTATTGACTTTTGTAAGTTGATTATGCTGGATTTGTTTATTAAAGATATCTTTTGCATCTATTAAAATGACAGTGTGACTTTTGTTTTTAAGTCCATTCATATGGTTTATTACATTTATTGACTTGTGCGTGTCGTGTCATACCTTTATCTGTGGGATGAATTAGTCTGTGTGGGTAATCCTTCTGTTTGAATCCTATCTTTATTCTGTTTGAAAATATTTTATTTATGACTTTTGAATCTACATTCATCAGCAAATTTGATCTGTTGATTTCTTTTTTGATGTTGTACCTTTACTTGGTTTTGGTATTATACTAATAAAAGGGGTTTCCTTCTGTTTCTATTTTTGAATAATTAAAAAATATTGGCTACATAGATTTTCTTTGAAATCCTGGTAGAATTCTGCCATGAATCCATTTGGGTCTGGACATTTTTCAGTTGGAAGGCTTTCTATTACTGTTTCAATCTCCTTGTTTTTTTTTTTATAGGTATGCTTAGGTTGTTCATTCCTTCTTGGTCTAATTTTGGTGGCTTGGATTAATCTAGAAATTCATCCATTCTTTTAAGATTTCCCAACTTAATGGAATACAGGTTTTTAAACTATTCCCTTATAATATCTTGAATTGATTGTTGTATGTTGTAATATCTCCCTGTTTGTTTCTAATCTGGGTCATTTTCTTCTTTCTTCTGGTTAGTTGGGCCAAGAGTCTGACGATCCTATTGTTCTCAAAGAGCCAGCTCTTAGATGCATTGATTCTTTGTATTTTGTTGGTTTAGCTTGCTTTAGTTTGGTTTGATTTGGTTTTGGTTTTATTTCACTAATTTCTGCTCTGAGTTTTTAAATTTCTCCATAAGACAGGGTTTAGGTTTGATTTGTTCTTGTTTCCTCAAATTTGTGTGTTCCATCCAGAAGCCATTTATTTGTGCTCTTTCTTATTTTTTAAATTGGGAGTTTTTATGAAGATTTTTCAATATTGGCACTTAAAGCTCCAAGTTTCCCTTATAGGGCTACTTTTACAGTTTTTCAGAGGTTTTTGTATTGTGCTTTTGTTTTCATTTAATTCCAAGAATTTTTTTTCATCATTGACCATTCATTCAGTAGTGAGTTGTTTAATATCCATGAGTTTATGTATTTACTAGAAATTTGTTTGCTGTCAATTTTAAGTTTATTTTATTATGGTCAGATTAGATACACAAAGTTATTTCAGTCTTTCTGGATTTTTTTTCAGTTTTGTTTTGTTTCCTGATGCAGTCTGTTTTAGAGAGGTTTCTATAGGCTGCTGAAAAGAATGTATATTCTCTGGTGTTTGTGTGGATATCTAATAAGTCCATTTAAAGCATGTTAACTAATTCTGATGTTTCTGTTTATTTTTTTGTCCAGATGGCATGTCTTTTGGAAAAAGTGGGGTTTTGAAATCACCTAGTATTAATGAAATGTTGTTAGCCTGTGTCTTTAATTTCAGTAGTATGCTTTTTATGAAATTAGGTTTAATAAAATTTTTGGATATATATTTAGGATAGTAATGTCTTATTATTTCATTGTTCTCTTCATTAAAATGAGATGCACTTTTTTATATCTTCTGATTACTTTTAGTTGGAAGTCTCTTTTGTCAGATATTAAGATTACAATGCTTGCTTGCTTCCTGATCCCATTTGATTGAAGTACTTTTGTCCATCCTTTCCCACTATATTGATGCCTGTCTTTGAAGCTACGGTGAGTTTCTTGTAAACCACAGAAAGATAGATTTTTGTCTCTTGATCCATTCAGCCAGCATATGTGTTTTGATTAGAGAATTGAGGACATTAATATATAAAATTTTTGTTGAAGGATGTATGTTGATTCCAGTCATTGTGGTTTTGTTTCTTTGCTGCTGTTATTTGTGTTCTCCAGTGGTACTTCTTGTTGCAGTAATTACAGCTTTATTTGTTTTCTTTCCACAGTCTGTTGGCTATGTTTATTCTCCAGCTGAAGTAGAGACTGCTATATTTTATTTAGGGTTAGTCTGACAGATAGAAAACTTTTTAGGTGTCTGTATCATGGGAAGTTTTTCTTTGTCCTTAAAACTTTTCTTCATACAGTAGTCTAGGTTGACACTCATGGCCCTTTAGAACTTGGAATGCATTGCTTCAGGCACTTCTGACTTTCAGAGTTTCCATGGAGAAACCAGGTATTGTTCTGATGGGGTTTTCCTTTACGTGTAACATGTGTCTTTTCTCTTGCAGCTTTTGATATTCTTTGTTCTATATACTTAATATTTTAACTATGATATGCCTTGGGGATATTTTTTTCTGGTCTTATCAATTTGATGTTGCATGTGCTTCTTGTACCTTTATGGGTATGTTTCTCTGTAGTTTGGGGAATTTTCTTATTATGACCTTATTGAAGATCTTTCTATGCTGTTGACCTGGAATAATTCTCCTTCATCTATTCTAGAGGATGAGAACATTTTTTGGAGGGAAAGATCAGATGGATTCACCTGTCTAGACCCTGGCATAAGATTACAGCACCTAGCTGAATAGAGAGGTTGGATGTAGTTCACAGGGCCCATGGTTGTGTGCTGTAAGATCAGGGCTGTCCCAAATAAGTCTAGGCACTAGATGTGGGACCCAGGCTAGATCTGGGGATGTGGAGTGTATGGAATGTAGGCTCGAGCAGACTTACCTCACTTACACCCTGGTGCAAGTTTTATCATGCATAGCTGGGAGGTGACTGTTAGATGATCACATGAGGGGTCTAACTATAGGTTGTTGGTAGATGGCACAGGTCCTGGCCAGAGCCTGGAAGTTGGGGTTATCACAAGTCATATTGATCAGATTAGATCATGGCACTGGATGTGAGACCCAAGCTATATTTGGTAGTTGGTGAGTGTATGGAGGGATGGATCAGGTAACCTCACCTGGCTAGACACTGGTGCAAAATGTAAAGGACCTGGTGGGTGGAGACATTGGGTGGGATGTAAAGGACCTGGTGGGTGGAGACATTGGGTGGGTATAAAATTCTTATTAAAACTAGGTAGAAAAGTATGTAATTTATGTAGTAGTATAAAAATATGATAAAAATGAAAGATATGAACTAGATGCACATGTGGTAAATTATACCTAGAGATATATTTTGTTTAATTTTTAACATGTCTTATTCTTCTTTTTATTACCAAAATAGAATAATTGTTCATATTTATGGGGCACAATGTGGTATTTGAAACAAGTGCATAGTATGCAAAATTAAATCAGATTAATTAACATTTTCATCTCCTAAAGTTATCATTTTTGAGCATTTGAAACTTTTCAGTTCCTTTCTTCATATTCTTTATAAAATACATAATAAATTACTGTAACCTTCTTATGCTGTAAAACATTAGAACTTTTCCTTCCTATTATAACTGTATTTTGATGCCTATTATCCAACCTTCTCATGGTTTGAAGAAGATATCCCCTATAGTCTTGTGTATTTGAATACTTGACCCTGATTGTGGTATTTGGAGAAGATTAAAGAGATGTGTCCTTGTTGGAGGAACTATGTCACTGGGGGCAAACTTTGAAAATATAAAGACCCACACTATTTCAAGTTTGTTTTCTCTGCTTCATGTTAATGGTTCAAGATATATGCCTTTGTTCCACCATCATAGACTCTAACCTTCTGGAACCATAAGCCCGCAAAACCTCTTCAGTAAGTTGCCTTGATCATAGTGTTTTATTTCAGCAATAGGGAAGTAACTGTACACTTCCTCTATCATGCAACCTATAACTCTTCCTGACTTCTAGTGACTACTATTCTGCATTCTTCATCTATGAACCATTTCTTGCTTCCACATAGAAACAAGACTGTGTAGTATTTGACCTCCCTAATCTTCAACCTTAATACAGGATCTCTTTAGAAACTTAATAACATTAATAACTTTACTCAGATCTAATTTTATATTTTCCAACATTGTCCTATATCCTTAATATCTCTTCCCATACATTTCCTTTGGATTTGTGTGTTCATGTTACAAAACTCAAGTAGTTCTTTTCAAATGTATTGTACATCCTCATGGGTCATACTCTGTACCTCATATTTATGTGTATGCTGATGCTTTGGTCTAATTGTAAAGCTAGAGTCAAAGAAAAGTGAGTCCTGAGGAGAGTCAGCATATGGTGGTCATAGTTTTCTGGTGCACCCCTTCAGTCAAGGATGGAAAAGCAAATGCCACTGATAATGAAGAGGCTGCTTCCACTGGCAATATGGGAGGCATCTACCTCTGACAGAGAATATTCATCAGAATTTAGGAAGACAATATCCCTGACTTCCCCAGGTCTTCATATAGAATCCTACTCTTTCATAGACAGTGACTGTACTTTAGCAGTAAACACCCCACAAGACCAAAAGTTCAACTTGCATTGTAATTTAAGTAGTCCCAAGATGAAATTCTGTATTTGATTTTCACTAACACCTGTTCTGTGACTGCAGGAGCTAAGCATCTCCTTAGGAGAACATAGAAGCTTTTAGGTCATTTATATATTCAGCAGGAAGTTTGAAGCCCATATCTCAGTCTTTTCTTTTCCAATGTTCTTAGGAACAAGCCAACCTCATTAGCTTTCTTAAAATGTTCAAAAATATATACACAGTCACCTACCTATCTCCTTGCTTCTTGTAGTTATTGATAGTATTTATTGAAGAAACTTTTGGCATCTGCACTGCCAGAGCATGTCATAGATTACCAGTACCCTCTTTAATACTGAAATGTACTAATTAGCTTAACTTCATTAAATCAAATTTTAAAAGCTTAATTTGAATAATATAAGCAACCTACGTTCAGAAAGTCAAACAAGACAATTTCAGAAAATAATTTTTAAATTTTTATGTCTAGAATCACTCGCAGTACCAAAATCTATATTACTTATGTTATTTGGAAGAAAGAAAACCAGTAAATTAGATAAGATAAAAAGATGACTAGATGGTAGATAGATAGATAGATAGATAGATAGATAGATAGATAGATAGATAGATAAACTTATTATGAGAATTTAGTTCTAGCAACTAGAAAGGTTGAAAAGTCCCACCATCCACATATGAAAGCTGCAGTCTCTGAAAGGTAGTGGTATAGCTCCAGTTTGAGCTAAAAGGCCTAAGCATGAGGAAAATCAACAGTGTATATTCTAAGCCAAATCCAAACACTTCAGAACCAGAAAGCTGATGGCACAATTATCAGTTTAAGTCTGAAGACCTGAAGAAAAAGTAGTCCAAACTGCTTAAGCTCCTGTAGCAGAGCAGCAAGACACTAATATCCCAGCTCATACACTCAGGCAGCGAATAGATTCTCCCTTTCTTTGCCTCTTTGTTCTATTCAAGCCCTCTTCAGATTGAACATAGCCAACCCACATGTCGGATTATCTGCTTTTCTATTTAAAGGCTACTTTCCTCTAGAAATACCCTCATAGCACACAGATATAAAATCCAGCCAGATATGCAGGAACTTTATTGTTCATGTCTCTGTTGGTGTGATAAAGCATTAACTGAATGCTACTTGGAGAGGACAGGGACTATTTTATCTTACACTTTTAAGTAACATTTCATCTCTTAGGGAGTCAAGGCAGGAACACAGATATATGAATACCAGTTGTCTTCATTCTCTTCTCTGTTGCTTGGACTGAACAAAAGCAACTTGGAGAGGAAGGGGTTGATTTCATCTTAGACTCCAAATAACATTCCACCAACAAGGGAAATTAAGGCAGGAACTGAAGCAGAGACCTTGCTTACTGCATTGTTCTCCATGGCTGGCTCAGCTACCTTTCTTTTTTAACCCAAAACCACCTGCCCAAGGATGGCACCATCTACAGATATCTGGGCCCTCACACATCAATCATCGATCAAAAAATACTTCACAGACACGCCCACCAGCCAATCGGAATTCCTCAATTCAGGTTCTCTTCCCAGTTGATTCCAGTTTGCATCAAGCTGACAGAAACCAACCAGTACACACTTAAGTTGACACATAAAATTAACCATCAAGCCATTCAGAGAACACAAAGATAATCACTAAAGGCATAAAGAACTATAAAGGCCATGAGACAGGCACAGTGTTGCCATTTTACAAGGGCAGAAATGTAGCCAATGTCACTGGAGCATGGAGAATGGCGCAAAGTATGCTTGAAAAGTTAGGCAGAGGCCACAAACTAAGGTACAAAATTTGGATCTTATTCTTAACATGTTGGAAATTAACTGAATGTCAAGGGGATAATAATATCATTTGATTTACTTTTTAACAAGTCATCTAGCAACTCACAATATTAAGTACTGTATGGAAGCAACAATGAAGGACTAATGACCAATTACAGAACTATTGCAGGCATATATTGAGAAATGATATGCTTTCTCTCCCCCTTCGTCCATCTCCCATACACACACACAAACAGGACTCTGCTGAATTTGCAGCCTATTGTGTTAAATCATTTATATGTGCCTAATACATACTTTAAATAAAACAGTTATATTTCTCAAATTATCTGTACCTTTAAGTTTTAGAATATAACAATAGCATTATACAATTATACATAGCAATACTCTATCAGTAAATGAGAAGAAGAGAATAATAAATGCCTTTAATTGGGAAAGAAAGGAAGGAGGGAGAGAAATCATGCTCGTGTGTGTGTGTGTGTGTGTGTGTGTGTGTGTATCTCAAAACTAAGAAAGCAGAAAAACAACTGTACAGGTTAGAGTCCTGCTATCCATTTACCTTGATATGGCACAGTTTTCTATTTCTTTGTCTATAAGATGGGGGAATTAACAAGGTGTTCTAGACAGAATGTCTCTTTCCTTCTTCAATTATTATTCTGGAAACTATATTCTTTATCATATTGTAAGAATTATATCTATCTTATGCAATATAACCTCTGGAGATAGGAGATAAATTCTTATTTTCAGAGAGAAAAGTTGGAATAAATAGACTAAATGAATTCCTTAATCACTGAAAGACTTGATAGTCCTTAGCTTATAATACAAAATGCTGTGGTCAGTTATCCAAATATGAAACATTTCCTCTTTCTTTCATCCCTTAAATGTGTTTTTAAGACAAAAAAAAAATCACCTACCACAATCCTCTATGTTATTACCTTATGCTTGGCAGCTTGAAATACGTTTGACCATTTGTAGTCACTGTGTAACAAAATATATCCACAAACTAGTAAAGTGTAGGGTCTTATATTGACCCTGAACTCATACTAACCACTTTCTATTTCCTATAGCTGTACGGTTCTGTGACCGGTGCCATCTAATCAAGCCAGACCGCTGCCATCACTGTTCTGTCTGTGCCATGTAAGTGACAACTATACTTTCCCTGGGCTGATGCTGGCCACTGATGGTTGCCTTGACAACAAAATGACTGATCCTGACATGTAACCATTCCTAGATAAGAGCATTTCTTTTGAGGCATAATGAACACATGCCAAACACTCTCACAGGGGTAATAATCATTCTAGACTAAAGATAGAAAACTAATACTGCATTTTCAAAAGGAAGCTTTCATTTTACATTATTTCAAATTTATATATTTCTTGTGAAGAGAATTCTCCTATGTCCCACACCCACTTTTCCGTATTATTAATATATTCCATTAGTATGACACATTTGTAAAATTAATAAGCCAATATTGAGACATTGCTTTTCATTATATTCTATTGTAATACAGCTTAATTATCAAAAATGAAATGTTCCTCTATGTAATTTACAGATTATTCCATTCAAACCTATGCTATATAAATATCCTTGTCCAGATGTCATTTTATATATGTGTCAGTATATTTGTTGGATGCTTTATGTATAACTTTTAAGTGAGATATACTTTTTAGATATTCTAACTTACCCCATAATATTATTTTTCTGTTCTAAGATTCTATCCAGCATACCACCTTACATTAAGAAGTCATATCTCTGTAGGTCCTCTAATCCATGTCATTTTTGCAGACTTTACCTTGGTTTTCATAACACTCACAGATTTGGGGATTAAGAATGAGATGCATTATAAATTTTTCCTTCGTTGAAATTTGTTTGCCCTTTTCTCATGATCATTATGGGGTAATGTGATTTGTGGAGGAAGACCATGGAGATAAAGTACTATTCTCATTATATAGTATCAAGGTACATATAAAAGTGACTTTTGACTTAAGTGTTAATATTGAACCTTTCTCTTAACTGATATTTGCCAGATGTTTCAGTATAAATTATTCTGTCCCCCTCTCATTTCTGACCTGTGTTCTTTGGATGGAAGTCGCCATAGATAGTTCCCACTATAGGATTCCTCTCCTTGAAGGTGAATATCTGCATAAATCTGCATAAGGAGCTATGTCTCTTCTGCCCTATGTATTTGTTTATTCAATCATTTGAACCAATACAGAGGCATAGTTATTTTCTATTTTATGTTATTAACCAAAATTGTATTTTATTTTGTCTCTCAAATTGTTCCAGGTTTGTAAAATCCCATTTTTTTGTATACAATCTTCAAGCATTTGTTCTTGAGTACCTATTCCACTATTTCTCTTACTCTTGATTCAAATGCAAGCATATATTTTCCCTTGCATTATTATCAAACTAAGTAAACAAAGCTAAAGTTGGCATCTTGAGCCTTTTCACTAGATCATTAGTCTTGCATTCCTTGTCCCTTTCAAGGTTGCACTTCTAGAGTTGTGATTTGCTGCAAGCTATGTTATCCAAGAGTGTTCCTGTGATTTGGTCATCCTGTGAGTAACTGAGGAGGCAGTCATTTTAAAGTTACTGGGATAGAAGTTTGTAAATAGTTTTGGTGGAACTGTGTAAAAATATTGCCTAAATCTTGAGTTTAATTTTGAGGTGTTTCTTCATTTTCATAGCCATGTTTATCACACTGTATTTTGTCCCCTTTGTAGGTGTGTTTTAAAAATGGACCATCACTGCCCATGGTGAGTCCTTTTGATTCGTTTCTATCCTCTAAAACGGTCAAAGTTGTTCAGTATACCCACTTTACTAATCTCAATTGCAACATGCCTGCTTTTGCTGCTATAATTCACTGTACTTTGTATGTATGTGAGGTGGGGAGCAAGGGAAGAGTAACATTTTAAAACAAGGATTAAAATACTAGTAAAGGTATGGTAGTGAATCTCTGAGATGACAAAGCTAATAGTCTTCTGCCCATTAGCTTTAACAATTGAGCATAATAATGAAATACAGCACAAGTATTTCTCTTCTTCCGCATTATGCAATTTGTTTCTATTTTTAGATGACTTTTTGAAATGTTACAAATACTGAAGTTCAGAAATCTTCTATCAAAGTTGTGTTTCTGACCAAAAAAAAAAAAAAAAAACAAATCTGGAATCACCTAATTGCAAAGAGCACATGCCAAAGTGTAGCTACTAAGACTTTACCATGTTTTTAGCAATGAAAACCCAGGTTTGCTTGGGTGTTTCAGGAGGCATTCTAAAGCTATTACGTAGTTCAGGTGACTCTGTGCCAGTAAATAAAAAGAGAAATAAGTGAGATATGAACTTGTTTCTCCTGTCTGTTTATATTAAGGGACTTCTATTCTGTTGGGTTTCTACACAACACATAATGAAGCAGCAGGGATCATGCACTTCCTTCCGTTAGTCCACTTAAGTATCGCTGTGTTCTCAATCAATAGGTCTTGATTTCACATTAGTTTTCTTCTCCTTTTTAGGGTTAATAACTGTATCGGGTTTTCCAACTACAAATTCTTCCTTCAGTTCTTAGCTTATTCCGTTCTCTACTGCCTGTACATTGCTACAACGGTCTTCAGCTACTTCATCAAATACTGGAGAGTAAGTTTTGAAAAACCCTGATGGGTTCCCTCCAAGGTAAATGCATACATAGTCTCTCTAAATATAACACTCCCCACCCATATCCTTTGCATTTTGAAATAATGAAGTCACCAGAAAGCAAGGCAGTAAAAACGAGTCTGCTATATTGAATAATCTGGGTTTAAGAAACTGCTGAGCTGGGCGGTGGTGGCGCACACCTTTAGTCCCAGCACTTGGGAGGCAGAGGCAGGCGGATTTCTGAGTTTGAGGCCAGCCTGGTCTACAGAGTGAGTTCCAAGACAGCCAGGGCTATACAGAGAAACCCTGTCTCGAAAAACAAACAAAAAAACAAAAAAAAAAAAAAAAAAAAAAAAAGAAAGAAAGAAAAAAAAAAAGAAACTGCTGAGTAAAGATTCCAGTTAAACAATTCTGTATCAACTGTCTGGGACAGTAACCTCTCTGCTGATCCATTCTTTAAAATGTATGTCTGTGGTTGAGGGTTTTTTTTTTTTTTTTTTTTTTTTTTTTACCAATTGTATATTTGAAAAAAAAATGTTGAAACTAATTCCAAATCACTAGTTTCTTTTTTTGTTTATTTTGTTTTTTGAGACAGGGTTTTTCTGTGAAGCCTTGGCTGTTCTTGAACTCTCTTTGTAGACCAGGCTGGCCTTGAAGTCACGAGATCCACCTCCATCTACCCCCCAGTACTGGGACTAAAGGTGTACAACAGCACAGGCCAGCCAAAGCACTACTTTCTTAAACAAACAAAAAGAGTTAATTTTTTTGAAAAATACTTAGTAATTCCATGATCAGAGGGTAGTTGCAAAGTTTCTGTTGGGAAGATATGCTGATGGGCACATGGGCTCATGCACATATGCACAAAATGAAACAAAGTCTCTTTTGAACTTGGTGGGTTTTCCTTTGGAGGGCAGGCTTTCTTTGTGTAACCCTGGTTGTTCTGGAACTTGCTTTATAGACCTAGCTGGCCTCAAACTCAGAGACCCACCTGCCTCTGCCTCCCAAGTTTGAGACTGATTAAAGGCATCCAACCTCTCTTTTGAACTTTGTATGTCAACAGTAGGTTGAAAATTGAGAGAAGGAGAGCTGATACTGGCTCTATTGCTTGCTTCACTCTCTCATTACCAATATCCAATGAAACCGATGGTAATTCTTATAATTATCATGAAATCTAAAAAAAGACAATAATAAAACTTACTTTCATGTTTCTCCTACTTGGGGATGTCAGTCTTATCCCATCTATTTTAAAACATCAAGGTAAATTTTCTATTTGCATATATGTATAATACCTGGTAAAATACAATTAAATATGTTGTTTGTCACATTCATTCAGTTAGATTCTCAAAGAAATGCCTTTCCTACACTAAAGTACAGTTAATAAGGTGTCAACAATGAGAGTTATCCAACCAAATGTGAATAGGAAAACACAAATGTGAGTAGAGGTTCTCGTTGTTACTTTAGAAATTTTACAAGAGCCTATATAACAGGGATATCACATCTTAGCTGGAGCAGTAAACCAGCAAGAAAATAACATAAATCACATGGTCAGAATATAAATTATAATGAATTGGAGAAAAGAAAAAGACAAGGCACAGAGAGGCTAAATAGCTAAGAATATTTCAATTAGGAATCAGTGCCTTTATTCTAGTAAAGTAGGAGATAACACTTTCTATTCAACTTGCTTAATCAGTTCAGTTATTTAATAGTTATATGAATCAGGAGCTATATAGTGGATAGCAAAATCCCCAATTCAAATTACAAACAGAAATGATAAGGTTATTCACATATATTTTCTTCAAATAGGAAACATTTCACGAAGCTACACATCTTGATATCTCTTCTTTGACCCGTTTCCACAGCACAAGATCTATTCCCCATCGCTCAGGTTTCCATGACCTATTTGACATTCCATCTACATGCTGAGTTACTACTATAAATATGAAGAAAATCGACAGTATCCAATCAGCAGGAAAGTGTGAGCCTTGATCTTTCTTACATACCTTTCTTGGTCCTTAACACAGTGGTCTACTAGTGAATCATGGCTCTTTTCCTTTATCACAAAGTAAACAACATTGTATTTCACACATTTTGCCTTTAGCTCCCCTAGCCAACCAATAATCAAACATTAAAATGCAAGCCAGGTGCTATATGCTTTCCTTCACTCTTAAAAGATGATAACTGAGTATGAATTCATCGCGAGAAATGTGCCAGAAGTACCAGCAAATCCATGGTGAGCATGGCTTTTCCTATCCTGTAATTGTTTTTCCTCCACAATAGTCTAGCTTATGCCTGTCATCTGATATGCCTGTCATACTTTGTCCTTACACTGAAAGGGACATTGACAGTTCGGTGAAATGGTTCTTTGCAGTCACTCTGGCCATAGGAACACATGAGTATAGTGTAAGGATAGATGGCTTTCTGAGTTTTAAGTTGAGCCTCCTTTTAAAATAAAAACTAAACACTGCCATATATTTTTAAAGCCACATCAAAGAGAAAAGCTGTGCTCCCAAGAACAGCAACTTCTATTGTATGGTACTTTATGGTTCTTGAAGTATTTTTATATTGATGATTTCATCTGATCCTCACCACAATCTTGTGAAGTAGCCAAAATAAAAACTATTTGTCATATTCAAAGATGACAAAGCTGAGGCTCACAGCATTTAAGTAACATGTGGAAGATCACCTGGCTTGTAAATTTTGAAGGGAGAAGTTAAACATAAATATGCTCTGTGATTACATGTACTATGCCTATAATGGTTCTCCTATACAAAGACTTTATCTCTTTTAGAAAAAAGAATTCAGAAGACCATCACATTGTTTCTTTCATTTCAGTATTAAATTAAACAAATTTACTCTCGATGGAGAGATAAATATTTGCTTTCTGCAAAATTAATAATGCACACTTACCACACTGGTCTATGAACCTCTTCACAAAGGTTATGAACTATTATTATTTTAGAAACTTAGTAATTACTATTTCACAAATATTCCTCTGAACTGTCTCTGGTGATCAGGGCTTTTGATGATTTAACTTGGTTATCTCCTCAAAATGCAGTTTTGAACATAGGACCTATTTGCACAAGAACAGTTGATACTGTGAACCCTATCAAAGTACGGCACAGCAGACAGTCTACACCAGACAGACAACTTCTGAAAGAGTGATGGATCACAGCTACACAAGATACGAGCACTTTCAAAACAGCCTGACTTGCTTAGCTATTTCCTATTGCCCATTTTAATATTAAAAAAGTAAAATCAATGTGAACTTTTTTTTTTCAAAAAGTAGAAATCATGAGATCAAAATCTCAGTGAAGGCAAAAAGCACTACAAAATAGTACTTGGAATTTTACCTAAGAACAACAACAAAACCAAACAAAACAAAAAAGGAAAAAATAACCATGAATCAAACCAACCTGGAACCAAGCCAACCCAATCTGGGTGTTTAGGTCAAGATTTTCTGGAGGGAACATCTCAAGAGGGAGAGTTTCAGATAAAGGTTCCTAAAAGTTGAAGTCCTTAAGGCAGCTGTTTCCTAACTACTCTGTCCTGTGCAGGTCTTACCCAGACCCCCCTCAGTTGAGAGTATCTGATGTGCTTGCTTCTCCTTATCTTCATAGTGCAAACATATCCAACCTGGAAGAGGTCAGCATTTCCGGAATTCTGTAAAAATGAATAAGAATAGCGTCTGAGGAAAGCAAGAAATCTATAGTGTCTGAACTTAGTGGGTGTTGCCAAGCACTAACCTTCTGTAACTGGAGTAGAATAGGATCATGTGGAAGTTAAGTTCCACTTCAGTTAAGAATCACTTTAGCTTTATCACGGGGGCGGGGGAGGGAGATCTGGAAATGTCTCAAGCCAATTCATCATGCCAAAAACAATGGTCATTAAAGGAAAGGAGGAAATAAGCCAGCGTCATTCCTCCAGCTGTTCATTCTGAAATTCAAAATGCTTTCCATGGTTCTTTTCTGAAGACAAAATGTTCCATGCTATGCATGCTATAGAACTTTAGAACATTCATTCTGCTCTAGAATTGTATATCAAAAGCTGTTGCCACGTGGGAAATCAGATGTTCCAATTAACTATAACAATTTTTAGTTTCCTACTTTTACAACCCTGCTTGATTTTTATTGTCCAAACAGCTGCTCCATAGAATGCAGTATACTAGTATATCTTACTTCAGCTGTAAGAACACACACACACATACACACATACACACACACAATTTTCAACAGCTTTAAAATCAGGTCATGAGTTCAGGTAGGACATTTTAAATTTCTGTGTTTTAGCTTCTTATATCCAGCTCTCTAGGATTTTCAACACACCACGGCCCAAAAACAAGGGTATAAAGAATACTAGATAGGAGTAGAGAGTTGTAGATTAAAGGGCCCCGCCGCAGGAACCCACATGCTCTCCCAATCTTTTAACCAATAAAACCCTTTTTGGTTTTTTTTTTCGGGGTTACAGGAAGCACAAACACATCCAAGGGAAAAAAAGCAAACACACAACTTTCAAAAAAAATTTAATTTCCCCCATTTCTTTATTTAAAAAAAAAGAAGCATATATTTTCTGATGAATAATAACTTAATTTTCCCCAAAAAAGATTCTTTTCAAGCCAAAAGGTTTGACTTCCCACCCGTCACTAGATTTATTTTCCAATATTTTCCTTAATTTGTCTTTGTCAAATTTAACAGGACAGTAGTTTGTAAAGCTAAATAGGAAAATTTGAAAAATTTTTTTGGGGGGAAAAAAATTGTTAAAACTTGGATTTATTTTGGGTTTTTCAAACAATTGAAAAAATGGAACTGCCCCCTTGTTGCTTCCCAAGTAGCTTTTTTTAAAAAAAGGGTTTTTTTACTTAAATTTTCTTCTCCTTTTTGGGGTTTTAAAAGACCTGTTTTTCCCAATAAAATTCTTTCCCTTTTCATTACCTTTTAAAGCCTGTTACATTGAACAAGGTTTTACTATTAAACTATAATAAGTTTTGAAAAATGTGGGGTTACCGGTAAAACTAAAATTTCCCCTTAAAAAAAAAACAAATAATAAAATTTACTTTAATGTATACTTCTCACTTGGACGGATCGCGCACGACTCATGTGTGTGTCTATTTCGCTATCTCTCTCGAAACGGTAAATTTTCTATTTGCATATCATGTATTATATACCTGGTAGAAATACAATTAAATATTTGTTTGTCACATTCAGTCAGTTAGATTTCGATCTCTCAAAGAAACATGCCTTTCTTACACACAGTTACAGTTAATAAGGTGTCAACAATGAGCGTTACTCCATACCAAATTTGAAAGCAGGAAAACACAGAAATGTGAGTAGAGGTTTCGTGCGCGCGCTCACATTAGAAATTTTACAAGAGACTACGTATTAACATCGCGCGGCTATATCAATCGTAGCTGTAGCAGGCGAAAACCAGCAACGACTCTTATAACATAAGATCATGGTCAGACTTTAACTTATAATGAATTGGAGAGAAAGCAAAAGACAAGGCACAGAGAGCGCTAAAAAGCTAATAGAATACTTTCACATAGGAAGGTGCGTTATTTCGTAAGTAGGAAGATAACAATTCTATTCAACGCGCCCGCGCAATCCAGTGATAGTTATTTTAATAGGTTTATGCATCACAGGAGCTCTATATGAGTGGCAGAGCAAAATCCCCAATTCAAATTACAAACAGAAATGCTCAGTGATTCACATCGCTCGTATCGCGCGACGCGCGATCTCTAATAGGATACTAAAACATCTTCACGGAAGCTACCCCATATGATATACGTCTTCACGCTTACCCGTTTCCACCAGCACAGATCTATTCCCTCCATCGACTCAGCGTTTCATGACCTATTATGACTTCCATCTACCTGCTGGTTACTACTATAATATTGAACGAAAAGGCTGACTACGTATCCCAATCAGAGCAGGAAAACGTTGTAGCTTGATCTTTTTACCAACCTTCTCTTGGTCCTTAACACAGAGGTCACTACGTCGAATCATGGACTCTTTTCCTTTACTCACAAAGTAAACAAATTCGTATTTCACCACATT
Organism: Mastomys natalensis; assembly: GCA_021653895.1. NCBI lineage: Eukaryota > Metazoa > Chordata > Mammalia > Rodentia > Muridae > Mastomys > Mastomys natalensis. Next base: position 150,374 of record JAJTUV010002324.1, read on the forward strand.
TTGCCTTCTACGCTGCCCTACGCACAACCATAATCAAACATTTAAACTGCTAAGCAGGTGCTCAAGCTAACCTACATCAAAACAAGATTCGAATGAGCTATGAATTCATCTCCGAGAAAATGATCCGAAGTACCGCAGAAATCATGGTGAGATGTGGCTATTCGCTAACTTTAATAGTTTTTCCTCCCACCAAGTCTAGCTATGGGCCTGAAAGATCAGCCTTACAACCTTAGTCCACTCTACATATCGAACGTTGCCCAAAGGCCCTAACGGTGACACCAGGTTCTATGAGTCATCTCATCGGCCCATAAAGTGCTCGCGTGGAAGAAATTAGTGTAGCGCAATGAGAAAGTTCATTCTCGATTAGATAACAGATGCGCCACCATTTACCAAACCAACACCTCAAGCCATAACTTATGATCTACAGACGCCAGCTAATACTCCGCACGCGAGAGAGAACTAGGTGGCTACCCCTCGAGAACGATACAGCCCCATGAAATGGACGCTGTGTTTTGAGACTCGCGCAGTCTAAGAGATAGAGGCTTCTTTGTGTCTACCTATTGTGTCAGAATACCACTGCCCACAGCACATAATGTCATGAGAGAGTCACGCCACAACTCCAAAGAGACATACAACTCAAAGTCCTTTACAAGAAGCAAAGCTGGCCCCTCAGAGAACACGCAGTAGATAAGTCTACAGTGGAAAGAACCCAGGCTAGAAATTGTGCAGTGAGCGTTACAAGGAAAGCCACAGTGAATACATGTACTATATGCTCTGATGTACAATAAATCTCGACCGCTAAATAATACTCACATATGTAACTTATCTCCTTGAGTGTCTAGAACAACGATAGTATTCAGCTAAGACCTCTCACACCTCTTGATCACATCAATTCACAGTAATTCGAAATCACAAACTAAATTACTCGCACGATGGCTCGTCACAGAACGTGTAGCGATTTTGTATCTGCAAAAATCATAGTGAACGGATACACTTCATCTCTACCCCTGCGTCACACTCTATAGTCTAGATACCCTAAAGAGTAAAGACCAGAAATCACTCATATGTAGACGCAAATATAGACCAAACCACCCAATACCCCAACTAGAAATCACAGAATGACGTCTGGTGATCATTGGCTTTTGATGATATAACACTTGGGATAACTCTCCAAAAGCAGTTATGAGAATAGGACCCCCTATTTGCACCAAAGAACAGTAGTACGGTAGAACCTATCAAGTACGGCAAGCAGCGAAACCCAGACAGACAACTTCCTGACAGACAAGATTGATGGATCACAGACTAACACCACCCGAACCCCCAGAAGACCCTTACAAACCGGACACCAGACCTTGGCAAAGACACTAAAACCTCCCTATTCCAACTTCTCATATCAAACTACCCTTACCATAACCCCCTGTAGACCATAATACTCCTCTCCTCCTAACAATTCACGCACCACCTTCGATCCACACTCACACCGTTAATCCGCACGCCCACAGCCCCACGCCACCCATCCCGACATTGCTGAACTAATACACATATCAGACCAACCTCCCACAACACACACACCACACACCTTAACCCAAAAAACCCATGAAACAACCACCCAAGTACCCCAAGCCGCCACCCACAACAGTGGAGATATAGGACAGTAAACATTGTGAATGTCACCACTCCAGCGGCTAGAAACGTAAAACGTTTCCACTCACTCTCTTCCTGTACCAAAAGTCCTCATTCACCTCAACCCCCCATCCCCCACCTATATACCCTCTACATATCATTACAAACCCATCCCCCCACCTAATTTTACAATATTATCAATATCAAAAACAAACCACTATCCCCCCACACCCCCCATTCCTATTACATCAAAACCTTCCATCTTAACCCACCATCAACCTAACTCTTCCATTTACACCCTCACTTCCACTCAAACACTATCGACATCCCTCACCTCTTTCTCCATAATCCACCTCACCCATACTTACCACCACTCTGTCCCACGAAATCCACCTAGAACTATGAGTGCCTACTCCTCTCCATCAACATAATCATCCAATCTCTGAGACCTCAACAATAACAGTCACAAACATCTACATGTGGACGACTCTCATCATAGCCTATTCTCGCCCCACGCATACTCATTTCCCTCAGTGCATCTCTGTATCCAAACCAACTCGCATACCCCTCCCCAGGAACTCCAGAACAGATGCACATGCATGATCACCAAACCTCCCTTACAACACACCGTAAACATATAACGACAGTGTACCACGCCCCCAGCCAAATACACACTAACAGTGACGCCCACTCTGATAAATCTATCTGTGTGTCGCAATCATATATCCCACAGCATTACACCAGTTATGAATATAGATTTCGTCCCATTACAGAGTTACCGACTTCTCCTCACTGACGCTTCTTCTCTGCCAACCACTACACCTATCGTAAACACAACACCTCCATCCTAGTATGCCCCATTTCGTTGTCACCTCCATGACATATCTCACTCCCCATCTCTCATGCTGTGAGCTCACACTATACCTCATCTAATAGACCCACAAATACACTACCCTATGTCATATACTTCATATACCCTTAGTCACTCTCCATCACCGTGACACCCACATGTGTCTATTACACCCCGTTGACCAGAAGTTCTAGACACACACTGATATCCTAGAGCACGTCTATCTGGACTCCTTGTCGTGCCGCCAACCGCTCAGCTACACCTCCAGTATAATCGCGTCCCCAGCGATGGTCATGAGAGTCCACACTCTCGCCAATATCTACTACCTTACCAGCATCTTAGCCCTGCTTTGACAGCCGTATCTCACTCCTAAAACACAAAACATATAAAACCTTACTTCACATCCCTCACACTCTAGTCTCTATCATTCACCACACTCACAACCGTCCTCTCCACTAAATCACCAGCTCGCTTCTCAATACAAGTGCCTCCAATCTACTCTCCACGAATCTCTCGCTACGCGCTCTCCTCATGCTCACATAACCGCCTATCATATCACCTCCGTGCTAATTCTCCTTCACGCTCTGCTACACCCACACGCATCGCTGCCCTATCTCACACCATCTGGCCCCTATCTACCCACCCCCCCCTAACCCAAAAATACCCACCATAACACTTTCACCCAATCCCCTAATAACTTGCCTCTCTTCGGCGCTCATCCGCTTCACACTGCACTCCTATCCTGGTAACCACACACAGTTCACACGCATCCCACCCCCCACTCCAATGACATCCAAGTAAGACAGCTGTGTTCCTCTCACCCTAGAACACCAACAAGTGCTATCCCTGCTGTAATGTCACTCTCAGCAGAGATGATGAACAGAGAGAACTCTCTCTCATCAGCGAACTAGACGGCAGTATGTATCAGAGATCATGTCGCTCGCACATAAACTCTAAGTGATCATTCCAAGTCTAAGTGCCACATCTCTGATCTGTTCAGATACGAATTCTCCCAATAGCGTGGGCTGGTACGTCAGTCACTATCGGGTCCTAGTGACTGTAGTCAGAAAGCAGAGCGGCAGTAGATGTCGACGCAGAGAAAACGCGTGCTCATCGAGGCATCTCGATATATAGTGAAACCTTCGCCTGAGACCCCACAGTTCTATACCGATACTGTATCGTATAACCACTCTTTCAACCTATTCAATTTGTCAATACTAGTATACTCTATCTCATGTGAACCCACAGTGCACACAACTATCCGACTTCTGAGTACAGCGACAGACAAGCGACCTAACTCAATCACTCGCTACATATCGAGACCTGACATAAGATCACCATATATCAATTGTTAGAGACAATCAACACTCGTCTCACCTCCACCCCGTCTTCAAGACAGGCCCCAAGCGCTCCGCCTTAACCGCCTCCCTCGCCCACCAGTATTAGATATCTTGTTATAACCGAAGATTGACATTTGAGGCAATATTGTTAGCGTAGAACGAACTCCCAAAACTGGGGGGGTACTCTACATGGGCCTTGCTGAGTAAAAAACCATGATTACCAAAAAACCTTAAATTGTAATGTGAAAATTGGAGCCCCCCAAATTTAAGAATTTTCTAAACCATTTTAATTTTTTTTTTTTTTTTTTTTTTTTTTTTTTTTTTTTTTTTTTTTTTTTTTTTTTTTTTTTTTTTTTTTTTTTTTTTTTTTTTTTTTTTTTTTTTTTTTTTTTTTTTTTTTAAAAAAAAAAAAAAAAAAAAAAAAAAAAAAAAAAAAAAAAAAAAAAAAAAAAAAAAAAAAAAAAAAAAAAAAAAAAAAAAAAAAAAAAAAAAAAAAAAAAAAAAAAAAAAAAAAAAAAAAACCGGCATTTCCCTGTTTGTTTTCTTTGTTTTCATGTCTTCCCCAGGGAAAAAAATGCCCAGTGTTCGCTTAACGTTCCAGGGGACTCTTTCCCTCTTTGTGGCCTGCATGTTTTTTTGTCCCGCCCTGTGAATTCTTTGGTACCCTTGGCGGGCTTGTCAGCAGAAACAAAACAAACCCTTTGGTAAGATTAGGAAAATTCATTTTAAAGTATATCACCTTGACCCCCCGTGGGTTGTTCCCTAGGAGTAAAAACTAATAATAAAAGTATTTTAGCTTTTAGTCGACAGACCCTTACCTCCAAATGGAGGGCGATGGAAATACATTTTGCAAACTGGACAATAGGAAAACGCTTACGACTCCTCGAGCATTATAAATCGAATCCATAGGGGCAGCAAAAATGGTTCATGTTCTTTATAGTAACAATGGGAAATACATCCTCAAAATTTAGAATTCTGATTCTAAACGGTTATTCTCAAAAAGAAATGGATATCAGAAGGAAGAGTGACCCAAATAAAGCAGGTAAATCAACTGATAGCACAGACATTTCAAATACATCCTTAGATAATCCAAAAAAAGTGACAAAAAATGATGCAAATTCCAGGCCATCAAAATTTCTAGCGGTAAGGCACTTGCCAAAGGCTGACAACCTGGAATACAACTTTCTCAGAAGCCCCATGGTAGAGAGAATTGATTTCCACAGTTCTCCTCTGTCCTCCACACTCACACAATGGCATACAAACTCAGATCAATACACACACATACACACACACAAAATAATAATTGTAGAAATGTGCAATTTTTATACAAAGAACCAAACTGATAGTTACAGCTAAAGAAGTGTATAAAAAGGACTATCCAAATGCAATATACATGTTAAATCTGCAGAAAATCAGTTCACTAAATGAGGATTTTTGCTGCCAATTAGTATCTGAGCTTGTTATTATATGCCATTACGAAAGGATGCTAGTGCAATAAATTACTTCATGTATAGTTAACATTTACATGGTCTACAAATCAGTATACAAGGGAATAAGAAGAAAGTGTTTGAGTGTTAATGTTTAACTAGGATGGATTAGATTGGAAAGGAATTTAGTGTAAAACCACTGCACTTTGAGAATTCATTTGCTAGGGAAGTCTTTGTACCCATTTTTCTAAAATCAAATATATGTGTAGCACTAAGTACTTAGGGTAGTAAATTAGCACATTTGTTTAGAGATAGCTACAAAAGTAGAAAAGTACTAAAAGCTTCATGATAACAGGGTCTGAAAACAAAGGACAAATGGGAAATGGGAAGATGCAGCCAGAGCCCAACAGTGAAAGTGTTTGCTTAATGGGATAAATGTGTGTGTCTAAAAATAATGTGCACTAATGTGGCCCCAAATTCCTCATAGTCTTTGAGGTGATTACAGTTCAACCCGTTGACATTTTGTTGGAGTAAAACTAGGTTATTTTTACATTGCAGGTTTCATTGTGAACATCTTCATTTCTGAAATGTTTCAAAACCAAATCAATGTCATTACCATCTCTTTATTTGTTCATTACTTTGGGCCCAGATCTACAGATGGAGACCATTTGGCTGTTGTTGCCAGTTTCATTCAAATAAAGTGCAGTTAAATGTGTTCCCGCACTCCTTAAATCCAGCAGTCAAAGACATTGCCCCCACGAATTCTTATTATTGTTGTCCCTTGTGTATTTATTTACATGGCTTTTTAAAACCTAAGAGTACAAATTTCTTATTTTCAATAAAATTTTTACCTTTTATTACATGATGAAACTGAGTTTTACTAAGTAGATTAGCAATAATTAAAAACGTGGACCTATGCTAAAACAGCAAAAGTTCATAAATCCAGTTCACATTTTTGAGAGATGTAAAATCATCACAGTGATGAAATGTATTGCGTTTTTTTTTCTCTTCCTCTTTTCAACTCTCCTGGACTGTCTTAGAGGCCTTCTGCACACCAGTATTTACAAGTGGACCAGAGAAAAAAAGGGATCAATCTGGCTTCATCAAGAATATTCAGCAGGTGTTTGGCGATAATAAGAAGTTCTGGTTAATACTATTGGGTCTAGGTAGGTATATTATTACCACTGAAAGTGGCCAATATGAGCTGTGCATTAAAGCAACAGTTTTCTTTTAAAGTTTTTGTTTGACAGTTTCACATATTTATAATGAATTTAGGTAATTTTCACACTCCATTTCTTTTCTCATCCCTTCTCTCTTCTGCTGAAACCTTCTTCTCGAAAGTCTAATACTTCTCTCTCTCTCTCTCTCTCTCTCTCTCTCTCTCTCTCTCTCTCTCTCTCTCTCTCTCTGTGTGTGTGTGTGTGTGTGTGTGTGTGTTTTCTCATTCACTTAAATTAGTGTTGCTTGCATGTGCATGGGTAAGAAATATTTACTGGAGCAGGACAACTTTTCAGTGGTTACACCATGGAAGAACTGCTGATTACCAGTTGTCCCTCAGTAAGGAATAGGGTTTCCTGAGTTCATCTCCTATCTATAATGAACTGCTGATGGAACTAATCTTGTAGAGATGGATAGCGAATTCATGGCTATGTCAGATCTACAAGATATCTCTTTGTTCTCCATTTCTGTACCCTATGGCACTTACCTTCTTTCCTGCCCCTTCTTCTGTGCTGTTCACTGAACCTTGGAGGGTTGGTATAACTGTCCCATTTAGGGATGAGTATGCTGCCATCACTTAGTCTCAGTCTCTGGTTCTGATAATGGGATTTACTCGTACAGGTGTGTGCCATCAGACCTGGCTTAATATTTTATTCAGTTGGACTCTAATTGAAGTCCTAAGAATAACCTTCAGTCTCAAATCAATCTCTATTTGTTCTTAATTTTAATCTTACCTTTATGACATTAGGGGTTAACTCCAAATATGAAAAAGGAAAAAGAGAAAAATAATTTCTCAGAGTATTGGTCAAGATATTATTTTGAGTCCTTTTGGGATATTGTTTTCCTCTGTTTATCTCTTTCTTTTTTTTATATTTTAAAAATGTTTATTTAGGAAAGTAACAGTTTTAGAGCCCAGAAACCCAAGAGCACTATCATTTTTAAACATCTTTTGTCAAAGTCTCCTTTGGCATCATCATAGCATTGCAAATTTGCTATATATACTATTTGTGGTTTTACATTTTCCTTAAAAATAGTAAGAATTTCTCTTGTGACATAATTTTTGTAACCACTGCTTTCGGCTATGTAATATTCTATTTATCCACTCTGTATAAATCTGAACTCTTCTAGCTATAAAATACCAGAACAAAATTTGCCAATGTGTAATATCTATTAATAACTGTTAGCAGGAATTATCTACATACATTTGATCACATACTCAAACTCTATCACTGCATCACTCTAGCAGAGAAAACAAAAAACAGAAACAAAAGCCTATTCACTTATATAATCAGTATTCTGACATTTTCTGTAGAGTGTATAAATAAAAATCCTAAATGTTTTTATTTACAACATTCAAAAGTAGGAGAAAAAGTACATATAGTATCACATAAATAATTCAAAAGTCATTCAGAGTTAAACTTAGAATATACTCAGCTATATAGACTCAATTGCTGAAACTGTAAACAGTATCTGACTAGGGCCACCATGATTTCTACCACAGCTCTATCTGTAAATGCCCAGAAATTAATTAGGGGCATGGTTTAGATTATCATAGACATCCACAAATAGACTAAGATGTAGATAAATAGTCCTAAACTCCACTGCAGAGATATCTTGTCATTTCTCTTTCAAGTCTACATTACAAGGTCAAATAAATAACAAGGTACAGGAGCATTCTCTCACCTTCACAGCAGCTTTTTTCCATTATATTTAGTGATTGTGACTCTTCTCATCTCCCTTGAAATTTAGAATCAAAACAGTGAGAATGAAAATGGAATATAATTGAGATTATCATAGTTAAATGATATTTACGAAACTGCATTGCATATTGCTATACTAGGCATTTCAGAAAGCAAGTTAATGAATGTCGTTACAAACAAAACAGTCACGTCATACAGACAAACAAGACATGGAAATTGAGGGCAATTTAGCAAGTGATAATAATACTTTGGATGATATACTAAGAACTTATTTGACCATGGTTATAGACAAAGAAATATGAGTCTCAAGTATGGTGGGTATACAGCTCAGTATTGAGTGTTGACTAGAGAATCCTTAAAACAACACAACCCCAAAGCCATGATCACATCTCATTTCTAAGAGATTATTACCATCTCAAAAGTTTGTATGAGAAGGACATGATGAACACACCTATATTCCACACTCAGGATACTGAGACAGATACAAGTTCTAGGCCAGCCTGAACCAGAAAAGAAGACTCTGACTGAGTGCTGAGATGCTTCGTTGGTATAAAGGCACTTGCCACCAAACCAGTAACCTGCATTCAATCTCCGGGATCCACATGGTGAAAGGAGAGAACAAATTCCCATAAATTGTCCTCCCATATGCACCCATACACATCCACCTCTCTCTTTTCCTTCCCTCCTTCCTTTTTTTTCTCTCTCTCCTCTCCCCCCTTCCTTCCCTTCCTTCCTTCTACTTTTTCTTCCTCCCTCAATCCCTCCTTCTGTAAATTTGAATCAAAATGTAAGTGTTTCTCTGTTGAAAACTCACTACTCTCTTTTCACCAGCCCTGGTGATGGGCATTCCTTCCCTATGAGGTCTATAAATGAGTCGCAGAACCCGCTGCTGGCAAATGAGGAGCCCTGGGAAGACAATGAGGAGACAGTAGAGGTGAGTAGGCACAGAAGAAAGCCTTTTCTCTGTGTGTGACAGACTCAGTACTACATGATCCTGTTAATAAAACCAATGTAGCATGCAGTGAGTAAAAAAAAAAAATCCAAAGATAAGCATAACAGTCTCATAAGTGGCCTCTGGATGGAGGATAGAAATGTATGGCCAGATTTGTTTAACAAATATGGGTGGAAAAGGTAGTTTTGTTAGACAAGGTTCAAACTAGGAAAGTAGAACCAATAACATATATGTAAACATTACATATTTATGAAAGGGGTATTTACTAGAATGGCATTCATGATAGGGCCTGGGTTAGTCCTGCATAGCCATATATGGTAGAGATTGGGAGAACCCAGTATCTTTTTAGTCCACAAAGCTGAAAGTCTCGTAAGTTCCAATCTGGTCCTAAGGGCCTGAAGTTTCCTTCAGAGCCTCCAGTATAGAGTCCACGGGAAGACTGAAACAGCTAGAGGCTGATATCAGTGGAGAATGGGAGGAACATGTGAAGGAACAGAATATAGCCAGGTGAAACTGCTAGACATTTCTACATCTGGGCCACCCCTTCAAAAGGTGACATCCACTTTGAGAGCAAGTTTTTCCTCCTCGGTATATCAACTCTGGAAATACCTTCCAGACATTACCCAGAAGTGATCCTAAATTCCATGAAGTTAACAAATAAGACCAACCCAACCAGTGGGTCTGAAGACAAAGCTCAGCATATAAAGTGCTTGCATACAAGTATGAGAATGGGGATTCAGATTCTAGATCTAGTAAAGCCAGGTGGGCTGGTTTGTGGCCCACTCATAATCCCAATGCAGGAAGCAGAGACAGGAACTCTCTGGAGCACACTGGCTAGAAAGCTTAGCAGCAACAATGAGGTCCAGGTTCAGTGAGAGCTCTTTCATCAGTTTATATGGTAGAGAGTGATCAAAAAAGTCACTGAACATCAGTCTCTGCCCTGAACATACATGTGCTAACACATACATACACATCTGTACACACATGCACTCTCACAATGCATACATGTATACACAAATGAATGCACACTACACATACAAAAAAGGAACCATTAGATGGTAGTTTAAGCAGTTTACTACCAGCTTTCTTAGACTATGACTTACAACTATACAAATAAATCAGGAAACATAATAAACTGTCTTCCCAGGTATCAGTCACAGTGTTTTACTGAAATGCAAAGCTTTACTTCCATCAGTGGACACAGTTTATCTTTCTCTACCCTCCTTCATTAATATTGGTTCAGTTTCTTTAAAATTTTATATACTTTTAGAATGACTTAAATACACTACAAAATAAAAGGTATGTGGGCGGGACAAACTTGAGCATGCCTGTAAGAAGGACAAAGGAAAACTTAAACAAGAAAGGTTTCCCCTCCCAACTTCTCCCATCACATTTTGGGTCATCTTGAGACATTCTGCATCTCCTGTCATGCACACCGTATTCTTTGTCTCTACCCCGTGCTCTGCCCACTGCTGTGTCTTCCACCCCTTTCAAATGTTGCTGATACCAGCCATCAGAGAGTAAATTTTAAAACATATTGAAATAAAGCAGTATCTGGAAGCAGATTTTAAGTAGGAAATTTTAACCTGGGGTAAGTGAAGCTGAATGAGGACATGAAAGTCCTTGAAGACAGGTGAAATGCAAAAAAGAAGCTTTTCTAAATGTCCACACAGTTACATTTATCCAGTCTGGGCTTCTCTACCCGAAAGCACTATGGTTAAAAGAAAGCATGTTTTAGAGATGAAAACACACAAATCAGCCCCAAGCTTAAATTACAAAATATAATTCTGCCCACTCAAAAAATTTCTAACACAAAAGAATACCTTTTATTCCCTCTGTGGACTATTAGAAGCTGGCTGTGTTTGATGTGCCATCTTCTGCTATTAGTCTTTCTGAACAGACATTAACTTTCGGCAATCTCAGATGATAGGAGTTCAATTTTGGCATTGACTCTTTCCCAAAAGAAATGAAGGCATATCTAATTTCAAAGTTGCTTGAAATAATTCCACAATTTAAAAAAGTTCATATGTGAGCCTTATGTTGTCAAGCAAAGCACCTTAAGGATTGCCATAGTGCCACACCACATGGAAATGACTTTGGAGGGGATAGGGAGATGGCTGAGTTAGTAAAAATCTTTTCTATATAAGAATGTGGATGTAGGCGCGTTTGCCATAGACCTTGTGTGGAAGTCAGAAGATGACTTTGTGGAGTGGTTTCCTTTCCACTTTTACATGAGTTCCAGCACTGAGATCTCTCTCACCCAGGACAGCAGCCTCGAATTCTGGTCTTTTTCAAAAAAATTCAATCATAGGGTTTTTTTTACATAATTTTATATTTTATAAAATGTTTATGTTCTCCATTCTTTGACTTTAGTAATTATATTATTAAATGCTAATATTTTATAGTTAATGAAAGTGAAAATGGGAGATTAATTCATCCAATATCACATAACATGTATCGGTAGTGCTTGGAATCAAATGAAGGTATCCTGATTCTAAATCCTGAGATTTTTGCAGTATGATGGCATGTCTGTCTTTTGGATGAATAAATATGTGCTAAGGTGTTGCCACTTACTTCCATCTTGTTATCTGAAGCATTCACTGCTTCCAAAGTCATCAAATACATCATGGACCACAAGTCTCATTTAGCTCTATCCAGACCCCTATGCCATCTTACATAAATGAGATTTTAGCCCATTCTTGTGTCTAACAGCTTTATTATACAATAGTGCTTTTTTTAAACCCAGCTTCTCAGGCTGTACTGCTGGGTCAGTTGACTGCATTGCCCTCAGGCATGCATGTCATCCGTGTGTGTGTGTGTGTGTGTGTGTGTGTGTGTGTGTGTGTGTGTGTGTATGTGTGTGTGTATGTGGTCCTATACAAACTGCTCATGGATTTTTTTCTAAAAGTGATTTCATTAATTCCTTGATGATTTCCTTTTTTATTTTTCTCTTTTGTTTTGTTTTATTAAGACAGGGTTTCTCTGTGTAACCCTGGTTGTCCTTGAACTCACTCTGAAGCAGGCTGGCATCTAAATTCACAGATATCTATCTGCCTGCCTCTGCTCCAACCTGGGATTTAAGGCATGTGTCACCACTACCTAGCAATTCTTTAATAATTTCATACAATGTATTTTGAGCATACTCACACACACACACCTCCCGGTTCCATAACTGCCCTCTCCACTCTCCTCACACTTCCTACCTAATTTTGAATTCATGTTCTTTTCACAATTAAATTTCCAAGAAAAGTGCTATAAGTTAAAATTACATGCAATGCATGTAATTTATTTCAGTTTCCTTTAGAGATCATGTCAGGATTAATTTTTTTTCTTTTTTTAATTGGATATTTTACGTATTTACACTTCAAATGTTATCCCCTCTCCTGGTTTCCCTCTGGAACCCTCCATCCCATCCCCCTCCCCTCCTTCTATGAGGGTGTTCCCTCATCCACCCACCCACTCCGCCTCCTGGCCTGGCATCAACTCTTCACAGGACCAAGGGCCTCTCCTCCCCTTGATGCCAGACAAGGCCATCTCTGTTACATATGCAGCTGGAGCCATGGGTCCTCCATGTGTACAGTTTGGTTGGTGGTTTAGTCCCTGGGACTATTAATTTCTAATAATATAATATTTATTCTATATTATGTATTTATTAATAGCATAATGTGAAATACTCTAAATGCATATAAAATGATCAAATGTGGCAACAGCAACTTGGTAATGTGAAACTGTGATGCCAAAGCCAGGCATCTTCTTGAAATCCTCCCTAATTTTAATACAGGGAACTATGAGGTTAAAAAAACCACATTTATGAAATCAAAGCATTTAAAGAGGTTTCTTGGAGAGGCTTTTTAAAATAAAGTATTTAATTAATGCACAATACACAGAAGATGCACAATGAGTATGCACATCTGTGTAATTTTCTGTGGAGATTAAACAGGCATCTTTTAAAAAGATTTTTAAGAGACTTGGAGTTGCATTTTAGCTTTTTGAGGAAGTGATCCAGAAATGTCTGTTACATTATTGCTTTTTCTCATTAAAAAATTGCCAAGAGCTTACATTAAAAATTAGAGATGCCAATAAAAGTTTTTATATTAATCTATTCCAAATGGAACCATTTCCTTCACATTAGATGGATGGCATCTACAGCCCTGCCTTTTGTAACTGTCATGAATAATAAAGTGGGCATGACTGTCAAAGAGATGCTGAAATGCAAACTACTGTAAGCTGACACCTACCTGCATGTAAAAACGATATTTAAAAAATTTGTGGCTTTCTCGGCGGAAGTAAGTCATAGCCTCTTATTATTTTCTGATAGAAATGATTTCTTAATATGTTTTCTCTTCATGGCTCTGGTGCCTTTCTGGATGTTCTTTGTTCTTTTTTTTTCCTCCAGTGGGTAACAAAGCCTGTGCCATTTTCTAACAATAGCCGTTTTCAAATGAGTAGCTGAACACTTTGATCAGAATGTTTATTGGAGATGCAGCATCTATAGGAATTCAGGGAAGGTAGTTACAGTCAATATTCTGTAGATAGTGAACTTAACAGAGGTGTTGACAAAGACTTCATCAGCTGAGCAATGGTTACTTCCAAATGTGTTAGTTTTCTGCTGCTGTAAGAAAATACCTGAGATAATCATCTTCTAAAGAGAACAGTTTATTGAAGGCTCTACTCCAGGATCAGTTGGTCCTATTGCTTTAGGCCGTTAACAAGCACATCAATAATGATGACTGTCTGTCATTGAGAAAAATCACTCCTTCATAGCCTTGAAGCAAAAATAAAGAGTAAGGGACTGGGACCACATACTCTCTCAAAGGTATGCCCTAACCCAGTAAACTAAAATTTCCGAATACGCCTCAGTTCTATGAGATTCTGACACCTCAAATAGTGCCACCCTATGGAATAAGCCCTTAGCATGTGAGCCTTAGGGGACATTAAAGATTCAAAGTATTCGAACTAGCACAAGAGAATAAATCACTTATTTCTTTTATTTTTACTTATTTTTTATTGTAAAATATGAAGTATACAACAGGATGTTTTTACATACATACATACATGCAGTGAAGTGATGATTATAACATGTATTGTCTCAGACACTGTTGCACTGCATATCTTAGTAGTCCCATGCTGACCTTCCAATATCAGATTTCTCTATATGGCCCTCTGTATACTTTGGCCCATACCTCTTTATTCCATCTCACCTTCTGTACTCAGGTACATCTGCTATTACTGTTGGCTGAATTTGACTCCTTTTAAAATGTCTCTGTATCTGAGTGATCATGTAGTGTTGTTATTAGTGTCTGCCTTAATGTCATCCTTTAGTTCATTGTGTTCTAAGTAGGAGAAGTACTTCTCTTAAAGATGAGTAATAATTGATGAGTGGTTGTGTGTAAGAGAGAGAGGATACATATACACACACACACACACAAGAGAGAGAGGAGAGAGAGAGATGAGAGAGAGAGAGAGAGAGAGGAGAGAATTTCTTTAATTTTCTTCTATCCACAGACACTTTGGTCAGTCTTATTTCTTGGCTATTTGTGAATTATGTGCAATGAACATGGCAGTGAATATTTGCCGAATAATGATACCTGGTCATATGGTCGCATGTAGTTCCATTTTGAATTTTCAAAGAAACCTCCCTAAGTTACAGCATTTGATTTTCCAGCACAATGTACGAAGGTACATTTTCTCTATATTTACCAATAGTTTTATTTTTGACATTGTTGTGGGTCTGGAGATGAAATATAGGGCATGAGCATGCTAAGGAAGTATTCTACCACTAAAGTATCCACAGCCATTTAACAGATATGAGGTGGATTCATGGTGCTTTTGAGTTTTATGTCTATGCCATTAAGGGTGTTAACACTTCTTTACGATTCAGTAGCATCTCCATGTTGTCTTTGGGAAAATACCTATTTGTATAGTTTAATCATTTTAAATTCAGTTCTTTGTTGGGTTTTGCCACTAGTCTGAATTCCTTATACAAAATTTTCTTATTGAATACTTGTCAGACACATATTTTCTCCTGTTCTACATGTTGCGTTTTCATTTTATTTTTTTTTATTTGCTATGAAAAAGGCTTTTTAGTTGCTAAACTTCTATTTGTTTATTTATTTATTTTTTATTTATTTATTAATGTTTGCTTGTTTCTGTATTTTATATAAAAACCACTTTAGATTTCTACAGTAGCTGTGTGATAGTTGTTTATAATTCTAGATGTATTGATGACACCCTTGTTTAAAAATAATTTATAGTGCATACTTAGATTTCTTTTTGGACTCTTTTTTTTTGTTCCATTGTTCTATGTGTCTGCATTTATGCTAAATTTATTGTGTTTTATTTTTAATAGGTTTGTTTACAATTTAAGGTGCAGTAGTATGGTGCTGTCAACTTGTTTATCTTTATTGAGATGCTTTGGGTATTTACCATTTTTGTAGTTCCATTTTATTTTTTATTTATAAAAAAATCTTACAAAAAGGTTTCTCTTCACATGATGCAAAGAAGCAACTTCAAGAGACCTATGATTCTCATGTTGGGGTACTCTCAAGAGAAACTAAACTCAACTGTAGAGAGTAATTAATGATTGATCAACCAACATCTTCCTTAACCTCACCCCTAAGGTTTCTATCATAGGTATGTATTTGCCAAGGTCTTAAGAAGCAGGTCACCTAAGTCCTGAGTGGCCCTGAATCTGTGAGGTTTCTTCAGAGCCTAGGCATAAGCCTCAAGTTGTCCTAGAGCTTATAGGAACTCCCAAGTTCCTATTTTCTATGCTAAATCTAAATGAATAATAATTTGGCCTTTCAATTGAATCCTTTACCTAGACCCTCAAATTTAAGTCTTCAAAAACACATTTCAAAGAACCCGGTTGGTGATTATCCATTCAGCACTGAACTCAGTTTGCTTTTGAAAATGCTATTATTTGCTAATTGCAATTATGTGGCTTGTATCCATTAAGCTTAGTTCCTTTATTCCCTAGTAAATAAGGTAAATTCAGTTCGATAGGACTTCTCCCACAGCTCTTCCATTGTAGTGTTCGAGAATATAGTAAAGAGCTCTGGGCCAAGGGACAGGGTAATTCCATATGGCTTCTTCTGAACATTCTAATCAGTGTTATAACTGTGATAAGAAAAACATTTACAAAGAATCTAGCTGTAAAAGACCAAGTTTTCCTTAACTAACCAAAACTGCTTTTAACTCTAACTAACAATGCTAGAAATGAAACTTTAATTTCATCTGATAACTTTTAATTGTGTTATATCCTCAGGGAAATTTTTACCAAGTTAAAAAATGTCTATAATATGAAACAAAAAAAATTGCTTGAATTTGCAAATATAACTTTCTGGTATTAACAATAATACTTGGATAAATCAATTTTCTGCCTTTCAGTTGATGAACAGTTATCCAGACAAAGTATTGATTTTTGTCCCAAGTATATGACATGTTTTACATATAGACTCTTGGGAACAAGTCAACAAAGTCCCAAATGGTCTTGAACCTATCTAGTTTGCACATACTTTCTTTATACTATATCCATCAGTATTGAACAAGGTAGAGCATGTTTCTGACTTGTTTTTTAATCTGACTTGTTTGATTTCTACTGCCATGAAAAGTCACCTGTTGGGAAAAATAACAGAAGAAAATAAACTAGCATGTATTGAGGTGTCCTGAAATTGGCGCAGTGGATTCATAATGTCACTAAACCCTATAGTCTTTGAACTCAAGGGTTTTGCAATGTTTGGGTGAGGTAAAATTCATGAAAAGCTTCCAAACAAAGCACAATACAGAGTATTATTGCCTAAAATTAATAGATTGTTAGATTGGCTCAGCAGGTAAATTGGCATCTAATTGGATAAACCCTTAGACTACAGACCAAAATCTTTATTCTGTCAGTGGTCAAGAACTACTGAAAGTTTTTGATCAGGGGAGTTATGTGAGGAAACTGTTTTCTTCAGAAATGATGAAGTGATACTCCTAAGAAAGTATACTGTCATCATGTAGCAAAGATTGCTCTAACCCTGGCCCTTCCTAAGAGGACTGCTGAGAGCCCTTCTCTTCATCAGAACTCAAAACTCAAGTCCATCCTGTATACAAAGGCTCGAGTTTGGAGACAAGGCTTTTCAATCAAGAGCTGTGTTCCTCTCTGGTGAAATTCTGTTCAGTCATCTTCCAGGCAGAGACAGTCATTGACACTCACTTGAGGAAAACATTACTTCCTCACTTCCCTGTTCAGGTCTAACAGAACCTATATGGTCATGACTGTAGATCTTTAAACATCACCATAAGAGATGAGATTTAAAGTTGATTTTTTTTTTAAAAAAAAAAATCATAAAATCCATGCTCTCTTCCTTAAGAAAAATCTACTTTCAGAAACTATTTAATATGTGGAGTCAGTGAGGGTAGCTATTGAAGTGTCCTTAGACATGGTTAATTTTTTATTTTTTGGCCAGAGTTTCAACATGGGAATTCAAGAACATTAAATAATTGTCTGTGACTAAATTGTTATTGACTAAATGAACAGAATAGTAAGATTTGTGCGTAAAAGTTAAAGATAAGTGGGATTTCCCATGGGTCACCTGATCAGATAAGGCTTCATGATATAAATAGAATTCAAACTGTCTAACGGGGCAAGAAGAAAACAGCCTAATACTACACCTTGGAAATTAGTCTTCACAGGAGTCAGGAGTCATATTCTTATTACATAGACATTTGGGATATTTAGGTAAGTAGGTATTTTCCAACAGGCTATTTTCTTTCTTATTTTTACATGCAAGAGGCATTGTGATTCTAGGATAGGATGTCTATATAGTTGACCAGAGTACTACAGAAAAAGGAAAATGAAGGCGAAACTAATATTCCTTCTATTTATTTAGAAGACAAGACACTTTTCAAAGTTGCTTAAATTACAAGTATTACAATCTAATATTTTTTCTCAGCTTGGCAAGGAACGCTTACAATGCCAATACTCTGGAAGCTAAGACAGGAAGATTATAAGTTTGAGACTATCCAGGGCTACATGATAAAACCCTATCGCAAACACACACACACACACACCACACACATGATTAATGAGTCACATGTTATTGACTAAATGAGCAGAATAGTAAGATTTATGCTATAAAAATTAAGATAAAGGTGATTTCCTATAGGTCACCTGATCAGTAAGACTTCATGATGTAAATAGAATTCAAACTGTCTAACAGGGGCAAGAAGAAAACAGCTTAATTCCAGTAAAGAATTTGGCAATTGAGTACTAGGTGAGAACTCTCCTGTTATATGCCAGGTGATTTATAGACTCTGTAACATTTAATAATCATGATCATTTCTATGAGTTGTAAATATTCAGTGAAAATGAAGTTCAGATAAACTCAGTGTCACACAGCAGAGCAATGGACCCTGTCTCCAAACCCAAACTCTTAATTACTGCACCACTCAGTACCTCTCCTTTTCCCATCTCCTTTTCAGTTTACACGATTTAGGGCGCCAATTAAAAGAAAATACTTTTCAGTTCCTGTGCCTCATTTGCCAGAAATTGAAGGAAGAAGAAACATGAGTAAAGTTCTGTCCTGGGAAACAATTCCCAGTCCCTAGTTTGAGCATGTGACTTTTGGAAACACCCCTTCTCTCTGTACCTCAGTTTCAGTTCCATTATCCCCGGGCTATCTATCTTCAACTCTGCACCCAGCTAATCTTAAGGAGTCGAAAGTTAAGCTGAATAACCCAACCTGATGTTTTTTGCCAAATAGTTTGTCTCCTTCTTTGAAAGAACACTATTATGTACTAAAGGCTGTGGTAAACTTCCAATGTTAAGAGAGCTTCCTCATTCTGGGACCAAATCTCTTTGTGTATTTTCACCTTGGCAGCTCTACTAGCATTTTGAGCAGTGACTTCTAACCAACGCCTTATTATGTTTCTTATTTTCCCCTTCTCAGAGGTAGAAATAAATATATTGATTAAAGGGGGAAGAAGACTAATGACAGTGGTAAGGAAGAGGGAAGATGCACGACTTAAGGGAAATGTTATAAAAATGACATATAGGTAATAGGTAAAGTCATAATGGAGGCAACATGGTAAAGGATTTGGTAGGTTTTATAAAATAGAAAATAGTTTCTATTAATATTCTAGCTTACACTTAGTATTGATATAATTAAAGATAAATTTTAGAAAGATCATTGAAGCACCAATTACAGAATGAATTGGAATTCTGAAATAAGAAATGAGAAGAGTAACAGAAAGCTACATATGTGTCATAATAGCTTCATGGCAGGCAGTAACTATAGAAATGGAGAAAAGGAATCAAGGCTAAAAACCTTTTCTATAGCTAGGAATAGTCCACTAATTAGAGCAGTGGTTCACAACCTTCCTAATGCTGTGACCCTTTAATTCACTTCCTCATGTTGTCGTTACCCCCAACCATAAAATTATTTTCATTGCTCCTTCATAACTGTAATTTTACTACTGTTATTAATTGTAATATAAATATCGGATATGTGATGCCAGGGGTCACAACTCACAGGTTGAAAACCCCTGGACTAGTGAGATATGGGAGTCATTGGTGGTAAATATGGCAGTTCAACAAATGTACACCAGAGAAAGAAAATAAAACTAAAACAAGGAACTAAAGTGCATTGAAATGCATCTCTATGGACATGGAAATTGTGAAAGAGAAGTAGAGGGCCAAGATTAGAAAATCAGAAAACCAAGTTCAAGGGGGGCACTACCCAACGATACTGAGTGCCTATTTTACAGATGAAAAGCTTGAAGCTGGGGGGAAAGGGTGAAGTGACTTGGAGTGAGTAATGAGTCTTGAAGCAATCATGACTCAAGTTCTTGGATTCTCCATATTGCACTCTTTCCTCTACTCTGATTTCTGAGAACCAATGGCTAAACACACACACACTTACACACTCACACACTCACACACACACTCACACACAAACACAGAGTTGCTTCATAGAATATCAAGAATCCATGTGCTCACCTAGATTTTAAAGGAAAGGGGGAAATAGATCTTAAAATAGCATAAGAGATCCAGAGCTGAGCCAGCACACAGTAAGACTGGATTGACATGCTTTTGATTGGTAGGAAATCACTACTGCATAAGCAGCAAGAGCAGCACCATGGAGGAAGTGATGTGGATAGAGACTGCAGGAGGCATTGCATTGACTCTGGAAAGCCTGCTCTTTGTCTTCTATTATGCAGAACACAGTTCTTTGAAGTTTCTGCTTTTTTTTTTTTTTCCAATTCATTCCTCACCTATGCAGTTTTAGCTTAATCTCACCCTGGGAAAGAAGCCATGAAGGAAATTGAAAATCAGGTTTTTCATCTGAAGCACCAGTGCTCACAAAAGCATAGTTTTAATTTAAATCATTATTTGGTGGGAGTGTTGTGCCAAATCAGAGCGCAAGTCACTCCGGGGAAAAAGTAAAAGAAACCCACTTAGCAAAATCCTAAAGATCAACTTCTCAAAGATTTAGTGCCAAACACACCTAAAAATGTATCAAGACAGCCAACTGTCAGCTAGTAATGAGCATTGAAATAGTCTGTTAGTATTGCTTCTCAGGAGCAAAAAGGCCAAGGACATTTATTGCACTTAAAAATTGCCATTGCTGCTATTGATTGCTGTCTCAGAATGTTTGTGACATATGTTTGAGCACTTGCTACCTATTTTCCCCTCATTTTACAAATGAGCTCCTCTCCAGCCCTCACTGAAGATAGGACTGCTCTATCTGATTGCAGTTCTGACTTAACACTACCCTGAATACCCTGAAGCTAGCTAGGCATGGTAGTACTCACCTGTTAGACCAGCACTTGGAAACTTGATGCGGGTAGGGCTGCAAATTCACAGCAAAGGAAGAGAGAGAGAGAGAGAAAGAGAGAGACAGAGAGACAGAGAGAGACAGAGATTGAAGGAGGGAGGGGGGGAAAATGGGATTCTAGAGAAGATAGAATCTTGCTGAAGTCAGATCTGAAGTCTGATTAACTCAGTAGCATAAATTTGCCAGCCTGCCATGGCAAAAGTAGGCCACCCTGGCACCCTGGCACCCTGGCTCTTTAGCCTCAGACTTCAGAGTTCTCACAATTTTGGGAGCACTTTGAATGGTACATTGATTTGATAAAACAAAATTTACTAGATGTAGGGGATGTTCACTGTGGACATTTGTATCTCAAATGCCAACTACATTAGTATGCTGAGAGTGAGAAGAAAGTGCTTATCTGTACATTAAACAAAGTAATCCAGAATGCTATTTTCCACTTCCAAAAAGCTAGAGGTCAGAAACAAAACATTTGTACCATAAATGATGTCTCTTATTAATCCTAAAACCTCTTATTTTCTAGATACCTCATTCCCTTTCAGAAGCACACCAACACCTAAACTACTATAATAGCTGTCTCAATTATGTCCATTGGAATAACAGTGAGATAGGGTAATTTTGTGGCTAACAAGACCCAAAACATTCCATTAAAGACAGATGCTGTTGAGCTGTTACCACAGCTGTTTAAGTCAAACACCAGCCAGTATCATCAACCACATTATGCTGATAAATAAAATAATCTTAGTTTTTAATACAGCAGACCTACTGCTCTTGGCACATAAATGCCTCCGTGTATCAAGGTATCCTGTTAGAACACCAGTCTTTGGAGCTCTATAGATATTGGCCACCTCCAGGGGTTGAACAGAAAGACAAAATGTTACTGACCAAATATCCACCCATATAAGACAGACAAGGACATTTGATTACCATTATGGCCCATTTTCTGTTAAAATGAAAAGTTATCAGAGGTTATGTACTTTATGAAATAGTTTATGTGTCTTGCAATTATGGTGGCTGGAAGATTGAAATGATATAGTGACAGTATCTCAGCACAACACACACACAGAGAGAGACACACACACACACTCAGATACACACAGAGAGATACACAGATACAGACACACACACACTCAGACACACACACACACACACACACACACACACATATACACACACGTACATATACACACACCTATATTATGACTTGGTGAATCATGAAAAAGAGAAATGGCTGCTGCAGAAAAGGCCGAACACTGAGAGCAGCTTTGCTTTATAACAATCTTCTCATACAAGAATTATACTTAAATAAGTACTACAGTGTGGCCTTCTGAGGCTAGAACTCCCATTGACTGACCCCATTTCTGAAAGTTTCTACCACTCACTGCTACCATACTGGGGACCAAGCATCACAAACCTCCGAGGGACACGCTGAGTGCATAGTGCTCACTTGTACTTTTCAATCTTACAGATTATCCAGAAGGCTCGTCATCACTTGCTGTGGAGTCAGAAACGTAGCAGTTTTCACATTTTCTGTGTCTCCGACAGGTGAGTATTAAGGAGGCACATTCAGTGCCACCTGGACTAAGAAGCAGTCTTTAGAGCAGAACTAGAAAAGAAGAATGTTCTCATTCTGGTGAGCAAGGTGTTAAATTCTTCACTCTCGTTGCACACAGAAGGAGAAGCTCTATGCATAATTTCCCTGTGCAATGTACTGAGAAAGATGCCTTTATTCCTGACAAACTCACATGTACTTCACTTGTGCTAAAAGACCCCAGGGGATCCAAAAACAGCCAAATATCCCGTTCAGGTTATTTACTTTCATACTGTGAATTATAAACCTTGTCACAGTGCATTCCAGGTCTCTGAAATGATACAGATTACAAATAAGTTCTTTTTGCCTGACTCCATTATGTCTGCCAATAATCTACTGTTACCCACTAACAGGCAAAGAGCAGCCTCCCTATACTCCAACACTCCTAACATGCTACTAATTTGTTATCAGTAGCAGGCAGCTTTTGCACGGAATTCTCCTTGACCTGTTGAAAAGCCAAACAACCTTCTCTTTGCAACACTTACAAGTAAATAAGACCAGTGTGATTCCATATTACAAGGAGACTTTGAGTTACAGAAATATCATGGCACTCAAAGCTCTGAGCTAGTAACATGCCACTTCTTTTCCCCTGAAAAAGCTAACAGTTACTCAGAAGCCTCTCAATCTGTGGGTTCTCCTGTCTTCAGTCATTTCTCTTCTGCTATGGACTGAATAGTATAGTACAGGTACTATACAAGACCTTGTACATGCCAACTAGTTTGCTAAGTAATTCCATCAGCTCTGCAAGGTGAATGTTACAATTCATATTTTCTTATAAGAAAACTGAAATACAGCAAAACCATTTAACTGAGCTGTCAAACGGCTAACCTAAAACTGCAACCCAGGGCTATATGGCTTCCAGTCATGCCACATCACTAGTGATGCTGCATTTAAAGGCCTGATGGGCTCTTGGCTGTGCAGTTTCACTTATAATGAAAGATTAAAATACAGAACAGTTAGGTCTGTTTTCTTACTTAAAGCCTTGATCAAATGTTTGAAATTTTGATAAGACAACTTGTAATATCTATATTTCTGTTATCTAGGATGCTTCTCTATTTTAGCATGCGTCTAACATAGTCTGAAATGCTAGTAATTTTTTTTTATTTTTTGATGAAAAAGGTGTTAATAGAGGGTAACATGTAAGCACACTTAGTATAAAAATTCTTGGGACTTTCAATGTGCTAACAAGTTTGTGACTCACTAGGCAGCAGTTGTAGTCACCCTTTGAATTTATTTGACTATCATATCCTTTCTTGTCATCTATTCAAGTCATGGAACCTTGCTCTTGTCGCAGTACCTGTTAGAATTTTTAATATGGTAGGGGATATTGTGAATCCTCCAAAGTGGAGTAAGGTATTTCTCAAACTTATATGACCATGCAATTTTCCCTAACCTTTCATAAATATCCTGAATGAATATTCAACCATGAAATACATTGCTTCTACTTCCCCAGAGAAACATAACTGCCATTAAGGATACCTTTTCTAGGGAACACTATCCAAATAAGTTAGGCAATTGCTTTTATAGGAACAACAAAGTCATGTTCTGATAATAATTACAGTTTGAGAGAACAATGGGAGAAATATTTTAAAACTTGTCAAGAAGCTGAGTATAGGGGTGTATACCTTTAATCAAAGTATTCGGAAGGCTAAGACAGACATATCTCTGAGTTTTATCTCTGGCGTACATAATGAATTCCAGGACACACGGGGCTATGAAGACTTTAAGGTATATATAGATAGCAACTACAGTGATAGTTGTAAAATATCCAAACTGAACTCAACCTAAATATCTATCCATAGACTAGTTGAATACATTATATATGTCTAAAATTATAGTCCTGTATATATTTTTCTTTATTTTAGTTTGAAGAGGTTTTTTTTAATTAAAGAAAAATAAGGACAAAGTTAATACCCATGTTTGCAACTTAGAATTAACAAACACTGGGGATGAAGAGGTGGCTCAGTAGTTAAGAGCACTGACTTCTGTTCCCAGGAATCACATAGTAGCTTATAACCAACTCTTACTCCATTTCCAGGAGATCTGGCCTCTATTTACACTGTATGCACATGGGGCAAGACATACCTGCAGGAAACACACATACACACGCCTAAAATAAAAACAAACTCTTGCCGGGCAGTGGTGGCGCACGCCTTTAATTCTAGCACTTGGGAGGCAGAAGCAGGTGGATTTCTGAGTTCAAGGCCAGCCTGGTCTACAGAGTGAGTTCCAGGACAGCCAGGGCTACACAGAGAAACCCTGTCTCGAAAAAAAACCAAAAAGAAAAAAAAAAAACTCTTGAAAATAACATAACAAACATGAAATTTTTATTTTGTTTTAATTTTTATAATTAAAACATTTGCATAATCTTTACACAAAGACTCACTGATTCTACATAATATTTCCTTCAAACTGAAACCATTTGCAAAATATACAGCATACAAAAATTAACATCTTTAATTATTTCTTACAAATCATTAAGGAAAGAAAATACAACAGTTAAAGATGAGCAAAAGATGTAACAATACAATCGATAAAATTAATAAATAAATTAGAAAATTATTCAATTTTGCTGTAAAAAAAGGGTAAGTTAACATAATTTAATTATCAGTTTTGTCTACTAAATCAGCCAGGCTTTATGAATTATATAGCATCTAATGTTGGTAAAGACACAGTGAGACAAGTATTCATAATCATTGCAGACATGTTTAAATTCATATAACATCCATTTGTGTGAAGGCAAGTTGGTGACATATATAAAAGCCTTGACATGTTTATAATATTTTATCTGGTAACTAACTGCATTTTAGGAATGTATTTAAGTGAATTACACAGAGTTTTATATAGCTATTTATCAATTATATTATAAAGTCAGAATTTTTAAATAGAACTAAGTATCTAGAAATAGGAGACTGATGAAACAGACTACTCTATCACTCTAATAAAATATTATACAATGATTAAAATTTTCATTTTAAAGAACAATTAACAAGATTATATGAAAATGCTATATGAATGAAGTTATTTGTCTATGGGTGTGTGTGCGTGTGCCTGTGCGTGTGCATGTGTACGTGTATGTCTAACTTTAAGGTTTTATCCATCTTTTCATTCTGAGGAATACAGTTATGAATGCTGTACTTGAAAAGAAATCAGTTGGAACCATTTTCATAGAACAGAATCCAGAAGCAAAATTACTAATTTCCTTTAGTTAAGTGTTTAGTTACCACTTGTTTGTTTGTTTGGGGGTGGGGCTTATGCATGCCACAGCAAAGAGGCGGGTTTGAGAGGACAACTTGCAGGAGCTGGTTTTTCTCCTTTTACCATTGTGGGTTCTGGAGTCCTTGGGCTCGGCAGCAAGTGCCTTTACCTTCGGAGCCATATTTTTTTTCTTTTTTCAACATATTTTCATAACATGATTTTAATGGTTACAAATTATTATCAACTAGGCGTCACTTTTGTTGTTCAACTGACCTGTAAATCTCTGCCTTTCATCCTCAGGAACCACCATCTCCCATGAGGCTTACAGACTTCAATATTGAGAACCATCTAATCCTCCAACTAAGTCACCGTTTTGGATAGATAGCTTCACAGTTTGGGTGTTCCATCACACACTTGTTGTGCAGATCTTTCAGGACTTTGCAAATTTACTTTGCTGAATGAACTCAGTTTGGAAACAATTGCTTCAAGCTAGTTTTTCTTTTTTATCCTCCCTCAATCCATGAAAGCCTAAGTGTAAAATATATATCTTTATATTTGTCTAGTCTGGTAAACAGGAATTCAGAAGATTGCCTTGGAGTCTAATTCCTCTCATGAAAGACTATTAATCGTGTCTCACTGCAGGGTCTTTCTGGTATTGAGGGGGAAGTCAGCATGTATTTGTGGCTTATGTTCATGGGCATATATAAACGTGTATGTGCAAAATATCGATATAGAATTCTGCCAAATATCAAGGTTTAAAAAACTGAGGCTTGTATTTGATCATGCTTTTCACCTAAACAGCAGTTTAAATATTTGATAAGCTCTGAACAAACCCTATATCATGTATCTGAAATTTAAGGAGATCAAATAGACTGTGACCAAGGTCCTGTTGAGAATTTAACAAGGCAAAAAGCTGTCCTGTCACAGAAGTTTCTGAAAGCACCACAACTAATACAGAGGAACAGATCAGACTTCCACTTTAGTAAGTAACAGTTAATATTTTAAAACAAGGCATGATAGTGCATGCCTATCATCCCAGCTCCTAGGAGGCAGAGGAGGGGGATCACTGCAAGGCCAGCCTGGTTGGTCTCCATGTGAGTTCCAGCCCAGCTTGTGTTACATAAGGAACCCCTGTCTTGAAAAAAACAACGAACAAAAAGGAATTACTTTCTTAGAAACTTTTAATGCCAGGCTGTGGTCAAAATCTCCATTTTATTCAGTTCTCTGGTATATAGCTTTGTTTTAGCCTTTGTAAATTACTTTTATAATGGTAGGAATATTCTAAGCCTAAGCATATGGACCATCCATTTGTAAAACGGATTTAAGGATGATTTTCAGGTATAATTAAACTTCTGTTGAAGAAGATAAAGTTTCAGATATGACACTAGCCTGAGGATTAGCTAAAGGTCTATGTTTTCACAGCAGGAGTTAATGTACAGAGTTAACTGAACAGTGATATTCCAGTCCTCTTTTTTTAAGCTTCAGTGGCAGCTCAGCCATTAAGAGAGTTTACATCCATTTCCCCACTTATTTATAACCAGCCTTCCTTTCAGTCCTAGTGCCTGGATCAATGAGATGGACACTAATGCTGCTTCTTTATAATAATAGTACCTAAGAGTATTGATGGTTTTCATTTTTTCACCCAGCACTCTAATGCACAGCTGCTGACAATAAAAGCCCCAACTCTTAACAGAGATCAGTGGGAGTTACAAGCATCTCAGTTATCAAGGAATTGAACTCCTTAAGAGATAGTTGGGTTTACTAAATTATTCTCTCTAAAATGTCTCTGAGTGAAAAAGAGTTGCCTGGCACGAACAAATGTGTGTTGGGGCTCCAGTGCAACTGAGAAGGAAAACAATCTAGCTATTGAAAGCAACAAGCAAATGCGTCCATTTGGTCCCCCTGGGTCATTTTAATGAAGGTGAGACATTTAGCATCTAATAAAAAGATTGTAGTCAGCATTTCATTTGAGAGAATATAAGAAATAAATAAATCTATTAGGGCCAGGGCCTAGAGACTGCTTCTAAAACTCACAAATTGAGGAGTAACACAGACTGTGCATGCTGGATTTCATGATAAAAGTTTATACTTTCACACAGGAAAAACTCTGCCTTTCCATTGCTCCTTCTGAAGCATTTCTCATGTCTAGCTTTTCCTTGGAAGCATATTTAGCCATCCATGTGGCTTTATGGTCCACAGGCCTTGCCTTCTAGTCCTATACAAATGTACCTTTCTATAAAGGGATGCAAGCAGCACTTCACAAGAAATCAGCATCAAAGCAACCTTCCCTGACCCCACAATCATCTTCTGCTAAGGGACTGTACAGAAACTGCTGTCTGTGCTGTGAAGTCCGGAAAGCATAGGAACTTCTCTGTGGAGTGTATTAGCATTCAGCCCTCATAGACATCATGTCACAAAAGACAATGTTAGTAAACTACAGGGAAGCACTGGAAGGGTAAAGCTCAGGTTAATGCAAGCTGATTGTTCAGTGTCTTAAGACTTATGCTGTCTTCAAAAAGGCCAAATAAAGCAGGGTTTTCTCTGGGTGCTTGGAGAAAGAAGAAACCCTATTCTTGTTTTAGTATCTTGATCTTATTAGTTTATAGATGATGATAATATCCCTATACATAGATTCTCTGTGTATTGATTACTATATATGGGCATCTAAGTGGTTTAGTTATTGATCAAGAAGACAGGTTTGTTTCATAATTAGCACACCCTGACCTCACTCATTTGCTTTCTTTTCCTTGGAACCCTGCCCAGTAACCTCTGTGGGATCTCATCCCTCCAATCTTTGGTGCTCTGCTTCCACAGTTGGAAAGTTGAGCTACTTGTTAATATCCCACAGCTAAAAGGTGCTATGTAACTCCCTAGTGCTCTTACATAGTTTTATTTGCAGGACTAGAATGAAAATTTTAAACATTACAGTATTTCTGAGCAAACAAATCTGCTCC
The DNA here is from genome assembly GCA_021653895.1 of Mastomys natalensis. NCBI lineage: Eukaryota > Metazoa > Chordata > Mammalia > Rodentia > Muridae > Mastomys > Mastomys natalensis. Next base: position 179,043 of record JAJTUV010002324.1, read on the forward strand.
ATTCTTTTCCTCCATGCTCCTAGTGCAGAATGTTTTCTTGCAGAGCCTAGAATACTTTGTTAATGTTCTTCCATTTGTTGCAACAATGTCCATGGAAAAAGATAGAATGGAAATTATTTTTCCAAAAAATAAACATAAAGGAGATAAAGTGCCATCCAAAAGCACATAGATATTATTAGAGAGACTTTACTTTCTAGTGCCGGATTAACCATGGAGCAAAGAGAACAGAATCACATTCCAAGAGTCCCTCTTTCTCCAACATCTTGAAGTTTGCAATTTAGACAGCTCTTTATTTTCTAATGCAATATGTGCCTCTCCCCCTCACTGAACCTATAAAACATACGTATTTCGCACTAGATAGCGTCAGCCATTGCCATAATCTCCTGTGGCACCTAGACGCCTAATCTCAGGGTTTGTTTTTCCAGGGAAAACAATGTGCTTCCTCGTGTTCGTGCCAAATTGCACAAAGTATAGACATTTATGTTAATGGATACTTAAGCACAGTTCTAGAAGGTATGTTTTAAGAATACTGTGTAGTGTGCATTATTGCAATATACACCTGAGATTTAACAAGGCCCCAACTGACAGGAATGTAATAATCATTCATAGTCTAGCTCTTTCAACTCTCATCCCAGATATCAACATGTGTGCACATGGACATGAATGTACACCCTTCTTTTAAGACAGATTGCTAGGTCATTAGAACAAATGTTTCACAGGGATGGTTCTGTTCTCTCCTTTTTAATGAAGTCCAAATCACAGGAAGTGAAGAACATTTCATTTATCTGTTCTAAAATATCTGCTGTCAGAGTGTCTAAGAGACCCAGTTGGGCTGAAAGACATGTTCTGTGCAGAGGCACAGAGGACATCTAACAAGATCATTAGACCCTAATGCAAGTTCCATGTTCACAGAAAATTCATGTACTCAGTGCAAACAGGACGAAATGGTTGACAGTGTGTGCTATATTTGCATTTCTTTAACCACACCTATAAAATACCATATTTTACTGTAGTCTTTGCATGTGAGTATTATGTAATATAATAAGGAATGGGTGGCTTTTAACTAGCATGCAACCCTTAACTTGTTTACTACTCCAAAAGGGCTAAGGCTTGTCCTGCACAGTATACAAAACCGTTAAATGTGTTCTTTGGAGAAGCTTGGTTAACATCCATCAGCAGAATGAGTTAAAACACACAATGAATTCAATCTATCAGGATGTTCGTTTTTTGGTAGGGAATGGTTAAAAGAAAAGAACAATAAGATGCATTCAAAGAATAATTGCTTTCAGCCTGATGTCTAAATCTGCAAAGGAACACAGCAGGAAAGAGAGGTCTGGGTCTTGGTAATGTATGGAATATATTGGAGAGCCAGAAAAGAAAAGACACTGGGGGACTTCAAGTTGCCAATTTGCTATAAATCCCTTTTGCCATCAATCTGCTTACAATGATATATATAGTGTTCTTAAAACGATGTGTCTTGCTGCAGAAATACTGGAAAAAGACTGGTCAGCTTTATCTTCCTATCTCCTTTATTAAAACTGTATACATAAATTTGTTGTGTCTTTTCTATAGCATAATTTTCAAAAACAATACTGTAACGGCTAGAGCTTCAAGCCACTCTGATGGCAGGTTCTGTACACACA
>JAJTUV010002325.1:0-157901 GCA_021653895.1 Mastomys natalensis
GGACCAAGAAGAGGAAGGAGAGTAAAGGAGATAATGGAGGAAGAAGACTGAGAGAATAGATCTCCATTAGATATGATGGACCAGGAGCACATACCAGAGTTCAGAGGACCCTGAGGAGAGTCTGGTGGAGCAAAAATAATCAGAGAAGACACAAACAGCAAGTATTTGGTGTGGGGAGGCACAGCTGGGAAAGTAGACAGTCTAGCATAGAAAGATAGATTATGGATAATCCCCCCAGTAATTGTGCAAAAGCTGATTAAATAAATCCATAGGAGTCTGAATCAATTATTTGGGGGAGGGGGCTGGCAGCATCATAGTAATAATTATAGAGTTTATTAAAAACCATTTTACACAGTCCAAGTCCAAAGGCTTGAAGATCAGCAGGACTAAAAGGGAACATTCCCAACTGGGTACAAGTCTGAGAAAGAAGATAGAGGTCTTTGAGGACAACAGACACAGAAGAAAATGTATCTTACTCAGCCTTTTATTCAATTTAATTCTCTTACACTAGATGAACCCACTCAGCCTACCAATTCAAATGCTCATCTCATCCCAAGATGGGCTGTGCCTCTTTGACATATCCAGAAGAATAGAATCAAGTTGGCACATAAAGTCAATTATCACATGAAGGATAATGTAAATGACAAGATTGGGCATGTTCAGGGTGGTTTGGCCATATTAAGAATAAAAGAAAACAAATGAAGGATAACTTTCTTTTCTACTTTAGGTCCTTGGATGAATTGTGGCTCTACATATTCTAATGATGCAGTCAAAAGAAGGATAAATCGGAAGCATAGTTAAGACGACTGTTGTGATACATGTATGAGTCATTGTATTGTCTCTGGGTTGAAGGCAGAGAGTGGAGAGTTCCAAGTAGATAAACATGAAAAGGAATAGTTGGCATTGCACAGATTAAGGATGTACAATGAGAAGAGTGGGTGGTGAAAGGCAAAGCCTTGGAGAATTCTCAACATGAAATGGCAGGGAAAACCTGAGTTTCCCTCTCTTTTCTGTTGGATAATGAATGGCATGTTCATGTGAAACCAGGAAGAAAGGATTATTACTCAGGACTATTTGTGTTGCATATTTGAGTTTTGTCCACTTAGTGACTATCTTATAGAGCAACTAACAAAGTCAGTCTTAGATGTCTGTGGGTATTGCTTTTTGAAATGGAAATGTAGGCCTATTTACCTGCAGTGAACCACATATGATAGAGTAGAAGGGAAGACTGCTGATAACGCATACAGCCAATACATCCAAGAAGCTTTTAAAACTTACTCCTCTCCAGTAATCAAAAACAATGCATGTTTAGTTACTAATTTTTGCTTGTTTAAAGGCTACAATAAGCTTCTTTCTTCTTTGGCCCTCATGTGTTCATATACAGGAGGAGATGAAGGCCCTATTACAGAACAACTATTTGTGCTAGTTGTTAGAATTTTGTTCACCTGTGGTAGTTTCAATGAGAATCATCCTATAAGCTCATATGTTTGAATGATTAGTGATCAGGGAGTGGAATATGAGAATTAGGAGGTGTGCCCTTGTTGAAGAAAGTATATTACTTTCAGGTAAGATGAGCTTTGAGGTTTCAAAAGGCCCTGCCACTCTCTCTCCATGCTATCCACAGATGAGAATGTAGATCAGTATGTCTCATCTATTTCTCTAGCATCAGGCTTGCCTCTGTAACACTATGCTTCTCACCATGATGATAATGGACTAACTTCCTGACACTGTAAGCAAGTCCACAATTAAATGCTTTCCTTCCTAGAGTTACTTTAGTCATGGTGCTTCTTTACAGCAATAGAACACTAATTAAGATACCACCTCATTCTATTTTGGAATGCATCTAACAAAACTTTATTTAGGCTACTAGCCATTTTGATGTGTGAAGGAGTAATACAGGTTCTTTTCCTATAGAGAACCATGGATAGTAAATGGGAATAAAGATAGCTTGTAACACATCCACCCTTTGAGATGTATCAAAAACTATTTCAACCTACTTTGTTTTTCTGGAGTCAGAGTAAGCAGCATATTAACTTGTTTCCTGTTACCTTTCCAAAGCCTCAGTGGGCTTCTTTAAACTTTAACAGCAATATTAAATGAAGACTTAACTACTCAAAAAGTATTACTACTAGCTGTTGAAAGTTTTGTCAGTTTAATTTATCCTTTGCAGTGCAACGAAAACTCATTATTAGGCTTCAGAAAGAGTTGCTTTCTGAATGCTCACAGATGCCCTTTACCTTCTCTGAAGATGCATGGTGGACTCGAAATCTTGGCTACTTACAACACAGCCATGTTACAAACACAGTATATGTTTGATATACATCCAAGATACTTACTAAATTTACTTCCTTCAATGAATCAAAGAACAGAACACATGTAATTGAATTCTGATTTATCAACCAAAGTTTCTCCTATTTTTTTTTTTAAATAATGGAATCATAAGCAACAAGAAATAAAGGTGTATTACTCACAAAATATTTTTGGCACCTGTTAGAGTTTTGTCCACTTATCTTCTGAATGCAACCAACATAACCAGCCTCAAGTATTTTAAAGTGCTGTCTTTGCATTTGTAATACTAATGCTTTTTAGCAACCATGAAAATGCAAGGTGAGTTGGAGAGAAAGACTGCTAATATCACAGTCACCCACTGAGATACATCCCAGAATCATATTAAGCTTGCTTCTCCCATGGATTCAAGGAAGGGAAAATATTCACTTCCTTTGCTACCTGTTTCCTTTCTCTAAGGCTACAGTAGGTGTCCTTTCATATGCAGTGAAAACAAAGGATTGTAATGCAGAATCTATTTGCTAGCTTACATCTTTGTACACTTAAAATCTCTCTTGGAGTACAAGTGGTAAAATCAGTCTTTGGCTTCTGGGATAGTTGATTTTGAAGTTAATTGCAAGGATGGTTAATTGCAAGGAAAGACTATTTATAATACAGCACATCTTTGACATATATCCAAGAATTATACTAAACGTCTGTACAGGAAGGGAATATATCCACTTGCTTTCAGTTCGTCTTCATATAAAATGGCATTTTCATTAATTCTTTGATAATTTCATACAACATATTTTGGTTATATACACCCATCTCCCTCAACTTCTCTCAGATCTACCCTAACCCACCTACCCAATGAATTTCATTTCTCTCTCTCTCTCTCTCTCTCTCTCTCTCTCTCTCTCTCTCTCTCTCTCTCTTTCTCACTCTCTCTCTCCTCACACTGAATCTTCCTATCTTTCTTTCTCTGTTTGTCTGTCTGTCTGTCTTTCTCTCTATTTCTGTGTGTATTTTGCTTGTTTAAACCCTTCAAATCCAGTTTGAATTGTTCAATTACTCTTGGGTGTGGCCATGTGTTGTAGCATGTTTGACCTAATAGGGCTGACATTATTAAACAAAACTAACTATCTTTCTCCCGGAAACTATCAAATAGTCAATACTGCTTAAGATTGGCATGGGACTTTTTGTCCAAATTTCTCTCTTCATGCTGAGAATTTTTTTCTGGTTTGAATTTTTGCAAGTCTTATGAACGTTGTCACAATCACTATGAGAACATATGTGCACCTTCTATGTATATGCAAAATATGTTTACCATGTAGTCATTTATCACCTCTAGTTCTTACAGTTATTCTAAGCTCTTCTCTGAAAATTCCTTCATTTTGGAGGGAGAAATGGTATCTCAGTTAGAGTTTCTACTCTGGTTATAAAACAACAAGAGCAAAAGCAAAGCATTTATTTTATCTTACTGCTTGTATTCATTCCATCATCCAGAGAAGTCAGAACAGAAACTCAAGGCAGGAACCTGGTAGCAGGAACTAATGCAGATGCCATGGGAGAATGCTGCTTACTGCTTACTTCTGATGGCTTGCTCAGCCTGCTTTCTTTCTCTTACTCTTTTATTGGATATTTTATTTACTTTCAAATGTTTCCCCTCTCCAGGTCTCCCTTGCAAAAACCCACTAACCCATGCCACCTCCCTCTGACTCTATGAGAGTGCTTCCCCACCCATCCACCCACTCCTGCCTTCCTGCTCTGGCATTCTCCTACACAGGGGCATCGGAACCCTGTCAGACCGTGGAAGGGTTGCCATTGGCCTGGAACCCTGAGATTGCAGGTGTTTGGCCACGCCCCCAAACCTGGGACCCTGACCCACAGTCTCCATTTAACCTGTACCTTCAGTCACGTAAGACACAGGTATGGGGCGTGACTAGGAGCCCTCTGCCTTGAGATTTACATATTAATGAGGCCAGGGGACATAGCTAATTAAATTTTCCCCTCCCTAGCTCCTTCTCTCTCCCATTCCCCAATATAAGGGAACCCCTCTGGGCATTTGCCGGGCGGCACACATCATCCAGATCCAACTATTCCGCCATGGATAATAAAGCCATTAATCTCCACATGTCTCCTGTGTCTGCTGCCGACATCTTCGAACTTTTGGACCTTTTCATTTATGTGGGAATCGCAGTGGGAAAAACCCCGGCCCTGGACTCTGGGCTTGCAGGACTCCGCCTCTCTCGCTGCTTCGCCCTGCCCACGGTTCTGCCGCCCCACCGCCAAGGGTCCTGGAGCCCCACACACGTTTTTTCTTTTTTCACCCACAGAACCCCACAGGACGAAGGGCCACACCTCCACTGATGTCCAACAAGGCCATCCTCTGACACATATGCGGTCAGAGCCATGGGTCCCTCCATGTGTACTCTTAGGTTGGTGGTCCAGTTCCCGGGAGCTCCAGGGGGTCTGGCTGGCTGACACTGTTGCTCCCTCCAAGGTACTGAAAAAACCCTCAGCTCCTTCATTGCCTTCTCCAACTCCTCCATCAGGGACCCTGTGCTCAGTCCAATGGTTGGCTGTGAGCATATGCCTCTGTATTTGTCAGGCTCTGGCAGAGCCTCTCATGAGGCTTTATCAGGCTCCTGTCAGCACGTCCTGGCATCTGCAATAGCATCTGGATTTGGTGACTGTATATGGGATGGATCCCTAGGTGGGGTAGTCTCCGGATGGCCTTTCTTTCAGTCTCTGCTCCACACTTTTTCTCCATATTTCCTCCTGTAAGTATTTTGTTCCGCCTTCTAAGAAGCAATTAAGAATCCACACTTTGGTCTTCCTTTTTTTGTGCTTTGTATGGACTGTGAATTGTATCTTGATTATTCTGAGGTTTTGGGCTAATATCTACTTATCAGTGAGAGCATACCATGTGTGTTCTTTTGTGACTTGGTTGCTTCACTCAGGATATTTTCAAGTTCCATCGATTTGCCTAAAAATTTCATCAAGTCATTGTTTTTAATATCTGAGTAGTATTCTATTGTGTAAATGTACCACATTTTCTGTATCCATTCTTCTGTTGAGGGATATCTGGGTTGTTTTTAGCTTCTGACTGTTATAAATAAGGCTGCTATGAACATAGTAGAGCATGTGTCCTTATTACATGTTGAAGCATCTTCTGAGTATATGCCTAAGAATGGTATAACTGTTTCCTCAGGTAGTACTATGTCCAATTTTCTGAGGAACCATGAGAATGATTTCCACAGTGGTTGTACCAGCTTGCAATCCCACCAACAATAGAGAAGTGTTCCTCTTTCTCCACACCCCTGCCAGCATCTGCTGTCAACTAAGTTATTGAACTTAGTCATTCTGATTGGTGTGAGGTGGAATCTCAGGGTTGTTTTGATATATATTTCCCTGATGACTAAGGGTTTTGAAAATTTCTTTAAATGTTTCTTGGCCATTCGAGTTTCCTCAGTTTAGAATTCTCTGTTTAGTTCTGTTCCTCATTTTTAATAGGATTATTTGGTTTTCTGGAGTCTAACTTCTTGAGTTCTTTGTATACATTTTATATTAGCCCTTTATGGAATGTAGGATTGGTAAAGATATAGCATCCCTGACCACCATTCCCAGAGTGGCATTGCCCACAATGATCTGGGTTCTCCCATCTCAATCATCAGTGAAGTGTATTTGTGATAATTCTAACACCTCTCTAGATTTTTTAATGTTACATAGTGAGCTTATGAATTTCAAGAATGCTGCTCTGCTGTGTGTTGATGTAGTAGATACTACAGATAAAATTACCCATGGCTTGAGGTCAGTATTTCTATTTTGGTCAAGCTTCAAGAATGGTATATATAGTTTGATCATGCTAGCCCTTTTTGTCCTGGGAATACTTTTATTCCTGCCCATTATGTTAAAGCTTGTGTTTAACAACATCAACATGTTTTTAGTCAAAGTACATGGCTTGAACATGAAAATGGACCCCTAGACAGAGTTATTAAATTAAAAAGCTGGCAAGCCAAGGATGGGTAAGATTCTGCACAGAGGCTTACCAACCTAAGACAGAAATGCTTTGCTTTCGATAATGCATATCCATGACAGGTAAGGAAGACATTCTTGTCAGAATGACCTAAGAAGGACTCAGTCTTGTTGATGAAATATAAAAGGGGGAGAGGCAGAGAGCCTTTGGAGCTGCTTGGCAAGAATCTGACATGGGCCAAGGACAAAGGAAATGGGCTACTTGGCAGGAATATGCCATTGGCCAAGGACAAGGAAGTAGGCTTCAGGCAGGAATCTGACATTAGGCTAGAACAAAGAAGTAATTACAGACAGGAATCTAAACCTTAGGCTAGAACAAAGAAGTAATTTCAGGCAGGAATCTAAATATTAGGCTAGAACAAAGAAGTAGGCTTCAGACATGAACATGACTTTGGGCTAAGACAGGGAAGTAGGCTCAGATATCATGGGAGTGTTCAGGTAATTGGGTTTAATGCCTTGCTTGTTCTTTGACTATTTGTGTTTATTGTCTTGCTTGTTCCTTGACTATTTGCAACTATTGTTTTGCTAGACCCTTAACCTAGAACTGACCTTAATACATGCATATAATTAAAATGGTATAAAAGCAAAAAGGAGGAGGAGAGATGGGATAGGCTGTTCTAGGGAGGGAAAACAGGGACAGGGGATGACATCTGAATTGTAAATAAATAAAATATCCAATAAAAAAAGAAAATGAACTACATTTGACACATTGATATATTTTTTTCAAATGAGTGTCCCTCTTCCAAAGTTATGCTAACTTGTATCAAGTTGAGATAAAAATGAGTAGCACACTTGTAATCCAGACATCCTATTTAGGGCTGGGAACTTCAAAAATGCTTATTCTCTGTGCATTGACCATTTGTGGATCTCTGTGTTGTCACCTACTGTAGAAAGAAGCTTTTATTACAAGGGCAGGGGAATGCATCAATCAGTGTGTATAACAAGAAGTCACCAGGAGTCATTTTAATACTATGTCCACTTAGCAAACAATAGTATTAGATTCTTCCTTAGATCCTATGACCTATCTAGCTGTAGGTTTGTGAGCCTGGTAACAGTGCTATCTATGGGTTCCATCTTCTGGAGTGGTCTTAGATTAATCCAAAAGTAGTAATTTCTTCCACAACATTTGTGACATTATTCTACCAGGGAATATCTTGTCAGACAAGGTAATATTGTAACTCCCAGTATTCACAGATGAATGAAACTGAGGACGACTTTTCTCCTGCAAGAACATGCATGGTACTATTCATCACTTTGAAGGTTAGCCATTAGGGACGAGACTAAAAAGTATCCATTTGACCTTTCTACATTTTATGGATTCAGCAAATAGATCTTGCAGTAAAGTTCTTGAGAGTAAAACAGAATGACAATAGTCTGTAAAGTTTTGAGGTGGCCACAGATGTGCAAACTTATATGTTGGTCTTCAATTATATTTCATTGATTAACATGTATATTTTTATACCAGTGCCTTGATGCTTGTATTACTAATATAGCTGTGTATTGTAACTTAAAATTATCAACAATGATACCTCTTGCTTTTCTGTTGTTCAGTATTGTTTGAGCTATCCTGGTATTTCTGCATTTCGGTATGAAATTTAATACTTTTTGTCAATTTCTGTGAAGAATTGCATTGGGATTTTGATGGAGATTGCATTGAATGGCTGTTTTCAGAATAGTAATCCTATCAATCCTTGAGCATGAGAGGTTCTTCCATCTCCTGTTCCTTCTTCAGGGTTTTTGTCAGTGTTTGAAAGTTTTCTTTATACAAATCTTTCATTTCAATAGTTAGATTTATTCCAAGATATTTTATTTATTTATTCATTTTTATTTATTCTTTGAGTTTTTATTGCATTCACCCATACTCTCCCAGATTTTCCAAATCTACCACCTTTCTCTACCCAACTTTGGGCTGTTTTAAACAATCTTCATTCTTCCCAAATATTTTTGGATGCATGATCTTTCACTGGAGTGTGGTTTGTGTTCTGTGGGTATGTGGCATAGGATGGCACACTGTCTTCAGGTGGACGTACATAGAATGAAAGCCTTTCTGAGGTACCTTATCTGTGTGGTAAGGAGCAGAAGAATTCCATGTAGTTTCCTGGGTTGATTTATGAGGTTGGGTAGATGTTGTGTGGTGGATAAAGTCTTGGGGTCCTTATCTGAAGTCTCAGCCACAAGAAGCCATGTGGTACTTGAATGGCATGGTGCATAAGGTGACTAATAGGTAGGAAGGCAGAGTAGCTATGGAGATACCCAACTGATATTCCAGGTTTCTGAACTTTATGTAGTTCCAGAGTGACACAGTAGGTAGGGTCACTTATAAATGAGTGGATCATCTATGCGACGGCTCTATAGTACTGGTTGGACTCTATGTGGCTATGGAGTGGCTCAATAGAGAAGCAGTCAGATGACTTGCTTTTTAAAAGGCTACTTTATATAGGCTTTCATGTTGACGATAACATATTAGTATGCAATATGTTATTATTGCATACTAATATGCAATAATAGTATGCTTATGACTTGGAAATATTTGTGCAGGCAATTTGAGTTATGTGTTATGTTTATACAATTTCTTTTTGGCATGTAAACATTAAATATCAATCTTACATTTTGGGTACTTTTATTTTTTCTAGTAGAAATATAGGCCTTTGTACCAATAGTAATCAATGCATAGTGTGTCGGAGGGAGACTGATGCTAACACAGCCACCCATCAAGATGCATTACAAACTTTTACAAAACTTACACCTGTCACGCAGTCAAAGAAGGAAATCTTTTCCTTGGCATTTCAACAGTTTTCCCTTTTTAAAGTCTATAATAGGCATCTTTTCTCTCTAACAATAATATGTTCTTGTAAAGTAAGAAATTAAGGCTTATTCCTCAGAAAGTGTTTGCAATGGTCCCTTTTAGTACTTAATTTCTTTTTTTTTGAGTGAAACGATTAAAGTCAGTCTCAATTTTCCAGAAGCATTACTTTTTGTAGTAGAAATATAGGACTACTTTCCTGTAGTCTATTCTGCATGGTAAATTGGATAGAAATATCACTTGTAATATAATCACCTATACTATCCATCCTAGATATATATTAAGATTCTTTTTGTCAAGGAGCCAGAGAATGAAGCACATTTGATTGCTTCCTGTTTGCTTTTTCCAGGGCTACTTGGTGTTCCCTTTCTCTTTGACAGTAAGCTGTTCATATGCAATGAGGAGCAAATGGTTATTTCTCAAAAACTATTTGTGCCATTACCTCTCTCAAAGAGTCAAAGAATGAGACTTCCATGTTGGAGTACAACTGACATCAGTCTTCTTTGGCTTCTATGGGGGTTTGATTATTTACCTATTTTAAATATTCCATAGTGATCCAGAAGGAAATACTATTTATAACACAAACACCATTTGAAAGTCATTCTGAAAGGTTATTAACTGTACTTCTCACAAGGACTCAAACAACATAGCATGCTCACTTAGTTTACATTCTTGTACCTTTGTCAAAATGTATTCACAATGTATCAAGAATCAAGGCCTCAATACTCAGATAATACTTGTGCTAAGTGTTAGAGCTTTGTCCACTTAACTGTCTTTTGGAGTGCAACTAAAAATATCATCCTTAGGCTTACACAAGTGTTGCTTTTGAATTATGAATATAGACTTCATCACCGTCAGTCAAAACATATGGTGCATTGGGAAGTCAGACTGCTGATTAACATAGCCACCCTTTGTTGTACATTCAAGAAGTCCATTAAATTCAAGGAGTCAAGGAAGAGAACATGACAACTTGCTTCCTATCTGTTTGCTTTTGAAAAGGCAATGCTAATAGGCAGTTTTCCCCTGTGACAGGATGTGTTCATATCTAACAAAAAATGAATGCTTGTTACTCAGAAATTATTTGTGTGGACTGTTACAACTATCTCCACTTAAATTCTCTTCTAAGCACATCTAACAAAATCAATCTTGGGTTTCAGGAATTTTTTTTTTTTTTTTTTTAGAAGTGGTGGCATCAGTATCTTTACAGATGCATGGAATGTTGGAAGTAGAGACCACTTATATAACTCAGTCAACCTTTGTGGTGCATCCATCAGTCTTACTAAACTAACTCCCCTCAATGAGTGAAGGAAGGAAATATGGTTAATTACTTCCTAACAGTGGTTAGGCTTCTTTTCCCTTTGTATAATGTATTCACACGAAATAAGAAATAAAGGCTTATTACCTCAAAAGTACGTTGGCTTCTGTAAGAGATATGTCCATTTCTCTTTTGAAGAGGAACCAGCAAACTGATGAATCAGAAGAAAACTGCTTATAAAATGTGCATCTACCCAGAAGTCTATAGAAACAGTGCAGAGACTCACAGCAAAACATTAGATAGAGCTTGGTAAGTCTTGTGGAAGAGTTGGGAACGTGTTGAGGGACCTGAAGAGGATAGGGACTCCACAAGAAGACCAATAGAGTCAGCCAACCTGGACCCTTGGGGCTCCAAGAGACTAGACTGCCAATCAAAGAGTGAGCATGAACTGGACCTAGCCCTTCACCCCTGCATATATATAGCAGCTGTGCAGCTTGATCTTCATGCCTACCTCCAACAACTGGATAGTAGGTGGTCCCTGACTCTGTTGCCTGCTTCTAGAACCAGATCTCCTAACTGGGCTGCCTTGTCTGGCCTTAGTGGAAGAGGATATGTCTAGTCCTGCAGTGACTTGGTGTGCCAGGGTAGGTTGATACCCAAGGTAGCGTTACCCCTTTTCAAAGGAGATGGGAGGATGGTTCAGGGGAGAGTTCTCTGTAGGGGTACTGGGTGAGGAAGCTTTTATTGGGATGTAAAGTGAATAAATAAATAAATTAGTGAAAGAAATGTGCATCTAATGAAGATATTAAAATGACTTCTGCTAAGGGGCTGGAGAAAGGGCTCAGCAGCTTAGACTGTTGCTCTTGTCCAGGAGTCTGTTTTCAAAATGCTTTTAGTTGGAATTCATTTTATCTCTTCTCCTTCCCGTTTCTTTCCTCCAGTCCTTTCCAGTTGTTTCCCTGAAATCCTTCTCATGCTTCCCACATTCTAAAGTTCATAGCCTGTTTCAAAATTTATATATATATATATATATATTATATATATGTGTGTGTGTGTGTGTGTGTGTGTGTGTGTGTGTGTATGTTGTATGTATGTGTGTGTGTAGTGTGTGTGTGTGATGTGTGTGTGTGTATGTGTGTGTGTGTGTTACTCACCCATATCTATATGTCTATATAAAACCTGCCCAGCCCAATATTTGTTGCTTGTGTGTATATAGTTTGAAGTTTGACTACTTTACTTTGAGAAACCAATAATGGTGCTCATTCATGGGAGTGGCTAGTTCTCCTCCCAGCAGTCAATAGTTACCTGTATTTCTTTGTCTAGAAGATGGGGCTCATGAAAGAAATTTTCCTACTTCTGCATTAACATATTTATTGATACTGCTATCTTTCCAGTCTGGTTTATGTAGCTATTTTAAGAAATACTGTTTATGTAGAATTTCAAAGAGGGACTGTTTCACAGGAATCTTCCTAGTATTCTGGCTCTTACATATTTTTCCAACCATCTTTCAAAAATGTTTTCCAAGACCTAGATGGGCTATTGTATCATACCACCAACTTATTTGTGTCAGATTCGTTTTCCAGCTAATTTCTGAAAGTGTCTTTCTGTGTTTGCTCATAAAACACTATCAAGCTTCAAGGGAGAAGAATTAATCTACCATTCCTGACACCATGGATTTAATGTGCGGCCAGATATGTCAAACACGCAGTAAGTGGCACACAGTTTTGCAATAAATCTATTGGAGTCTATTAGCTGTAGTCTAGCATCCATGAAAAACAAGTATGCCAAGCTTCCAAGGGATGGGAAGGAAAAAAATCAATTCCTGCACACATTATGCTAGATGACATTAAGTTCTCACTATATGAAAAGTCTATCTTCAACAAGTTGGTATTTACCATGGGATGTCTTTAGCTTAAAGTACTACATGTGGAAAATCTATTTATATAGGTCCTATTGGGATTCCCGTGTTGCTATGTCATCCCGCCTCCTCTTTGCAGGCCATTGTATAGATCATTTCATTCAATGTGTGTGGCTGTGCTAGTGTATGATGTTTGTGTGTGTGTGTGTGTGTGTGTGTGTGCATGCACATAGGCAAAACATACAAAATTTTAAAAGATGAATAAAAACAAATTATCTTTTAAAATATTGAATTATCTCATGGGGTAAAGGGCAAACACACATTTGCTTGTTCCTATCTGTTTACTTTTAAATGCACAAAAATTTCTATTCTCAATGATTATAGAATGTTCAGATACAATAATAAGTGGAAGTTATTGCTCAGAAAAATGTTTGTACTAGCTGATACATATTTTTTTGTCTACCTTCTCTTTGAGACTTTAAGTAACAAACTCAGTTTTGGGATACTGAGACTTTCCTTTTGAAGACATAGTATAGTTAAGAATCTATCACTAATCAGAAGGAAAGTATAAAACAATCAAACCTTGATACATATTAAAGAAACTTATTAATTTTATTTCTCTTGGGACTGGAGAAATGGCCAAGAAAACATGCTGCTTTGGCCAAATGTCCAGTTCTCAGCACATATGATGGCTCACAATGGCCTGTAACTCCAGTGCAATGGGCTCTTTATTGTTTCACAGTGACATGTTCACATACTGCAAAAAATCATGGGTTGTTCCTTAGGGAGTGTTTGTGCTAGCTATTAGAGTTTTGTCCATTTATCTTCTCCCTTGTAATGCTTGCAGATAAAATCAGTCTTATGCTCTGGGCATATTGCTTTTTAAAGTAGCAATCCAGGCCTCTTTACTGTAGTGAACACTGTGCAGTGAACTGGAAGGAAAGAATGCTTATATAAGACAGTCACCTGCTGAGATACATACGAGAGCTTATTATGCCAAAGTGTCAACGTAGAAGTCTTGTTCATTGATTCTTAACTCTTTGGTTTTTCAAAGTCTGCAAATAGGCTTCTTTTCCTTTGACGCAATTGTGCTTGCATGCTACAAGAAATTATGGCTTACTCTAAAAATATTTGTGCTCAGTTTTCAAGTTTTTATTACTTACTGTACTGGATAGTTTTATGTCAAATTAACACAAGATCGGGTCATTTGGAAAAAAGAACTGTCAACTGAGTAAATATCTTCATGAGACTGGCCTGCAGCCAAGTATATAGTGCTTTTTTTTTAATTAGTGATTGATGTGGAAGGACCCAGTCCATTTTGGGTGGTGCCATTCTGTTTGATGGTACTGGGAGCTATTACAAAGCAGACTGAGCAAACCAGTAAACAGCACTCCTTCATGCCCTCTGTATCATTTCCTGCCTCTGGGTTCCAGGCTTGAGTTCATCCCATGTCTTCCCCAAATACTAGAATACAAGCTGTAAGATGAAATAAACCTTTCCTCCCTGAGTTGCTTTTGTCAGTGGTGCATAAGCCCAGCAATAGAAACTCCAGCTCAGAGGCTTCCCTTCTCTTTTGGTGTAAAACACCAAACACACTTAGTCTCACATTTCTGGGAGTGGGAGTTGGCATTACAGGCCTCTAACAATAGTTCACCACTGGTGAAATGGTTTATAGAAACTAATCCTGTAAGGTGTGTTCAAGAACCTGGTTAAGCAAATTTGCTTATCTCAAGGAAGCAAAGGAGGAAACACATTCACTTGCTATGCTAAATCTTTTAGAACAGTTTATTTTGCTGTTGACAATATACCTTTCACGTGAAAGAGATGAAGGCTCATACTTCAGAAAGAATCTGTTCTGGCATTAAGAATTTGCACACTCAACTTCTCTTTTGCAATGTAAGTAACAAAATCAGTCCCAGGCTTCCGAGAGTCTCCTTTGAAGTTACATCATAGTAAACAATGCAGGAGGAGCTCTAACAAAGACACAGTATCACACACATTCCAGCAACATACTAAACTTACTCTAGTGGGGCTGGAAAGAGGGCTCAGAAGTAAGCACTAGCAGAGGTTACTTAGGATAAGAGTTTGTTTCCAGGATGCTCAAAGCCTTCTGCACTTACATCTCATCTGTTGCCCTCTTCTGCCCTCTGCAGGCTATGAATGTATGAGTTACACTTACATACCTGCTAGCAACTATATTTGTGCAATAACAATTAGTGTAAAAAAGAGGAAATGAACTTGAAGGACAGTGGGTAGGGATATATTAGAAGGTTCAGAAGGAGGGAAGGGAAGGGAGAAATGTTATATTTTAACCTCAAAGATTTATAAAGGTGTTTAGAAAACAACGGAAAAATCTATAAGCATGAATTTGAAAAAAATCTTTTAAAAATGTTACTTTTCTCAAAGTGTAGAAGGAAATGCATTTCACTTTCTTCCTGTTTGCTTTTCAAAGAGTATAATAGGACTGTTTTCTTCACTTTGATGGTAATATGCAACAAGAAATTAATGCTTTTTATTAAAACATAATCTGCTATTGCTCTCCCAGAGGTAAAAGGTAAGTCTCTGTTGCTGAAGACATAACGAACTGAGAACAGAAGTCAAGCTGGATGTGATCCTAACACTTCCTTCTTGAGGACTATTTTCCATAGTAATGGAAGATGCTGTGCAAGCTGGCCATAAAAGAAAGCACTGGATAGAAAGTCTAACCAGCTGTGATGAAAACGGGTTACAACAACCACCAGCATGGCAAGATGAATAGTGATTAAAAGTGAATAGTAGCACTCCTATCTTGGCAGGAACCAACTGCTGTCTAATTGGACTTAAGGCGTCTTCACCATGAGGGATATCATGCCTGGTACTGTAACCTAGTCAATCACCTGTGCTATCTATATGGTCACAAATCTCAGAGCATAACCTACTAATGCCACTTTCATAAACTGTTATACAAGTGCATTGCAAGTATATATTCTTATAGTTGCAGACACTTTTAGTTCTGTCTCCTCATCATAGAAGAGTCTGTCCACAGAAAAGAGAAAATCACAGCTAGTCAAAATTCAGGAAGGAACTGACTGTGGGCTACTCATCCACAGTTGATATATCCATAAAAACCTTTATCCTTATGGCTCAAGGAATATCATGGAAGAGAGGGCACAAAGATGGTAAGAGACAGAGGATAACAAAGATTGTTGTGAGATTGTGTCATTTGGAACATGACAGGGCAGCTAAATCCATAACATCTCTACAATATGGATGCTTAAACTTAAGACTTAAACAAAGAAAACACAAGTTTACAAGGCAGCCTCATCATGGGGGATCAGGCTTTAATAAAAGGCTACAGACAATTTAAGACTATTTAAAGATAAAAAATTAGTTATCCTCAGAGATGAAGTCCCATTGGCTATCCAACACTAAATGGTGAGTACTAAATATATACAAATGAACAACACTAAATAGACTCAGCAGGTGCATTTATATATTTATTCATGAAAATATGCAACAAAAAGTAAAGAATAAGAGGCTATGAATTTGAAAGGGAGCAGAAGTAAGTGGGCTAAGAAAGATGTTAAAGGGAAAAGAGAAAGTGGGTTATGATGTAATTATGTTTTAAGTACAAAAAAATGGTCCCCTTTCAAATGTATCCAAGAATGTTATTAAACATACCTCTGGGTGTTACATAGGTGACTCAGTGATTATAATCTAACAGAAAATGACATTTATGTATACTTTGAAACAGTATTAGGCAAATGGAATAAGATTAAGTTAGTTTACAGTGTTAAGGAATGTCTGAGATTCTAATACATCAGGAAAAGAAATATCATGGCCCTAAGGGAGACATTTATAACATATTGTAGGCTTAGATTTTTTTTCAAAACCTAGTCCAAAAAGGGTTCATAAATGCTTCAACTTCTCATCTTGCCCACCTACCAGAGGTAGGGGAAAAGAAAGGTTTATAGAAAATGGGAGATATGGTCCTGTTTTGAAGAAGCTTTTTTTGGGAGTGAGTCCAATATTTGTTGTCAGGATATCAGCATGAATCTGTAGCAGCAGTTTGATCCAGAAGAAACCAGGAGAAGAGGCAAGAGGCAGGTGGAATTACAAGAAATTCTCTGGCACACTTCTTTCTGTGACATCACAAGTGAAGACCAGTGAAGATCAGCAAAGCCTTGCAAGGCAAACCAATACAATAGCACTGTCAGAGAAGACCAGAGACGCATTGCAAGGCGAACCAATGCAAGAGTGTCCCTTCAAAATCTGTGGGGTTATATTTTTATTCTTTCTAAACATTATGTGCCTTCTCAAAAATCTGCTCCAGCAAAACATCACGTGCCCTTTCACAAGACAGCTTCCAGAAAAACACCAGATGTCTCTTCTCAACAAAACATCCTCTCATAAGAGAGCTTCCTGAAAAACATCACATGCCACAAGTAAATCTCCAAAGAAACCAGAAATTTCCACTTCATATCCCCCTTTCTGTTTAAAAAGTTGTCTTTTTCTCTAACATTAACAGTTTACACACAATTAAAACAATCATAAGAACCAGAAAACTAGAAATTTACACCACATTTTAAATAAGCAGCCTATATAGTCAAACAATAGTCTAACAAAACTACCTTAACTATCAATATACAATAATTAAACCAAACAACCTTAAATTTCTATCAAGATCATGTCACCACCCAAGACTCAGGAAACATCACAGAAGAAGTGGTAGAAAACAATTAAAACTGAAACAATGTGGACCGATGGTCAGAATGAGCATCTTCTGCAATGACACCACTGTTGTACTCACTGACTCACCAAAGCTATGACGGAAATCATCAATATCCCACCATGCCTGGGAGTTCAGGAAGCTCCATTGTTGCAGGCCTTCAGAAAGTTAATCCTTGCTAAGGCAAAGAGTATCATTTTCTTCACTAGTGTAGCCACTGACAAATTGCCAGTGCTCCAGTAAATAACTCCCCAAGACACACTCATGCTCATGCAAGCAGCCATACTTAGTGGGTCACAAAGTAGACATCAAAAGCTGAGAGGAGCTTATGGAGAGGGGAGGCAGTGGGAGAGGGAAAGAAGGAGAAAGGGAAATGGGAGGTAAAAATTTACTAAATACATGTATCAAATTGTAGATTAACAATAGCAATCGAAAAAGAAATGACTGTATTTTTATGATGCAAAAAGTAGCACCCACACTCAAAATCTGGCAGGTATAAATAACCATTTATCAAGTAAGCTAGAAACATGCAATAGACTAGTAATATTTTAATTGTAAATCTAAGAGTTATACACTAGGTATATCTAATACTTCCTTCAAGACTATGTTAAAATAACCACAGAAAATAAATAAGCAAATAGACTCATTGAACATTCTAAAGTGAGGGTGACATCTCAAATATTTCACTTCCATAAAAAAAAAATGATCAAAAAGCATTGTATGAAATTCTCAAAGAACTAATAAAATATTTTTTAGATAGATTATTCTTTCATCACACAAACAAGAAAAAATACATTAAATATATTGAAACATAGATGAAGAACACTTATAAATTCTTACAATTAGGATGATTGTTTTTCTTTTACTTCTAATCTGTAGTCAGATGCATTATCCATTGCACCACTGGCCCATTGGTCAATTATGATGCTCCATAGGATTCAAATAAACTAGAAATAAGCAATATTTTAAAAGTTTTTAACATGAAATTTAAATATTCTACTAGCCACATTTAATGTGATTTTAGCCCTATGTTTATTTTTGATAAAATTTAAACTTGGTAAAGTCCAATTCATTAATTTTTATTTTGTAGTTCATATGTATTTCATTTAAAGACAATTTTCCTAATCAAACCTTACAAAGACGTTGAGTTTTTCTTTTCAAACAGATATGCAATTTAATATTATTTTCATGTGAATATTTACATGTTGTAATACTATTTTTAGTTGCCAAAACTAAGTGAACCACTTTTTCTATCTGAAGTGTACAGCTGCCATTCTTTTTACTGTCCCTTTTATCATACATTATCATAAGCATCAAGACCAATAGGTGCCATTTTAATGATTTTTTTTTTTTGAAGCCTGTTTCCTAGATACTTTTCTATTGCCAAAATAAGGCATTGTGACCAAAAGCAACTTGTAGCTGAAAGGGTTTATTTGAGCTTACCATTCCAGAGGATATGAGCCCATCCTGACCAGGAAGTATGGCAGCAAGTGTCAAGCAGAAAGCTAAGAGCTTGAACAATCTTGAACCGTTGTCACAAAGCAGAGAAAGCAAACTACAGGAAGGTTTAGGCTGTAAGCACTTCAAACCCTCCCCTCCAGTGACACACTTCTGCCAGCAAGGCAGCACCACCCAAACCTCCTCAAACACTGCCACCAATTGGTGAGTGACCAAGTGGTTACAGACACATTCAACTCAAGAGTCTCTGTGGCTAGATCACTCATTTGAGAAGGTGTTTTTCTATTATCTCAATGATCACTAAAGACATTGTTTACGAGAGTTTTTCTATGTCCTAGCAAAGACACCCCAGCTTCGAGTTTCTAATGATATTTTAAGTCACTTCCTTTAACTCTTGTTCTGAAGCCTTGGAATACCTTTTAAAGGTATTTAAAATTTTTTTTAAATTGGCTAACGTCATGATCCACTTTGTAATTGTTTTGTTTGTTTGTTCTTTTAAGTTGTAATGCCTTCTTCAAGAACCAGGCTAAGTATTAGTTTACTTTGTTCTTTATATTTCTACAAGGATATGACAAACTTTTGAGATGATCAACTTATAAAACTGAATGCTTAATTTTGCTCACAATGTTAGAGTCCATGAGCAATTGTGTACCTATAAACATCATATATATGTGTGTGTGTATATACACACACACACACACACATACGCAACATTAGAGTTTATAGTCCATGAGCAATTGTGTACCTATAAACATCATATATAAACATATATGATTATATATTATTATATGTATACATATACATATATAATAATTTGCCTCAGAGTGAAGAAACACAAAAGAGAAAAAGAAAGGGCCCATAATCTCATAAATCCCTTTGAAGTTACACCACCAGTGACCTAAGAGCCTCCCAGAGTTCTTGTCCTTAAAATCTCTAACCCTCTCTCAGGGTTTGGGACACTCCAGATCTAATGAATAGCAGTAATCTATAGCTGTGTGAACAATCATCACAAAAATAGTGACTATAAATACAGCATATTTGTTATCTGGGGTTTCTGACGATCACATCTCAGAGGAAGCATAAATGATTCATTTTGACTCAGTACTGATATTCAGTCTCAATTGAGCTTTTGACCAATGGTGTAGTCATCTGAAAAAAATTGCTGGGAATGGAGGGCCTCTTTTAAGCTTACTCATGTTGAAGTTAGTCAGAGGTTTACAGAGGTCTTTCCACATGTCTGATTATTGGTTAGTCTTATGGAATAATAGCTAAATTCTCAGAGTAAGACATGAAATGCTTTATTTTTGCTGTGGAATGGTTGTGAAAAGTCTAGGTGTTAAAAATTTCGTCTCATATTTATGATGCTATTGGAAAGTGGAAGAAACTTTTTTAGGTGGACCCTAGTGGGGGCTTTGATCATTGAGTGTATTTGACTTCGAACAGGATTGTGGGGCAGTAATCTTTTCCTATATTTTGTTCCCATGAATGAAGTTAAAGGAATTCTCTGCCATGCAACTATGCCAACTATGGAAAAGCATGATACTAAAGCAATGGTACCAAAAGTGTGAATGCAAATAAACCATTCTAGTTATTAAATTTATTACCTAACGTGATATTTTCCATAGATGTGGATCCAAGGAGTAACAATTTTTTTCTAGGTTGCATAGCAAACCCACTAAGGAGTCTGTAAAAGTTCTAGAGGTATATTGTATATTGTATAAAAGTATATTGTAAATAAGAGCGACTGAAGCTGAGAACTAAGGCACCTAGAGTTGAAGCCAAATGAACCATTTGACCTGTTGTTCAGCTTCTTTTTTTGTTCCCAGAGAAATATCAGAATTGCTCCTTGGGTGGCCTTGCAATGCATAATTGTGACATAACTTGGAATCCGAATGGCTTGTAGTAGGACCAACCACAGTCTCAAGGACATGTTTATTTGGAGTATTATGGGCAATGCAGAGAAGACCTTTCTCTCTAGATGGCACCATGGATGTAGATCACATGGAAAGCATAGTTAGAATCTGTGTTAGAGACTTATTCCTGCCTCCGTCTGGATATCCCGAGGGAGAAGAACTAGCTCTGCTTTGGGACTGGTGTGGAACTACTTGGAAGAACCTCATATTCAGTGACCTCTGTTATGCTCACTTATAGTCTCTGAAAACCTTTGTTCTATCACCATTAAATCATATCCACTTCTGAACCAGGGGGCCTGTAAGGGAACGTGAGCAATTCTATAAAGCTGGGGCAGGACTACAGGTGAAACTGATTGGCTCATCATAGGAATGCTGTAGAGGCTTCCAATTTGGCAGGTTTTTTTTTTTTTTTTTTTACCTTGGTGAGGTTTTATTGTCAGATATGAAGTTCAAAAGAGAAATCTGAAGTGTAGTACATGTTGGTTCTACTATCTAAGATCGAATGGAAAGACAAGGAATTAAGTTTCAGGGAACTAGTAAATCATATAATCCATCTTACTCTGTCTAAAGATTAACAACATTCCTGTGGATACTTCACCCATCACAATAGTACATCTGCTTGTTCCCTGAGGCAAGGAGGCCATTCTGTGCTACAAGCTGTAAAAATTTGTAGAGATACATGATTTGCCATTTGAGAGGTCCCAAAGTTTAGGTTAAAACTCAACGGTGCTATTCATTTTCACTCATATACATGCAGAGGAAAGGATTTAATAAGATCCGGGAGAGCTAACGCTGGGACAGAGATTTAAGTGGTCTGAATCCGGTAATTACCAGAGCCCGATAGAACAGTTTTTCCTTTGCGCTTTTACGCCGCACAAAGGTTAGCAAAAAAAAATTTAGCTTCAACATCCGAATTCTGCAAAAGCCTGTCTATGTAGTCAGTTCTATCTGTTTTGCAGGGTATTGCCCGTAGTGAAAAAATGAGATCCCCATGATGAGTGGAAAGGCTTCTTTGGATGAGGCTGACTGCCTGTCATGAAGAAGGGGAGAACATTCTTCCTTTATTCAGCCTCTGTTTTGCAAATTAGACATGACCTTAAGGATGCCTGTAGGCTTGCGGTCTTGGGTACCCCTTGTTAAGCCAGCCTTCTGTATAAGGCTTGATTAATTCTCTGACACTGCACTGAGTGGCCAGTAGATGGAGCTCTAGGATTTCCTGAGACTGGCAAGGAGCTGTCAAACACCACTACTTTTAATTACGTGTGCCTTTTACCTGTTTATTCCTCCAGTGTGCCCTTTCTGGCTCATGAGGTCTCCTCCAGATTATTAAAGGTCTTGAACGTTCTGTTTAATAAAATAAATAAGCAAATATGAAGTTTCTTAATATGGGCTGTCAACTAAAACTGAGGCTATACCTTTACAAGTGGCCTTTCCTGGTCGCTCACAGTGCCAAGCCCCAGGTGATCTCCATGACCCTGTCATGCCTTCAAAACCAGTGCCACCTGGGTGACTCCTACACATTACATAGTCCAGCTGCAGCACTAGGTACAATTTTGGCTATCTCTGGAACACAGCTTCTTTGTGCTCTAAGAAAACACTTCCCAGAAGATTTCACCTCGGTGATGCTTTTAATCACCGCTAATTTCTTAGCTCCAGCTCACTAGTATCAATTGTCCCAGTAGTCCCTTCTAGTCTTGACGCTAGGGCCAGAACCATATGGCCGAAGCTGCCAAATTCTGCTGCTTGTTGGGGCTGGAACATGGCCTCTTTGTTCTATTACATTATCACCAGCTTTCTGTTTTCCAACTCCTTCACTACCTAAGCTTTGCTGTTCTGGAACTTGCTCTGTATATTGACCTTGAACTCAGAAATGTGCATAGCTCTGTTTCCTGAATCCTGGGACTAAAGGTGTGTATCACTACACCTGGATCTAAGCTTATCTTCACATAGTACTTGCTCTGTCTCAGGCTGGCCATGAATTCAGAGATCTTCTTGACTTTGTCTTGCATGGGCACTATTGTCTTCCAGGCAGCTAGGAATATAATCTCAAAGCCCACCTGCACAGAGACACAACAGTTCCTTTAACAAGGCCACAGCTACTACAATAAAGCCACACCTTCTAATAGTGCCACACCCTGGGCCAAGCATATTCAAACCACCACAAGAATGAACTTCCTACTCTACCATATTTACTGAATGTCTATAGATAAATCAACTTCGCTCTATCTGGAGTATCTTTACTTATTGCCTTGTTTCTTTAACAGAGTTCTGATGGGAAGAACTGCCTCCTAATGAGCTTCTTTCATATGTACATCTGTTCTATTTACTGTGGTCACTACATGCATCAAATTAGGTTACATTAGTAGGAGGGTATATAGATAGTAATGGACTCAACACTCATTGAGGATGTATGCCTTCCTTGTTACCATCAACTGATAAAATAAGTAACAGAAACTTCAAAGCTCTAATTATTGTTGGCCCCTGAAGGGCCTAATAACCTCCATAACTGAAAGAAACCAGCAAATGGGTTTTAGCAAAGAGATTTGTTCAGCCTGAACAGGGAAAAATGGGGTAAATATTGTTATTTTCAAAAATACAGTGCTCCTCATTTTCCAAAAAGGAATAATCTTGGTGTAGGAGGAGCTAAGGGGGGAGGAGTAAGGAGAGAAAGAGGAAAAGGAAGAGGAGGAGCTAGAGAGGGCAGAGATGTAGAAGGATGAAGAGCCAAGCAGGTACGGAGAGCAGTCGTGGGTAACAACTTATATTTAGGTTAGCTAATTGGGAAACAACTCTAATTGTATGGGCATATTGTTATTGAGCATTAGGAAACATATAAAGCCTTTGATTAATATTTAACCATTAGAGTCTCATTTTCTTACTGGGCCTGCATGGATGGCGGGAGCCTTGCAGAGATGTGGAAGATTGGCAGAGCCATCTCTCACGCTGGTGTCTCATGGGTGGCAGGGCTGGCAGGGTTGGTGTTTCTGGCTGGCCGTTTCTAGCTGCAGCAGGCTTGTAGCCTCTGGCCACGGAACATGGCAGCTGAGGCTAGGCAGAGCCACCACAGTTTAGATAGTGGGCTTGGCTAGTGGCAGATTTAAATAATTACTTCAACATCTTGGGATTTTATGCACTGTAAATAAGATTTCTGAGCTTAGCAGAGATTAGTCTGTAAACACTAGTTGTTTTTGTCCTTTTTGACTGGAACACTTTATAGGGCAGACACATGCTTCATCTTTCCACTGAAAATAATCTTTGGACCACTCCTGTGTCCTGTTTAGAAATGAATTTTGGTTAAAAAAAAACCCACAAACAAAACAGCAATAGGTAACGGAGTGAATTAATGTGTTTGTGGATGGGGAGATAGATCAGTGGGAAAATTGATTGCCAACAAGCATAAGGCCCTGAGTTTGGATCCCTCACATTCATATAAACTTGACATAGCAGTGAACATATGAAATCTTACTACTGAAGGGCAGATAGGCAGTTATGTTGCTTACAGATCCCTATGTTGCTTGCTATGCAGTCTAGCTGACTGGATAACGACAGGCTTGGTTAGAGACTAAGTTTCATAACAATAAGTTGGAAAAGTGATTGAGGAAGACATCCTGACCTCAGTCTCTGGGGCCCATACATACTTGCACAGATAAATATGCCTGTACACACACATGAAAACAGCACATACATGTGTGCACATACAAACATACAAATGCACACACGATAAAAAATGAAAAGAAATACCACAATTTCACCTTCTTAAAATTTGAAGCACTACTTGAAAAGACTAGATAAACAGAAGGACAATGAGGTAATAATTAGCCCTTAGACATTTTGGGGTTCTATCAGGGATATTTACTTTTATAAATTCATTTTTATTCTTTACTTATTCTTGGTTAAAAAATTGAATAGGCCTGTCAATCATTGATTGAACAGGAAAATAACCATGAGGAAAGCTATCTATTCCAGGGATGTTAAGAAACAGTATAAAGACTGTTAAGAAAATTGTGACAGAAATCTATTTGGCTTTTGCTTGATCTCACCCTTGAGCAAACATCAGACCTTGTAATAAAGTATACAAATCTTCTACACTATACTATGAATTCTTCATCCAATTTTTTTCTATGGATATCATGAAGACTATGGAACCAAGGGAAGGACAGGGAGAGAGAGATGACAGAAAACAGCATGCAAGTAACACTATGCCTCTTTTTTTTTATTGTTCAAAGCTTTCATAACTTAATAAGTGTAGTTACTCAAGAAAGCCATACTTAGCCTTACAAAGCCTTTGTATTGTTTCCCTGAGAAGCTAAAAATTTTGATCAATCCCTGGGCTGATTCCTGTTTGTTAAAGCTAAGACTAAAGAAGATGCTCTAATCATGTGACTATGTAGCTCTCTCTACCTTTCATCATAGCACTGAACCAAAACTTTGACATTTACCACTCAATGTTTAATTACACTGTATACTACATATAGCATTAAGCTTCATGTGGCCTAAAATCATAAATATTTTTTATATATATAATTTTTGATCCAATTAATTGGCCAGATAACACATGCTGTGCTGGCAGGTTTTGTTTGTCGATTTGACACATGCTAGAGTTATCACAGAGACAGGAGTTTCCCTTGAGGAAATGTCTCCATGAAATCCATATGTAAGAAATTTTCTCAATTGGTGATCAAGAGTGGGAGGGCCCATTTGAGTGGTGCCATCTTAGTCCTGGGTTTTATAAAAAAAAAGCAAGCTGAGCAAGCCAGGGAAATCAATCCAATAAGTAACATCCCTCCATGGCCTCTGCATCAGCTTCTGCCTCCAAGTCCCTGCCCTGTGTGTGTTTTGGTCCTGACTTCCTGTGGTGATGAACAGAAATGTGGAAATGTAAGCTGAATAAACCTCCCCCTCCCCAACTTGCTTCTTGGTCATGATGTTTTGTGCAGGAATACAAACCCTGACTAAGACATATGCTAATTAATAAGCATTTTGCAAGGCAAAAAAAAAAAGAAAGAAATTCTGCTAGTTTAGTACCATTAACAGCGAGATCTGTATCATAATATGCATGAAATTAATAACTTTGTTCCTAAAACTCAGTGTGTGAACTCCAAAAAAATACATCACCTGTTTACTCACTGGCAGTTATCCCAGGATTACAAGTAATCAAATGATTTTCTCTTATACCCCCTCTTCCTAAAACAACTGCTTAATCACTCATAATGTCAACGTAGAGCTGGCATGTGTCCTTGTACAAGCTGACATTCTACAACTGAACCATTTCATAGACTTAGTTTTCAAAATGGATTTAACATTTGTTTTATTTTAAATTCTGTCCCTGTCCCTGTGAGAGTGAGAGTGTGTGAGTGGGAGTATGGGTGCCCTGTGTGAGGGTGTGCCTATGGGCACATGGGTGCCCTGTATGAAGGTGTGTGCATATGAGCATGGTGCCCTGTGTGAGAGTGTGTGTACATGAGCATGGGTGCCCTCTGTGAGGATGTGTGCCTGGGAGTATGGATGCTCTGGATCCTATCAGATTACAGTTTCAGGAAACAAATAAATCCTCTTCAAAGCAGTATGTGTTCTTAGTGCTGAGCCTTCTCTCCAGATCCATAGTAAAGAGAAATTATTGAAAATATGAATATATATACATATATATAATTTTCATGTACATTATTTAATTAATATTCTTGTAAAATATCATATCTTAAGTGATTCAGCACCAACCCCCTATCATACATGGAATGCACTGCCAAAGTTGTAGGAAGCATCATTAAAGCTCTGTCCTAGCTCACACATTGAAAGGCATGTAGGAGGATATTGTGATGCAGATTTGCTACAGTATAAAACTTGGTTCACAAAGAGAAAGCTTCTAATGAATATCATTATGTTGCTCATAAAACAACAACAAAACTGTTGTGCCTTATAAGGGCCAAACACTTTCCACAGCAAAATGAAAAGCTCTTTGAGCTAACAGTGCAACCACCTGACACCAGAAAGTTTCAAATTACCAACAGGTCAAGAAGCAAAATGCTATAGATGTTTGCATTGCTAAGGAAAATGAACGTCGTTTGATATCATCACTGAAAGATATTTAATTGAATTTCGTATTTAAGAAAGATTATATCTTTTAGAGTTTCAATAAAAAACAAAATTATTAGTTACTCAACTATTTAGCAGCATATTAAAGGCTGTTTTAATCTACAAAACAAGTACCAAATGAAGCAGTTTCCTATTATGTGCTTTCAGAATAAAGTCTGAGAGTAAAAAAAAAAGATGTACATATAGGCTAACATTTGACATATATTATGCATTGTACTAAACCATTAGAGTGGTATGAAGTTAGAGATATCAAAGGTAGACAAACATTTAATTTACATATGAACTTCTTTCAATAATATTTACAAAATTAAAGACAATATAATAACAAATATCTTTAATAGATAAAATATTATCCTCAAATACTAAAATTTTGACCAAACATGTTCTTATCGAACACTTTGTGTCTGAGTGCAAAATAAATATACCTGTGTCACACATTAAGTATATATGATGTTTTGAATGAAAATGTTTCTGAAAGGGTCATAGCTCCATGTCTCCTTGCATGCCACCATGCTTCCCACCATGATGTTTTCTTTAATAACTCTTGCTGTGGTCATGATATCTCTTCCCAGCAATAGAAACCCTAATTAAGACAATATGTATCATTGTTGATATTTCTGAGGCTTCTAATAGTATTAAAAAAGAGTATTTGTAAGTAGATATTTTTATTAGTTCTTTTTTAATTGGATATTTTATTTATTTACATTTCAGATGTTATCCCCTTTCTCCATTCTCCAACCCCCAAGAAATCCCCATCCCATCCCCCCTCCTCCTGCTTCTATGAGGGTGTGCCTCCATCCAACCAACCAACCAATCCCACCAACCCGCCCTAGAATTCCCCCACACTGGTGCAGCCAGCCTTCACAGGACCAAGGACCTCCTCTCCCACCTATGCCCAACAAGGCCATCCTCCCCTACATATACAGCTGGAGCCATGGGTTCCTCCTGTGTGCTCCCAGGCTCGTGGTTTAAGACTCCCAGGTTTGCTCCCATGTAGCTCTGGTTGGGTGGTATTGTTGCTATCCCTATGAAGCCGAAATCCTCTTCAGCTCCCTCAGTCTTCTCTCTAACTCCTCCATTGGAAATCCCACGATTAGTTCAAGGGTTAGCTTCGAGCATCTGCCTCTGTATACGTCAGGCTCTGGCAGACCTCTCAGAAGACAGCTATATCAGGCTCCTGTCAGCATGCACTTCCTGGCATCCACAACTGTGTCTGCCTTATGAAACTAGAGGTCACCTATTACAACTGTTTAAAATGAACATAAGTGATTCTGATACATGTTACAGTAGTTTTAGATAACTGGCTCTGAACATTGAATACATAGACAAATTTTGAGAGAGTTGAACCTTAAAGAAAGTAAATCTCATGGATGATATGTATTTTAGCTTAGGCAGTGTTAAGACAGTAAAAAGCCCAGCTGTGTTTCTGGTTGCAAGACTTAGCACAAATGCCTGGGGAGTCTGTATCAGCTGTGAGTACCCAGATGTTCTCAGAAAAGAGAGAGTCAGAAAAATAAGGGCCGAACTCTGAACATAGGATCCAGTGTCTAATATGTGACCTCTATTCATTAAAATGGGGGATGGAGAACTGGGGGTAGCATCCAGAAAGTCCCAGATGCCAGGAAAGCAAGAGCCTCCAGGATCCCACGGGGATGATATTAGCTGAAATACGCACAAAGGGGAGGGAGAACCTGTTGAGACCATATCCAGAGATTAGGCATGAGTCCCTGGTTGACAGATGGAGCCAACCACCCATCTGTCACTCCAAAATTTTAACCCAGAATTGCTCTGTCTAAAGGAAATACAGGGACAAAGAGACTGAAGGAAAGGCCACCCAGAGACTGCCCCACCTGGGGATCCATCCCACATGCAGACACTAATGCTGATACCAAGAAGTGTTTGCTGACAGGAGTCTGATACAGCTGTCTCCTAAGAGGCTTGCAGTCAACCATCAGACTGAGCACAGGGACCCCAGTGAAGAAGTTAGGAGAAGGACTGAAGGAGCTAAAAAAGCCTTATCTGGCATCAATGGATGGGAGGCCATTGGTCCTTTGGAGGCTTGATGCCCCAGTGTAGAGGAATGCTAGGGCGGTGAGGCAGGAGCTTGTAGGTAGGTGGGGGAGCACCTTCATAGATTCAGGGTAAGGGGGAATGGGATAGGAGGTTTGCAGAGGGGAACCTGGGAAAGGGGAAAACATTTGAAATGTAAATAAATAAAATATCCAATTTAAAATAAAATAAAGTAGTTTAGAGTGGCATTGCTGAAGGTTACAGTTAAGTGGTTGTATGAGCACAGCAGGCTTAGTAGAGACGACTTTAAGAGCAAACCTGACTGTAAATGCTCTAGCATGTATTTAAGTCACACTGTAGATAACTTTGGATTCAGAAAAATGTTCAATCTATCTAGAAATGAAAGGTGGCTATTGTAACCTAAAAACAAACAAACAAACATAAAAACAAGCAAACAATAAAAGCTTCTGGTTTACAAAATAGAGTTCTTAACCACCGAAGTTAGGAAATTTGGGGTTTGACTTAGCTTTTAATACATAATAATACCATCTCATTTCAGAAAAAAAATGTAAAGTAATTCAGATCTCACAAACAACATTCCTAAATCCTAGGGAACAGCCCCAAGTTACTTAGCATATGAAAAGTCTTATAAATAGAGTCAATATAGAGAAAAGCAGAGCACCGAAGTGACCGCAATATTGGCATTATTTGAAAAGAAGCTAAATGCTTTGCATTGAAGGGCTCTGAACTAAATATAAAAATAATCCATCAAAGAAATGAAAACACTACAAATGAGAAAAAAATAAATGGAAACTCTCATACCTGGTAGGATACATAGGGCTGAACAGAAGATAGAAGAAAACAGTACATTTTCTGCAGGCTTGATGATTGTCATAAAATCATCTCACCTGAAAAGAGAGGAATGCATAATAAATAGGATGGTTGAATGGACTGGGGCCTGTCAACTTTTCTTCTTCTGTGGTCATCCCTGCAGGTGTCATAGTTGGTGGTGAAATGATTCGTGAAGAAGTGGGAATGAAAACCTGGTTCAGCTTGACTTGGGCTGGATCAAAATTCTAGAGATTCGGATGCTAGGTGATTTATTGCAAACATATTTATACACTGTTCAATTTGGAAAATGGTTTCCAGGCAACAATCATTGTAGTTCCTACTGCACTATAAAGATTAGGCCACAATTACATAAAAATACTTTTGTAAAGTACGTGTGACCATGAAGATGTGTTCTATAGCTGTGACATCTAGGATCTGATGTGGCTATAAAGTACAGGTGACATCTTCCTTAAGGATGGGTTATATTAACTGGGATCTAAAGATAAAGTCTAGAGAGGGAGAGTCTGGGATAATCATTCTGGGGGATTGGGGTGTCGTCTGGCTTGACAGATGGTGAAAGCCACCAGGTCATTAGTAACATCCACCCTCAGCTTTCTGGGAGAAATTCTGGTATTTTATTTCCTCCATCAAGGAGACACTCCCATGCATTGAACATTCCTGGTTTCCCCAATGTTAACCTGTGAGTACAAGGACCTCATGCTCTCCAAGTTCTTCCTTAGGTTTTTGATCATTTGACTAATTCACTTACCTAGATAAATCAAGTAGCAAAAATGTAAAAGAATTGAGAAAATAAAATAATTGCACAAGTAATTATTGTCTAGTTTTCAATTTTCAGATAAGCAGATATATAGATAAATAGGTTTTAGATAAATAGGCCTATAGGTCCTATATGCTCAGTGAAGAAGAAAGCAAAGATAGAAAATAAGGGTTCATGAAGAGAAAGGACTCTCATTGAAATGTCTCAGGATCTGAGAATCAGGAATTCCACAGGATCCTAGGGAGAAGGTGATTGTGGTTTCCAGACTTAATAGCTGAATAGAATTATTGATCACTTTTCTTCCTCATCAGGGACTGCTGGGAACTGAATTCTGATCTGCTGCAAGACCAGGATTGAGCCATCTCTCTAGGCTCAGATATAATTGATTATATACTTTTAATAAGCATGTACAATGATGTTTTGCTATGTCTTTTATTTTTATTTTTGTTTTTATTAATCATTTTATTCATTACATTTTAAATTATATCCCCCTTCCCTGTTTCATCTCTACAAATTCTCCATCCCATCCCTCCTTTGCCTCTATGAGGGTGCTCCTCCACCAACTCACCCACTCCTGTCTCACCCCCTATGCTAGGGCATCAAGACTCCATGGGATCAAGGGCCTCCCATCCCATTGAAGGCAGATAAGGCAATCCTCTGTTACATACGTAGCTGGAGCCATGAATCCCTCCATGTGTATTCTTTGGTTGGTGGCTTAGTCCTTAGTTTTATCTACCTCACCTTTCTTCCTACACTGCTGTATTGCCCTTACTCCCCTCTCTAGATAAGTTTCCTCCTTTCCCATGTATTTCTGTTGTCCCTTGTACTGTCTTGGTGTCTGAGGTTATTACCAGTTATGTGATCAGATTTAAGAATTTGGTGCTAGGTTCTATAAATTGAAGAGAACAGGCTACGTTTACTTTTCTATAATGGATTACCTTAGTTACTGTAGCATTTTCCAGTTCCATCAATTTTATCTAAAAACTCTGATTTCATTTTTATTTATGATTCAACCTTCACTGTGTATGAATTCATTGTAAATAGTGGTTACCTTTTCCTCAGGTTTTTCCAGTATTTGTAGTGAATTATTTTCTTGCTATTAGCATCCTGACTGAGGATGAATCATCAAATTTTAGTGTGCATCTCCTTGATGTTCAAGAATGTTGAACCTTAAGATATTTGACATCTTATCTTTTGGGGATGTATACCATGGGATTTAGTTCATTATAGCCTACATGACATAGGACTTGGGAAGGATCATAACTGAAGGACTCTTAATTGTCACACACTCACACAAGAAAGAGAGAGAGAGAGAGAGAGAGAGAGAGAGAGAGAGAGAGAGAGAGAGAGAGAGAGAGAGAGACTTGTAGGGCTGATTTATTTAATCAATGAGAGATCTGACCAGCTCCAAGTGACCAGTGTTTTAAAGAGATAGACTCATGATCTAGCAAAAACTTGTTTGATGTCACTAGTCATCAGGGAAATGCAAATTAAAATTGTCTTAGAACTCTACCTCAGGTCAGTCATCACTTCTATCACTAAATAGATAAAAAATCCTTCTGAGGTTGGCATTTAGAGGACAGGTTAATGGATGAAAAGGAAATATTAATCTGCGTTAAGGGAAATACAAATTAGTTCAGTCATTACCAAAATCATGGTGGGCATTCCTCATAAAGCTGAATATAAACATCTCTATGACCAAATTATCCTCAAAAGCTCTATTCTGTGACCTAGGTACATTACTCCTGTATATACACCCCAAGGACTCTAAATGAGCATGGCATCAAGCTCCTCACACATGCAATTTAGTAGGTTATGAAATCAGCCCGTGTGTCTGTCAATGGATGAATCAACACAAAAGTGGAATATTTTATTTAGCCAAAAAGAAAAATAAAATTATGTTATTCTCAATGAAACAGATGTAACTAGAAATGATCAGGTTAAGAAAAATAAAACAGATACAGAGAGACAAATAGCATATGTTTTCTTATTTATGGATCCCAGGTATTATAGATTCATAAAATCACACACACACACACACACACACACACACACACACACACACACACACTTCAAAGCAGGAGAGTGATATAAAGAAGGAAGAAGATTATCAACATGTAGGGGAGAAAGAGCACAGAGGGCTGAAAATGGTCATAGTATATGATATATGATATTCATCAGTGAAGTGTCTTTATAGAGCCTTCCACTATGGACAATGAATACATACCAATATAAAATACATATGTATGATCTTGTTGGTCTTTCAATTTGGAGTTTTTAGTTTGCTTGCTTTTGTCTTTTTGTTTGCTTATTTTGAAACAAGTTTTGCTGTATTTCCCTGCTGGTCTAGCACTCCCTATGAAGACCATGTCAATTTCAAACTGGTAGTGAAACCCTATCTCTGCTCCTAGATTGTAGGCATGCACAATCATGTCCTTCCTTGTGCCTTTCAGTTTCTAAAAATATGTAGTACCTTCAAGCAGACTGCCATTTCTCTGATTTTTTTTTTTTTTATGAACAGGTAAAAATACCATTTGAGAGTATAATAAAATAAATCTGTATTAAAATTACATGGGAAGCTACATCACCCAAAAATTGACTAATGTGTTTCCCCTTACTGTGTTGTTCAAGTTGCAATGTTAATTATAATGTTTTATAGAAAAATAGCACCTAGGAAAAAGATAAAAAGAGACAATAGGAAGAAAGGACAATAATGAGGTTTTAGATATATTTTAAAATTACAAAAGAGAAAACCTAAATACCAAGAATCGCTTACCCTACATTACTTCACTCAGAAGAACCTGGTACAAACTGTTTCTAATTGTAGCCAATTATTTGTAATTCTCCAAATTATTACACAAAGATATGTTTATGTTTTCCAAAGAACAGTATTTCGTGATTGGAGAAGATATACACAAATATAGAAGCATCTCTGGGTTGGAAATTGTTAATTTTCCCAGACTTTGTCTTCAAATTCATTCTTCAAGCATTTCATGTACTCCATCAGGATGTGATCATTCTATTATGCTGTTAAGATAAATTATTCCTATCAGTTTCAATGACCTGCTCTCTACAATTCATCTTTTTGGTTTCAGAATCTAATACCAATTTGTGATATACTCAACAAGTTTCACAGTGGTCAAGGTCATCAAATAAATGAGGTTTAGAGATGAGTATATGGATAGACAATC
Source organism: Mastomys natalensis (assembly GCA_021653895.1). Lineage (NCBI taxonomy): Eukaryota > Metazoa > Chordata > Mammalia > Rodentia > Muridae > Mastomys > Mastomys natalensis. The sequence goes on from JAJTUV010002325.1 coordinate 33,199, forward strand.
TATTTTTTGCTAGCAGATAAATGAAGTACTTCTGACTTTTGACAAGTGGTCACAGTCCAAATAAGATTCTCAAGGTGGCAAATTGCTGAAAGAGCACTAGCAACTGAAAAGCCATTTTAAACTAATGATCACCAAGATGCCCTCAAATGAGCACATTCTTGCTATAGTTGTTTGCATTGACATTGCAATGTGTATAGCAGCTAGGGCTGTATAGTAAGATATAATGTCAAGTATCTGAAATCAATACATAGGTAATTTTTGCTCAGATCTTTTTAACACCAAAGGAAAAATGAAAAATATTCAAAGATTCTTAAGAATCATGCATATTTCTTTGAATGGGTTTAATCGTCAATGAATAAGAATCATTATTTCATAACCCAGCAAAGTAATTATGAAACTATTATTATAGGATAGTTTTTAATCCATTCCATGGTAGCTTATTGCTGCTTAAATCATTATTGGTCTGTGCCAACCCTATATAAACTGCAATAATACCATGCATATGTACTCTTTTACTGAACTCAATTGTCTGAGTGAGCACAGATGAATAAACCATAATCCTTTCTACGGTAAGCAAATTAGAGACTTTTAAAGATCATTTCTTTATAATAGGATAGCTGTTAAGAGGAAGAGAAGAAGCTATGTGACCCAACATGAAGTAAGCCAGTCATCAGTAACCCTTCTTATAGAAAGCAACACTGTGACGAGTCAGTTATTACATGGAGAGTCAGTCAATCTAGGAAGACAGGAGGTGTGGGAATGCACATTCTCTAGTTTGTATCTTAACTGTTACCCAAGAGCTCAGACATTGAACACTTTTGCCCCGGGTGGTGCAACTTGTGAATCCGTGGAACCTTTAACAGTTGAGATCTACTGAGAAGTTTTTGATCACTGGAGGTGTGATCATGATGGGTGTTTTGGGACTCTAGTCATCTTTCTGTCCTATCCTTTGCTCTGAGCCATTCAGAGAATCATTTTGCTTCACCACACACTTCCTGGTTTGATGCATTATCTGTCTTTGGGCCCTCAAACAGTGGGATAAATTGACTGAGTTACAATCTTCAAGACAAATCAAAAATAAGTCTCTTTTTTATTTACAAATAAATTATCTTTGGTATATTTGGTATTATAGTAGCAGAAAACAGTATAACAGAAGGATAGAAGGAGGTGTTCTGATTAAAGGCAAGAAGTTCTATGAACAAATGTCATTTGTAAGAAAAGCAGGAAGTCAAAAAACAAGCAAGGCAATAAACATGTATTGCTAGTTCCTCAAGCTAGAATTGGCCTTAATACTTGCATGTAATTAAAATGGTATAAAAGCAAAAAAGGAGGAGGGGGATGGGATAGGGAGGGAAAATGGGAAAAGGGGATGACATCTGAAATCTAAATAAATAAAATATCCAATATATAAAAAAGAAAAGAAAAAGAAAAACAGGAGGTGTATGTGATGTGTTAAACCAAAGCACATTTTGAGATGAGACACAGGAAGCATAGTTCCTTGACATGTCTTTTTGTCCTACACAGATGGAAACTGGTGCTGGACAAGAATCAGGTCTTCAAGTTGACCCTAGCAGCTTCTTTATCATTTGGCAGTTGTTGACAATGAGTGTGGTAACAATGTCATGTGAGCAGTTATACCAATGAACCAATCTAATGAAAGTCTATAGGGAGAAGAGAATGGTCCTTGAAACACAACTCCCAGAGGTGAGACAGGGCTCCAGAAGCAGAGGAATCAACTGAGAGAATCCAGCTAGCCAGAATCCAGCAATTGGACCAGTCTGTTTTCGTATCCCATATACCAGATGACTACTGCTGAATGATCATGGCAAATGCATTATACACCATAAGATTATAGAGATGAAAGACACCCAGGAGTGATGAGTCTCAGTGACGTCTATTTATTATATTTGCATCTTCTTGGGAGATACATATGTTTACATCATAGGGATCATGTGACAGTGGCTCACCAAAAACTTTTAATAAATATTTTCTTTTAATGAAAAATCAGGCTGTAGTTGTTGAATAATGCTGAAAATTAGATTACCCAAAACTTCAGACTGGATTAAGATACAAAACAAAGAATTATTTTAATATCAAAGTCATCTACCTAGGGTGGAATATAGAAATCCTACAAGTAGTTTTTTTTTTTTTTTTTTTATTAAAGCTATATAAAATGAGATGAAAAATCTCTAATTTTAATCTTAGTTTCTATGATAGTTTGAGGATTGTTTATTTCCTGCTTCTTAATGTGTTTTTAAAAAGTAACATTAACTACATCTAGAACATTGTTACAAACATCACATATATAACTTAGTATGCTGTTATGTAGTATTTTCATATGTTCTCTAAGCATTCTTTAATTGTTAATTAAGTAGATATCAATGAAAACATATAAAATAATCTTTTATATAATATCTAGATGAAAAAGTCATTAAAATGGAAAGTATAAAATTTACAAAAGAAGGTAATCAATCCATAATACAGCAATATGTGGGATCTACACAGTGAAATTCATAAGTAATTTCTATTATAAATGATTTTTAACATTCATTAACTACGCACAGTGAGAAATGATTATACTGTGAATAGAATAGTAAAAGTGCTCAGCGGTAGATATTATTGTGATAAATATAAAGCCATTAATAAGAAAATTTAAAATAAGGATAAAGATAGTTAATATTTTTTAAATCCTTATTCACATTTTTTTTAATTCTTGTGCACCAAAATAAAAGTTATCCAAGTTTGCTTTAGCAATGGGTACAAGAAGCACCAACAATATTTAGCAAAATAAAGTCTTGGATAATGCTGAAGATTGGTTAGCTAGTGTTCACTGTAAATGATATTATAAATATATGAGTGACAAATGCTGCAACAGTGGAATTGACATATTTAGCATTATTTGCATTTAATTGAAGTAGTAGCACATGTAATTCTTTAATCCTTAAGTGAACTCTTTTAAAGAACAGCTTCTTATAGTTGGTACATATTGAAGCACAGTCTTAATCTGAATAATTATAAAAATTTGAAGGAAACTGATAAGTTTATAAGATGAGCTGGTTTTTATGATAGTTAAAATATCTCCATTTATAGTGTTCAAGCTATGCTACACTTAGTGAAACTTTCTTCTGCTTGACTTCATGACCTTGAAACTACTCTTATTGGTTTTGTATAGACTCATTATCCTACCAGATAGATATAGTTATGGAGTTCATATTATACACTTTATATGTGATATTATACTACATATATAACATATATTTAGATGACACACAGACATATATATATTTATTATCAAATATATATTATATATAAATATATATATTATATCAAAAGCATGCATATGTACACACATGTGTTAGATTGATAATCATTGAACATAATAAAATGTAATAAATAAATGTTAAACTTTAAACAATTTCTGAACACTAGAAAGATCAACTATTCATTATTGGGCTATACATATTTTATAATCTTGAAATGACAGGTGGTTGATGGAGAGACTGATGACAGTCAGACAGATGATCGATAGATGGGCCAAACATTCAGGAATAGTAATAAGCAAGGTGTGATGCCGTCCTTTAAATTACTGTTTCCCTTGTGTTAGGGCAGGTGCACAGCAGGATTTTATCAGCCCTGTTTCATTGGTGAAGACACTGAATTTTACCACATAAGGAGGATTGATGAAACCCACAACCAGCTAATAAGAGGGCTGATGTTCAAATATTATTCTAATCAAAATAATTTTTCTTCTACTAGCCTATGTCATGTAGAGAGGGATGGATTCATATTTGTCAAAACTACTTTCAGGTTTGGTAAAAAGGACTTTGGTCCAGTTTGCTAATATTGACATTGAGAGAAATAAAGCCTCGTTAAAGGTAAGTAACTGCTAGTGTGAGGTATCAAAGGCTGGCAGGCTCCTGTGTGAGTTCCCAGGAGCCCAATCATCTAGATCATTTTCTGTTGTAGGTTTTGGCTCTGCATTGTGTTTAATGAACCAACGCAATCATTGCATGAAACAAGCTCCCTAATATTTTTCCTATAGTTTCCTCAATTGGAAAGAACAACCCCACACCAAAGTGCCAATTATGTTTTATGGGTCTGTTCCACATGCATCCCACTTTTAGACAAGACACAAAACAACAGGAGTTGTAAACATCAAACTCACATAGAATTTTTCATTTTCTTTCAATTACTGTTTATTTTCTTGAATTTGGCTAATTCCTATCCGTCGCAAGCAGTATTAGGAGGCTCTTTGGTCACCTACACTGTTTCTCACGTTCTCCGCTGCTTTCATGTTATTTACTTCTCTGCTCTAGTATCCTTTTACTCAGCACAGCAGAATAAAACATCAACTAATGAATTTCAATTCACTTTGTTTTTCTGTGAGAAGGACTCTCCGTGCTAACTATGGTGATTATTTGTGTCCCTCCTTCAGAGTTCTGACATCAGTGTACACTGCAGCAACGAGACTTGCAATGCTCTTCCATCTCTGACATCTGACTGATACTTAAGAAATCTTGCATCCTTTCTATTCTTTTCATAAAATATCTGGTAGTTATTTTATTACTACATTTACTTACAAAACCTACAACAGAAAATGACCTGGATGACTGGGCTCCTGGATCTCACACAGAGCCTGCCTGCCTTTGATACTTCACACTAGCAGTTACTTACCTTTAATGAAGCTTTATTCTTTCAATGTCAATATTAGCAAACTGAACCAAAGTCCTTTTTACCAAAGCTGAAAGTCATTTTGACAAATATGAACACAATCCCTCTCTGTATGACATAGGCTAGTAGAAGTTGAGTCCTTTCCTTGTTTCATTCTCTTCTCATTTTATATTTAGACTAGAAAAGAGATGTGACTTAAAATTTGCATTTTACTTATTCTTCTCTTGATCTCTCTTGATATCTATAGTGAGCAATATCTTCTCCTGCATGTGCTACTTTCCTAATTATAGGTCCAGTCTAATCACTGTAATAATCAAATAACCACTGTGTGCTTGGACATGTGTACTTTGAGCTTGTATGCAAACAGGGCTATTTCATCATTTTACTATTAACATTTTGTTTTGGTCCTTAGGGAGTAGTTTACTTCTTCTTTTAATTAGAGAACCAAAGTTAGTTAAGTTGTTAATGAACTATAATTAAATTGTGTGCCCATTCTCATCATCTGTTTACAGTGATGTGTTAATGTAGATGTTAGATTAAAAGACTTTTTTTTCCCAACAGCAAAGGAGAGGGTAATAAATGCTTGTGATATGAAAGAGGAAGGGGTTGTGGAAGGAAGACCAGTGAGAAATAAGACAGATGTCAGGAAATGGTAGTGTGGAAATGCAAAAGTAAGAACAGCTACGGCACAATTAAACCCTTACTTTCTCTGCTAACTTTAAGAGCTAATAATAATAATAAAAAAAAAAAAAGAACAAACCAACAAAATGGCAGCACACAGCCTATCTTCAGAAGACGTCTGAATCAGTTCCTCAAAACTTCTGTAACAAAATAGTAAAAGAGACTGGTGACTTAAAACATCAGAAATCACATCCTAGAATGGTTCTCCTATTTAACTGGAGTTTTATTACCTATTTTTAATGTGTCTCTATGTGTAGTATAGTATATGTGTGTATGCAAGGCTGCATGTATGGAAGCATAGGTTTGGCTGGTACACATAATAACCTGAGGTTGACTTCAGGAGTCTTCCTCTACCCCTCTTCATCTTATTCCTTGAGGCAAATTTTCCTAAGTAGAAGCAGAGCTCACTGACCAGGCTGGTCTGCTAAGCTAGCTGGCTCTGGGGATTCTGTCTCTAGCCTACTAATTTCTGGAAATAAGTACAGACCCACGCCTACCTGACATTTATGTTGGTGCTATGGAAAGGGTCTCAAATCTATTCTTCACTTTTGATTTTTAAATTTTATTTATTTTTATTTTTATTTTCCTTTAGTTTTTCAAGATAGGGTTTCTCTGTTGAGTTCTGCCTGTCCTGGAAATCATTTTTTAGACCAGGATGGCCTAGAACTCAGAGATCTGCCTGCTTTTGCCTCCTATGTGCTGAGATTAAAATTATGTGCCACCACTGCCCAGCAAGATTCCTCATTGTTATGCTGAAGGTATGTTACCCACACTTTCCAGTCCTATATTGCCTGTTGATCAACCCTGCCTACAGTTTCCTTTTCTGTACTTTCCCTAGCCTCTGGTAAGTCAGCCTTGCATAAAATAAAGGAAGCTGAAAAAATTAAAAGGTATTTTTATTTCAGAAACCAAATGCTAGTCATTGTGCATGATAAATTGTATGATAGCAATGGATAGATTTCAGCTAAGAAATAAATGCTAAATACTGACATAAAAGAGTGAGATGGTATGGCATAGGGAAAACACTTAGTGATGATGCAGTTTATATAGAAAGAGGGAAGAAGAAAGCATAGAGTAAAAGTTTATACATTGAAAGTTAGGTGGCAGAAAATAAGAATAGATTTATAGCAGTTAGAGAGAGAGAGAGAAAGAGGGAAAGGGAGAGGGAAGAGGGAGGAGGAAGGGAAGGAGGAGAGGGAGAGAGAGGGGAGAGGGGGAGAGGGGAGAGGGGGAGAGGGGGAGAGGGGGAGAGGGGGAGAGGGGAGAGATTTTAATTTTCCACAAAAAATTTTCATGTGGAATATCTTAATACTCATTCTGGAAATATCAGTGAGGGAGATTTTAGATGAAATCGCCTCATATGGGAAGGCTTCCCTTTGTGTGGTGAGACCATTTCATGGGCTGAGGTCCAGGACTGCATAAAGTAGAAGCAAACTGAGCTTCAGCAGTCAGTGCTTTCTGCTTCTTCTCACTATGGATGCAGTGTGACCTCACACCACTGCCTCCATGCTTTTCCAGTCAGGATGGACCATTACCTGTGAGCCAAAACAAACCCTTCCTTCCTGAGGTTCCTTCTGTAGTTTGTAGAAGCAGTGGAGAAAATAAAGAAGGCAGTCATGACTGTAATTGTCATGCATAAGCAAGGACCTTGCTTTATAGCTTAGCCTGTTTAAAATGTATTCAAGCATTTAAATCACTTAAAGCCTAACTAGAAAAAAAAAGGCTCAATAAATGTTTGTGTTCAGCCTTATCATCAATATTATTTTCGCTCAGATGAAAAATACTTAGTTTTTGTAAGTCTGTGAGAGAATTGCTTTTCTAGAACTTAATACTTTTAATGAACATCGTATTTTTTATTCTTCTTTCCTCCATTATACCCTTACCGCAGTCTCCCCTCCCTCCACTCCTCCGGTCCCACCCCACATCCAGACTTACAGCTCATCCATTTCCCTTCAGGCCTCCCAAAGATATCAACTAGAGCATTGCATGACAAGATTCAATACACCTAGGCACAAACCTTCATATAAATGCTGGATAGGCAACCCAATAGGAGGACAAGGGTCCCCAAAGCAGTCAAAAGACTCAGAAACACCCATTACCAGAGTCTCCCCAAAACACCCAGCTAATAACTATAGCATATATGCAGAGGGCCTAGCACAGAACCATGTAGGCTCCATGACTGCCCCTTCAGACTCTGAGCCTCTATGAGCCCTGCTTAGTTAATTCTGTAGGATTTGTTCTCCTTGTATCCTTGATGCCTCTACCTTCCATAATCCTTTCTCTCCCTCTTCTGCAGGGTTCCCCAATCTCCACATAATGTTTGGCTATGGGTCTCTGCATCTCTTCCTACCAATTGCTGGAGGAAACCTCTTTGATGACTATTGGGCTAAATAATGATCTATGAGTTTAGCAGAATATCACTAGGAATCATTTTATTCATTTTTTTTTCCTTTTAACAAGTTGTGTTTGGATCTACCCTAGGTCTCTGGGCCATCCAGCTTCCACAGAAGTATTGTCTACTTTTTAAATGGTGCTTGAGAACTGAATCCAGAGTCTCATGCATGCCAGGCAACTATTCTGTTACTGATACACATTATCTAAGGCTTGTTTTTGCCTTTTGGGGTTGTTTTTGTTTTAAATGGCTTAGATATATAGTGGAAGGGGAGTGGAGACAGTACAGTCCATGTTTTGTTTTATTTTCATGTTCATTCTAACTGTGATAAAATCTTTTTTACTTTTTAATTTTTTATTGTATATTTTATTTACATTTCACATGTTATCCCCATTTCCTCCCCCACCCAGGAACCCCCTATCCCATCCTCCCTCTTCCTGCTTCTATGAGGTGGTGTCCCCACTCACCCACCCACTCCCACCTCCCCACCCTCGAATTCCCCCACAGTAGGGCATCCAGCCTTCACTGGGCCAAGGACCTCCTCTCCTACCTACTCCCAACAAGGCCATCATCCTCTATATATGAAGCTGGAGCCATGGGTGCTCCCAGGCTGGTAGTTTAGACCCTGGGAGTTCTGGTTGGTTGGTATTGTTGCTCTCCCCATGGGGCCACAATCCCTTTCAGCTCCTTCAGTCTTCTCTCTCACTCCTCCATTGGGAACCCTATGATCAGTTCAATGGTTAGCTGTGAGCACCCTGATAAAATCTTACATTAATGGGTTTTATGCTACAACTTCCTAACCCATGCTACTGAGTAAGTTCGTACCATTCCTTGTTTTTTTCCATGATAACCACTTTTTCTGTATCAGTATGCATTTTAGAATACCAAATTCTGTTTAATTGTTATACTTTCTTGGGTTTTGATAAACTATTGCAGTTTGCTTGTTTCTGATGTCCTTGGACATAGAAAAAGAACATTTGGTATAGCATTTCTCATTTGAGAGTTAACTATTTTTCTTGTGCTTATACCCTTACCATGGGTTATGAGAAGATGACAGTGTTAATAAATTGAAAACTTTACTGTGAAGCAATAAAGCTGAAGCCTAAATCACAATGAAGACCACAGGTTTCTGAGATGCTAGGATCATGGGATATTAGTGATGAAAACTTCAAGAGTGGAGTGGAGTTGGCTCAAGAGAACATTTGGTCTTTGCTGCAAGAAGTGGACCTTTGGGTTGTAGGTTGGGAGTAATGATAAAAGAAAGAAGGTAAAAGAGATGTCTATGCCATTTTAAAGGTAAAAAAGGACCCTTGAAGTGATCAGTTTCTATATTACTGTGGTTGTTCTTTATCTCTTTTGCTTAAAAGCATATCATTTCCTGGAAGCCATATTTAGGCCATGGCTAAAATAACAAGGATCTTGGAATGGAATTTGAACTGGTCAGCTCATTCCCTCTCCACTCTTCATCTAGTAAAGCCTTATGAACTTCCGTGAGTGACCCTCAATGGTATTCTAATTTTAGTGAACCTTGTTCTAGCTACAGGAGTTCTACATTTCTTTCTCTGATAAGAATGTAGGGATTGAAGAGACCACATCAAGATAAACATATAAAATAAGTCAGTTTGAACAGGAAAACTGGAAGCCATAGTAAATAAACAGGAATAACTATTCTAATCTTTACAAAATAAACACCCAACAAACTCCATTCACTTTACACTCTGGAAAGTAACAATGTATCAAGATTATATTGCAATTGTATATATACAAAAAACAAGCATGCCTAATTCCACAAAACATACAAATAAATATAAAACTGTGAACTAAATCTAACATATTACTGAGTGACTTCAATACTCTACTCCCCATGTTACACCCTCACCATATCGACTGAAGATAAACAGAGAAGAGTTGGAGTTAAATTACTCATAAATCAAATAGACTTATGAGACATTTAACAGCATATTCCATTTAAACACTGGATAACATGCATTCTCAGCATATCATACAACTTAACCAAAATATCTCACATATTAGGACACAAAACAATTTAGAACAAAAATTAAAGTGTTTCTTTGTATTTTCCCTGACAGTGTATAGTAGAGATGGATATCAACAGCAAGATAAATCACAGAAAATTCATAAAGTCATGGAGTTTAAACAATACACTCTTGAATTACAAATGGTTTACAGAAGAAATTAAGAAGTATTTATTACTTTAATATGACACTCTCTCTAGACACTTGCTGCACACTCCATCTAGAAGCCAGGTAGAAAATCTTCACTCTCCACCCCACCCTCCAATTCTAAATCCCCAAGCTCACCTGCAGCCCTGTAGCAGAACCTCTGCAGCTCTCTTTTCTCTCCTCTCCTCTCCTCTCCTCTCCTCTCCTCTCCTCTCCTCTCCTCTCCTCTCCTCTCCTCTCCTCTCCTCTCCTCTCTCTCTCTCCTCTCCCCTCTCCCTCCCCTCCCCTCCCCTCCCCTCCCCTCCCTCCCCTCCCCCTCCCCTCCCCTCCCCTCCCCTCCCCCTCCCCTTCCTTCCCTAGGAATTCCATAGATACTCCTGGCAGACCCAATTGTTCTTCAGCTTGTAGACCCTCTCTGCCCATCTGCCCTTTTACCCCATTCTAATCCCTTCATGTCAATTCCCAATACCTAGAAATATAATCTAGCTGAGACCACCAGTAGGCTACCTAGTAGGGATTCAGAAGCACTTTTTACCATACAAACCACAGCCACACATATCTAAGACCTAAAGAGGCTAACAGAAACCAAACCAAACCAAACAAAATAAAACAAAACAAAAAACCCAAACCAAGACAAAAAACAAAACAAAAAAAAACAAAACAAAACAAAACAGAAAACCCACATAGTGAAGACAAGACCAGATATCAACACCAAGAATTACATAGAGACTGTAGTAGCATGCATATATCAAGAAGATTTCTGAGTCACATAGAGTCCCAGTATTAGAGGAGAAGTGGGCAATGCCTCTATCCCTAACCCAGAAGCTGTCTCCAACTGATAACTGTTTGCAAATTAAAAAGTAATTTACTTCAATAAAATTGCACAAAGTATTCAAAGCCCTTCTTTTAGGGAGGCCCCATTGAAGCTGTAGATGACCAATATAAAATGAACTCAGTGACATTCTGAAGGTTTCTTGGTCTCACATTTATTTGTCTTGGCTTTTTGTTTGTTTGTTTTTTACCTTACAGGTCCTATGGTTTCTGCTTTTATGTTTTCATGGGATTTCTTTGTATGCAAGTGTGCGTGTCTCTTTGTGAATATGTCTCTTGTACTTTTTCTTTGAATCTTTCCCTACTATTTTTTAAATTAAATTAAATAATAATAATAATTATTATTATTATCATTATTAATTTTGATGCTTGCTTTATTCTAATGAGAAAAAGAACAAATTTAGGTGGGTGGTAAAGTGGGGAGGATCTGATAAGAGCTGGGGGAGGGTAATCTGTAATTCCAATACATTGTAGAAAAATATCAATTTTCAAATAAAATTATAGAAAACAAGGATATCTAAATTCATACAATTTAGTAAAATTGAAAATGCAACATATTAGAATGTATGGGATACAATGAAGGATGTCTTTAAAGAAAAATTCATAGTTCTTATAACTGATATTATAATGTATGTAATGATAGATATGTGTGTCTTCTCTAATTAATTAACATTCAGTCCAAGATAGATTCAGAAGAATCAATACCAATACTTATCAAATTACATTATTAAATAAAAGAGAAAAGGAAAATCTCAAAATACTTCATTATATTATTGATTTACTATTGATTACAGTATTTAATATATTATTTATGTATTTCTTATTAAACTAGAATTACCCTCATATAAAACTTGAAGACACAAAAAAATTTATAGGTTTATCTCTTCAATGAACATAGATGAAAAATCTTTAGTAAAATTTTTGTAAACCACACTCAAGTACACATAAAATAGAGTATTTACTATGATCAAGTTAGTTTTATTTCTGGTATAAAAGGGTGTTCAACATATACAAATCAATAATTGTAATGTATCTAATAAATGAAGTCAATGGTAGAAAACATATGGTCATCTCAAGATATACAATGAATTAAAGCATTTTCCCCCATAACATACAACATCCATTCATGGCATAAGCTCCAAATAACTAGTAATTGAGGGAAGATATGAAACACAATAAATGCTATACATGACAAATATACCAAAGAAGGAAATACTTTAATATTTTCTTAAAAGCAAGAAGATAGCAAGATGTCTATTCTCCACATTCTTGCTCATTATAGTTCTGCTCTCCATAACCCCTTCATGTCTTTAAAACTATTAATATGTGTGAATCTCTCACACATTGTGAAGTTTAGCTATCAGCATGAGAGTCAGCCTTGGCTTCCCATGAACTGTAAGGAAATACTATCCATAAGATTTTGTCTCAGGGATGCTTGTCTCCTGTTAATCATGGCTGATTTTTCACTCCAGGTTAGCCAGCATCAGTTATCCCAGGAAAGAAAAGCTTTTGTTTCAGTAGTTTTGGTCTCTTAATGATAATGGCTGATTCTTTAGATCATGATGGCTAGAACACCAGGTTTTTAATTCAGATATATCAGACAAACAGTCCTTACAGAGTTTTTGAGAGGCTCTCAAGTTTTCCTTTGAAATGTCACAAGCCAGGGCTTCATTGTCACATTTCTCTCAGCGTTATCTTTAAGTTTCCACAATAGCTCATTAAACTATGAGCACTCAATGACTTTTCCAGTCATACATCTTTAAAAACCCTTCACCTTTCTCTTACAAAATCTTCCAAAGTATAAAAGCCACAAGGTATAAAAATTCATCATAACAATACCCCATGCTTCTGGTCCCTCTCTATGTCCTATTTTTATTTGTATTATTGTGACAAAGACCATGACAAGAAACAACTTAGAAGGAAAAGATTTATTTGGATTGTACATCCAGGCCACAGATCACAGTCCATCATTAAGGAATGGTAAGGTGTAAACTCAAGCAGGTCAGAAAGCTGGAGGCAAGAATAGAAGCAAAGACTGTAGAGGAACACTTCTTACTGGCTTTCTCCAAATGACTTGCTCACCTTGTTCTTATACAGTTCATGACCAGCTTCCCACTGGTCGCAGGAACTACAGTGGGCTAGGCCCTGCCACATCAAAGATTATCAGGAAAATGAACCACAGATCTGCCTACAGGTCATTTTCTCAGTTGAAATTCCCCTCTCCCAGATGACCCTAACTTGTGTCTATTTAAAAAGTTAAGCAAAACAAGACAAAATGAACAAAATCTAGCTTGCACCATGGCTTTAATGGAAAGAGTCTATTTTAAAATTTTAAATATTTAAAATTTTGTATTTGTGTGTACACATGCATGTACACTTTGTAGGTGAATATCTATTCTTTAAAGGTAAGTGTTCCTACTGATTACATGAAACAGATAAAGAAAATTGAAAGTTAGCAAACATTAGGGTTAATTTAAAATTAGTTCTTAAGATATTTCTTTTCATGAGTATTCCATTGCATATGTTAGTGATAGAATATATAATATTGTTTTCTGCTTTTTAGATAGATATTTTGAAGAAAAATCTTTATTTAAGAATTGAATAACACATTGACATATATTAAAAGCTTAAATATCTAAAACCACTAATAATTATAGAGTAGGGTGGTACATACACACATTTGTGCTATTGATTTTATTCTTTCATAATTACTATAAAAATGTTCATGCTTTTGTAACAAAATGACTTCATTTTTAATCCTTAATTTTCAATGCTAAAGTTTCTTTAATAACAATTTATACATAGAATTTACTAAAAAGCATAACTCAAGTTGTATTAGCCAAAGAAGAAGAGAAAGTGATAGATGCATAAAAGATGCCTCAGTTTCAAATTTGCATTACAATAACCCCCAGGAACACTAGGAGCTGAAATTAGGTCTTTAACACATTAGATAAAACACCAACTCAGAAAGATCAATATGAGCACACCACTCATTATTAGCAGCAAAGTCTTTGGGTAAACAGCTTTAAATAAAACTATGAAGCAAAAGCAAAGCAAGGAAAGCTCAGCCACTTCCTGAAGAGATCACTACGAAACAAACTTTCCATTGTTCAAAGAGAATAAATGAGTCTCAATTTTTCCGTTGCCCATATTTGAAACTCAATTAATAGTTAAAATATCCTCCATTTTCCAAATCCTCTTCATTTCAAAGAGTGAATAGATATTTGATTATATTTCCATCTTTTTTCTTTTTCTTTTTTGGGTTTTTTTTTTTTTTTTTCCGAGACAGGGTTTCTCTGTGTAGCCCTGGCTGTCCTGGAACTCACTCTGTAGACCAGGCTGGCCTTGAACTCAGAAATCCGCCTGCCTCTGCCTCCCAAGTGCTGAGATTAAAGGCGTGCGCCACCACTGCCCGGCTTCCATCTTTTTTCTTAAGCATTTTCTTAACATAGAGTTTGCATATGATAGAACTCACTCATTCTAATTTTATAATTAAGTTGATTTGAATGTGTATGCAGAACTATGCAATAATATCTACTCCAGAAAATAAATTCTGTATGTAGGGGTTTATTGAAGCATGGGGCTCTCTCAATCTACTGGTCTGGAAGCTTTATCCCTACTGACAAGATTCCATAATTTTGGAAGGTGCTATGCTTGCTTCCTGAAGGAAAAAAGAATCATTAGTCTTTCCTAGCTATAAAGTCTGTGAGCTACAATCATGTCTGGACTGTGAAGTGCCTACTTGAGGAATAGTCATGGGCATAACCAAATACTTTCTGATTATATTTAAGCCTGCTCTACTAGATGGAATTTATACAAGGCAACGTTGCAAGCCTAGGAGCCTGCAGCTAGACCAGTCATAGACTTTAAGGAAGAACTTAGTACTATCCTGACAAATGAGCATTAAAATGACTCCTCATGACATATCTTTATACCCATAGATTAGTTCATCTCTCAGTTCTCATCTGAGAAGTTACGGTAGATGATGATTAGCATGGAGACCTACTGGAGAATGTTATGCTTTAAATGGGATCTATATCACATTCTTTTCTCCAAGGCTAAGACATATCTGTATAAAAGAGGAAAGAAAAACTGTAAGAGCCAAAGGCAGAAGATGGCACTAGGAAACAATGACTGCCAGAAAAAAAAGGGGCAACTCAACACACAATCTCAGAAATCGCAACAGTACTCGAGACTCCATTCAAGCTCAAGCCAGACCAGTGTCAGCATGGAGATGATAAACAAAATTTCACTCCAGCCAAGGAGTTAATAACGTTGATATCTGCTGTCAAAAGACAATAAGTTTTCTTTTAGTCTGTTGTCCCTGGCAAGTTGACCACACTCCTGTGGAAGGCCACATTGCAAGAATATATGATTATTTTAAATTGGACTTGAATGGTGAATCAAAAAAATGCACTAATTTGGATGGCTAGGGTAAAGGGTGGATCATGGAAGAGTTGGGGGAGAGGTTGAATATGATCAAAATATATTGTAAGAAATTCTCAAAGCACTAATATATTTCCATGGGGTTCCCAATGGAGAAGATAGAGTGAAGGCTGAAGGAGTTGAAAGGATTCGAGACACCATGAGGAAAGCAACAATACCAACCAACCAGAGCCCCCATGGTCTAAACCAGCCTGGGAGCGCTTAGGGAGGAACCCATGGCTCCAGCTATATATGCAAGGGAGCTATATATAAGTGGGAGAAGAGATCCTTGGTTCCATGAAGGCTGGACGTCGTGGGGGGGGGGATATTCGAGGGTGGGGAGGTGAGGTACGGGGGAGGATGGGTGGGGGTACACCAACGTGGAAGCAGGAGTAGGGGGGAAGGGATAGTAAGTTCCTGGGAGGGAGGCGGGGAAATGGGTTAAGGAGAGAACATCTGAAATGTAAATAAAATTTCCAAAAAAAAAAAAGAAAAAAAAAAAGATCTCTGTCTTCACCCTTTCCTTTTCTCATTCCTTAACAGCTATTAATATATTTTGTCACCACAGAGATTTGCGTAATCTAGGGCTCCTGGAATTGCATACCTTGTGATATTTTGCTAGTAGTTTCTCCCATTTAGTTTAATATTTTTAATGTTTATTCTTGTAACTTGACATAAAATTTTGATGCATCTTATTGTCAAGTGATAGTCTATCATATGTATGACATGTTTATCAATTCATCAGTTATTTGGTACTACTTTTATGCCATTCTAAAAACTATTGATTTAAACAATTGTATGCAAATTTCAACCTGAGCACGTGTTCCTAATTTTCTTGGTTATATATGTAGGGAGTAGGAAAGGAAAAATACTATTTATTAGTAACTGCCAACATAATTTCAAAAGGAGCTGGGGATTTTGGTTTCACATTGGAAATATATGAAGGTTCTGATTTCTCATATCAACATAGCTTATAAAGGTGATTCATTTTAGTGGGAGTGAAGTATATTTCTAAGGTTATCATGGTCATTTTGCCAATTGCTACAGAAAATGATTGTGTGTGTGTGTGTGTGTTACTTGTAATTGTCTACTGATTGATCAGTTATAGCTGCTAAGAAAAACTCTTTAAGTTTTCTGATTTTTCCAATTTTGCTCGTTATAATTATAAATTCTCTATCATTTGAAGACAATTGCTTTGTTGCTCAATTTGATGGAATATGAATGTCATACATGTTTCCCATTTGTAGTTTCTGTAATATGTCTAAGATACCAAGAAAAATCAGTTTCAGCCATTGTCATGAAGAATTGTTTTTACTTTCTTTTAACATATGATAATTTTAACATCTACATTTAGGCAAATTGTGTATTTTGCATTCATTTATTCATATAGTAGAAAATATGAATCCAGTTTTATATATCTACTGATGGATCTAGAGTTGCCTAGCACTATTTATTAAATAGTTTTTCCACGCTGAACTACCCTGCTACCTAGTTGAAAAATCAATTGACATTAATTGTAGAATTTAGTCCTTGACTCTTAGTCCTGTTATATTGATCTGTATTCTAATTTCTATTCAGAACCCAACTGTCTGATTTTAGCTTTATAGTAACTTTCAATATCAAGATCCCAGAATTCAGTCATTTTGTACATTTTTTTAACTTGATTTGCCCTTCCAGCTCACCTGGGATTTCAAGTATATTTTGAGATTGTGTGGGTTTTTTTTTGTTTGTTTTTTTGGTTTTTTTGTTTTACAGCAGATTTCCATGATGGGTATATACTTGAATTTAGTAAATACTGGAATTTTAGCAGTAATATGCTCTTTTTGTTTTGATTTGTGGAGACATAATATAAAATCAAATGAGTCTATATACCATGTTTTCCTTGAACCAGATACAAAGCAATAAACAACAATTAATTTTATGATAATTCCTTTGAGACATTAATATGTTAAATTATTTTAAATATTTCACAGGAAGAATGAATATATTTAGTATTTCATATTCACATTTTGTTTTAGTTATCTATATTTTAACTGTGCACTAAGAATTATTATATCTTTTATTAACATTATGCATTCACTCAGTATTGGGTAAAAAATGTTCCAACAGGCTAATTGCATGGAATTTTGTACAATATATGCATTCTTATAGGCTGCGTTTTTGCATAAATGAATTCACACATTAATGAATTCACTCATTATACAGTGTTGCATTAGTTAGTGTTCTACTGCTGTGAAGAGAACCCATAACCAAAACAACTTATAGAAGAAAATATTTAATTAGAGGGATAGTACATTATCATGATGGAGGGGAGTGTGGAATATATTCTTTGACTTGAGCTCCCTTCTCTGGCCTCAGTGAGAGAGGATGCACCTAACCCTGCAGAGACTTGACATTCCAGGGTGGAGGGGATAGTTAGCGTGGGCCTTCACCCTCTCAGAGGGGATGGGGGGATGATGGAGGGATTGTGAAAGGGGCAGTAACATGGATGTAAAATGAATAAATAAATTAAAAAGAAAAAGAAAAGAAATTGGGACTTAAAAAAACAGTATTGCAAAGAAAATAGAGGTAAAGAACAGAGAGTAAAATAGAGAGACATATTAGAACTAAGTATTCATGAAGAAACTTAATGCTTTGTATGATAAATTAAAACAATAGAAGTAAGTAACCTCCATAAAACAAACACAAATTACTAAGCCAAGACACATGATTAAGGCAGTAGTAACTACTTCCATCTTCTCTTCATTGTGTTTATAGATGCTCTAGTCAAAGCCAAAGCAGTTAGGCAAGGATAATAAATAAATTCACAACTATAATACAAGTAGAAGGAAGCAAAATTGTCAGTGTACTGAGGACATGACCTTATATGTATAAAACTCGTGGAATCAAGCTGGTGGCACATGAGCTTTCAATACACAGTCTGTATTTACCATGGAGAAAAACCAATTAGCCGGCTTCAAATATATGCATGTATTCAAAATAACACATTGCACCTCAAACATGTAAAGTCATAATGACTTGTTCAAAATCAAATGATGACAGATGATTGAAGGCTATAATGACCTGTCACTGACTGATTAATGATAATGTACAGCGTACTTTATTATTATTTTTAACAGCTGCTGGTCCTTTCACTGACAGCATAAATAGTAGAATCATTTTAACTTAATATATGTCAACTTCATATATATATATATATATATATATATATATATATATATATATATATACAGTAATTATACTGTTCATACTAAAACATTTCAATTAAACAATTTGGGAATATAAGTATGTTTTTATTGTCTGTTTTGTCTTCTACTCTGCATAATTTACTTAGCCACAAAGAAAGCTGGCATCCTAATTGAAAACACTTTACAGAATATTTATCTTTAGTGTTAAGAAATCCTTTTATCTGTTGTAAAACAATACACATAAATATTAAATATAAAAAAATTGTTTACATACATTATAATCATGCATATAAAATGGTGGATTGGGCTTTGGATTAACTGACAAGGCTTGGAATCATCACTGATATTTGTTGAAAACATAAGACATAGGTCAATAAGTGAATGCATATCCCATACTATACCACAGAAGCTCTGCCACAGTCAGGAATTCCCACTTGACACTCAGTGGGTTTGTAAAAATTTAATACTTTCATTCTGAATTTTAGTTATAAGGCTGTTTTAGTAGGTTATATACAAAGACAACTAGAAAATAGGGGAAAATATATAAATTGATTTTTTTTCTTATTCTCACTAGCGCTGTGAAGCTTTACCTCTCCTCCAGTGCCAGTCGCACTTCCAGTGGAGAGGTTAGACACCCTCAAACATTTAAGAAGCAGTGGAGCCCCCAAGAGTCCAGGTTAGTTGATTCTGTTGGTCTCCTTGTAGAGTCCCTATCCCCTCTGGGTTCCTCAATCCTTCCCCCAACTCTTCTGCAAGACTTCCCGAATTTCAAATTCTGCATCTGTTTCTGTCAGGTGCTGGGTGGAGCCTCTCAGAGGACATCTATGCTAGACTCCCGTCTGTAAATCCAAGCCTACAGATACAACCATAGCTTGAGGCATCAAGTAGTTGAAGGAGGAAGGCAGGTTTGCAATGTCTCTATATAAATCTTCTGAAGACAGTTTAACACATCTCTTCCCCCCACACCCAATTTGCAAAGATTGCTACTCCATTCATTTATGTCTGTCTCACACAGGGTACCTGTGTATACAGGTATGCAGTGACAAATATAGCTGTCAACAGTGTCTTGACATGTTGCATCAAGTCTTTGACCAACAAAGAAGCATCAAAGTCTCACAGTGTGTCCTGTGAATCCACTACCTATGCAGACCCAGTGGCAATTGTTTCCTTCATCTACACATAGACCTCCATGGAGACATGCCTGATGGTCACATTCATCAAAGTTGCGTTCACAGTAGTCTAGGAATTCATATGCACACTCACCAAAGTAAGCCTGAAGAGAATCCTGGAACCATGTAGACATTGCTGAAGTCCACCTTCATCAATTTCCAGCTCACCGTTGACATCAGAATACTTTTGAGCACAGACACATGCATGTTTTCCTATCTCACTGAAGCATATCAACTCATTCATGCAGGAATCAGAAACACATTCATCCACTTCCAAGTCACAGTGTGTGCCTTGATATCCAGGCACACAGAGGAAGTTGTAGACATTGATTCCATCCTGACATGAAGCCCCACTGTGGCAAGAGCTGGAAACACATTCATTGTGATCTGTCTCACAGAACCTTCTAGCATATCCACCAGGGCAGATACAGACAGGGTGCTCAGGGTCTTTATGGCAACTGCCAATTGCTATATTTATTTATTTACCTTATTAGTCCTTTGCTTGTATATTATTGTTTCACATTTTGTGTTTTTATGTGTTCTGCTTGTGTGTATCTGTGTTTCTTTTTTTTTTTTAATTCTATTTTTTTTCTTTTAAAATTTACCTGTCTCCTTAAAGTTGGGAAGGTGATACAGTTCTATGAGTTATTGGGGGACAAGAATACTACGATTCAAATATATTGTATGGAAAAAATCATTTTTTCTTCCAATACAATGATTTTATTGACTTTTTGGGGATTTTACTTCCCTGCCCTTTATTCCTTTCTTGTCTACTCTCCTACCCTTGTGACCTTCCCTCCTAGCCAAAAGAAAACGAAAAACAACAAAAAATAAACAAATATTCACTGGTATGTGGTCAAACTCTCAGTGGCTTGTCCCCTAAGTAAAGCTGTGTGCTTCTCTTTGCATCCCAGCTGGGATCGCCTATTATGGAGGGTGATACTCCAATATCCTATTACAATATTTAAGAATTCTCTTTAATGGCTTGTTGTTTAGTCTGTTACTGTTTTGGGGGGAGTGGGGTAGCAGCTAGGGGTGGAGGTAGGGGTGGGCACAGCAGTCTTTCATATTCCTCTTTCTCAACTGTGTGTCTTTCACTGAGAGAGTAGGAAAGTAGCTTATTTGCTCTTTAAGGGTCCTAGGTTCATGGGTTTCCACATGTTTTCTGGCATCAGCACAGATCACAAAAGAGCTCTGATTTGCAGGAGGGCCAAGGACCCAGATAAAAGCTTCCAATGTAGCTGGGATCACAACATCAACATGGCTTCTAGTCATAGCATAGTCTATGGACATCATCTTGGCATTTGGTGGAAACACGGACCACAGACATCAACACAGACCAGTCAGTACTAAAACTACAGATACAGAACAGACCTGGTGCTGTGCAACACAAACCCGGACATTACCATGGCCTTGGGTGGCAGTGCGGGCAACCCAGGTCAGTATGACTTCCTCTATGGCAGCTCAACCCACATGTATCAACACAGCTTTAGCCAGCAGCCTTTGTGAGTAACATGGGCTATGGCAACCAACTAAGATCCTGGCTGTAACAGGACCTTGGACCCAGACACTGGCTGGCTCTTGACAGCAGCCCATACCTGTTTACCACAACAGTCTCAGGTGGCAGCATAGGCCTCTCATATAGGTAGGCTCCCTGGTACAGCATGGCCCATGGACATCAACACAGACTCAGGCCATGGCACAGGCCATGAACATCGATCTGCATGTTGTCAGGTGACAACAAGGGCCAACATGGCCCTCGGAAATCAAACTAGATCCTGGTCACGTCAGGCCCTCAGCAGCATCACATAACACAGTGATCCGTAGAGTATGTATAATCTAGAAAGTGGACAATTCCTCATCTCGGACCGCCACCATTGCCCAGATCTAGGTGATCCTGTAGTCCGCAGCATGATCAGGGCTGAATCTACATCTGCTTAAGCACCAGTCTGCCACATACCATCCGATATCCTCTCTCTCTCTCTCTCTCTCTCTCTCTCTCTCTCTCTCTCTCTCTCTCTCTCTCTCTCTCTCTCTCCCCCTTCCTCCCTCCCCCTGTTCTCTCCCTACCCCCCTCTCACACACGTACAGCCTCCTCCCCTTACACAAATGACAGGATAAACCCTCAGGCCTCTCTCGCATGTATCACGCTGTCACATCCTCAGTTCTGCCTTCTCTCCACAATGTGCGCACTGCTCTGTTCACTTACTCCCATCTCTTTGCCACCTGTTCTCCCTGGTAGTGTTGCCTGCTGGGCTGATGGGGGTGTCTCTGCCCACTAGCCTAGCCAGGTTGTTTGGTGCTGGCTGACTGCCAAAAAATTATTTTCAATAAAAACTTTCTTTCTCTAAGCTGTATTTACCGGAAGATAATTTGAACACCGCCTGTCAGTCTAATCAAATATGTACTCAAACCATATGAGAAAGTGGGAGTTCAGTGTATGTGGATATGAAGCTTGAGGGTTGAAATGGTTAGCTCAGTATTCATCTTTCAAAATAATAAAAAAAATCAAATCTGAGATGGAGAGAAATTCAACACAGAGCAACATCTTTGAAACACTGACGCTGTTACCATAGTGCCAGATGCAAACATAGGAGCAAATGCTGCTGGGAGTTTTGTTTTTTGTTTTTTTGTTTTTTTAAGGAAGAGTAGATCTATATTAATGCAAATAATCACTACTGCTGTATTTAAAAAATAAAAAATAAAACAAACTTAAATACTCATTTAAAAATCAGTTCCCAGCAAACTCTAGTCACTTGAAATAGGTAACATAATGCTAAGTTTGTAAGTATTTCTCTCACATTTAAGAAGAGACAGGGCAGTTTTGTCTTCTGCATTTTTTGAGAAATACTTAAGATGGAAAAAATTAAATGAGTAGAATGCCAAAATATAAGATAAAAAATGCCAAAAATAAATAAAAAATAAAGTGCCAGATTACAAACCATGAACGTATAACTGTGTCTGATCAAAAAGCATTAAAAACTTGATTGCACAGTGGTATGCATGAAGCAACATGGCCAGAGGAATAAGCTCATGAAGAATTACTTTTGATGTAACAAGTGATATGTATTTTTGTGATTACATACTCGATGTTACAGTTATCACATAATATCCTTCAAACAGTATAGATGATTATTTACACTGACATCGAGACTGATTTTCTGCACAAAAAGGTTTGGAAATATTAGTGAAGGTATCCATTTGACACACTTAAATAAGTATTTGTTTCTTAAGCAAAGTCTGTAATTCTATTTGTTATTCCAAAGGAGAAAATAGCTACAGTGGTCTACATGACTTGAGAAAAGAGGAAATGTGGAACTTGTCAGATCTATGCTATATTTGGTACTTCAAGACCAAATGAATAAAGATACTTGCTGTTCTATGTTGTGTGGTGCAAAAAAAATAGGAGAAATTGTAAATTCCCTCACATAAAATGAACAAAAAAATCAAATCAAATGAGAAACTGATATGACCAACTTAATATTTGTCATCAATTATTTATTAAGCTTTGTTAAATGTGGTTTGGGTACCCAGTGAGGTATAGTCATGATAGGAATTCATTATTACAAAGAAAGACAAGAATTTTCATCCGTGAGGACTCAGAAAATTATAATTTCCTTGGGAAGAACACACTGATAAAACCCAAGCGTACCTTCACTTGTGTAGCAGATGTGCAGGTTGGTCTTCATATGGGTCCCCCACGACTGGAGTGGATACTGTCCCTGCCTCTGTTGCCTGCCTGTGGATACTGTTCCTCTAACTGGGCTGGCTGGTCGGGCCTCAGTGGGAGAGGATGTGCCTAGTTCTGGAGTAACTTAATATGCTAGGGTGGATTGGTACTGAGGGGGGCGTCCAACCTCTCAGAGGAAAAGGGGAGAGTGAATGGGGGAAGGGCTGTGTGAGGGGAACTTGGAGGAGAGGGGGCTGGTATCTGAATATAAAGTGAGTAAATAAATAAATTAATGAAAACAAAAACCCAATCATACTTCACCATTACTAAAACCTGTACAGTGAAACCCAAAGCATCAAATAGACCAGCTGCATTAGCTTGAGCTTATTATGATCTCTGAAGGTGCTTAACTTTAAATGTCAGAGGAAGAGGGGCAAATTCAAATATTTTATTACAATAGAGAAAAAAAAAGGGTTGAAAATGAAAGAGAAAGTTGGTTGAAACCCTTAATAATGACTAAGCACAGATAATATTTCTAGAATTATATTTATAGTTGAATTCTAACTCAAAATATGCTCACAATGAAGACTTGGGACTAAGATGGTTGCTACATTGACCTTTGCATAATTGTTAAGATGACAAAAATATTTATAGACAAACCCAACCAGCACATTATGAAGTTCACTATAAAACCAGTTCTTCCTCTTTCAAAGATGACAGGGACAGATACCTTTCATGAATACAAATACAATTTTCTTTTACCCAAATAGTAAGAAATCAACTTTAGCAATACACAAAGCTGTGGGACAATGATGTAAAATGGGATTTAACCAATTGTTTGGCATAGCAGCATTGCATGATCAATTAAAATATTTCCTACGGTAACAGAATAAGCATAAAATTACACAATCCTCTCAGTTGATGCACAAAAATCTTGTAAAGCCATTCTGTATCAGTCTCCTTTTAGATAAAAGTTTTAAGCAAACCAGGGCTAGAAGATAACTCCATTCAATTTCAGATGACACTTACAAAAGTTTTACAGCTAACAGTAGTTAATGGTGCAAAGTAGAGTGCTTTCTCCCTGGGAGCGCATGCTGGGCCTCCTGTGTTTTAGTTAATGGTTTATCAATAGCAACTAACGCAAAGAAGAAAATTCATCAGAAAATCCAGAGAGTACAAGCAGAGTGTGGTGATAGGGAAGATTCTAAATCTGTGCACCAATTTGTTACAACTAAAGGTAAGTTTAATTTATTTAGTTGACATATATTCTCATGTATCCTAGTTGGGCCTTGAGCTTCACTATATAGCTGAGTAATAACCTCATTTTTCTGATCATTTTGCTCTGCCTCAATTTCTTAAGTCTCTAGATGACATCTGTGCAGTATCATATCTGGCTTATGAGGTGCTAGGGTTCAAAGCAATCACAACTGTGTTACATCCACAGCATTTATATGGTAATTTATCAAGTTAGTATTCTAAGTTAGTAAGAAAAGTCATTTATAACTCTCTAACTTTTAAATAAGTATTTGGAAAAAGAAATTTGATAAAAGGTCCATTTATAAATCATAGAGAGACATCACTATTTAGCAAAAATTTATTATAATTCATGTATAGTTTTACATTTAAAACTGGAAATGAAGTAAGAAAATTAAAAGGAAAAACACAGCAGTAAGTGATAAATAACCAACGTTATTAGTTGCTAGAACAGCTTTTGTGAAACTAGACCTCTCTCTTGATTTCATGAGAGTGAGTGTGAAGTCAGTTTGTCTGGTTATGCAAAGTAAACACATAAATACCCTCACTATGAACCAGTAATTCCATTTTCTATTAGATCCTAAGCTACAGGGCTTCAGTGTTTCACTGGCTTTGAACTTGTTGCTGTTGTGCAGCTATTTAGTAAAATCAAGAATCGCTATATTGGAGGAGAATGGTCTGGCAATGCAGTTCAGCTGCTGCTGCTGAACAATGGGAAGATAAAGACACAGAACCTGCAACTGCCTTATTACCCATGTTGTTGCAAATCAAGAAGTTCCTGAAACTGGCCTATCCACAGTAGTAACTTAAGAGAAGGATATCCTAGAGAGCAGGGCCATGCTGACAGAACTCTGCTTCTAGGGTTGCCCAGGTAGAACTGAGAGATGATAAAAGCCTACATTCTTATGCCAGCTACCTTGTCCTTTGCTCACTGCTTTAGTAAACCAATGCTCTACTCAATAAAACCAAACAAAACAAAACAGCCAATATGTTGTATTAACAGACAGTTAGGATGGCTGTCACTTCATTATTTACATGAAGATGCACAGAAAGAAATCAGTAAAGAGCAGTGGTGACCGAATGGGTGGAAAACAAACTTCTGTATGTGCCACAACAGAATGCAGCTTTTCAAGAACAATTAACAATAGACTTGTGGTCATGGTATGTTCTCAGCATCACAGTAAACAGAGGGAGTGATGCCAAAACAAGGGCAGCAGCAACAACAACCCAGTACCTTGTTTTGAGCCTAATGGTATGAGCCCCAGTAGCAGCTCAGCTGAACCTGTGAATCATCCACGGCGCCCCCAAGACCCCAGGTTTACATTCCAATGTCTCCTCTATGTGCTTATCACTCAGGCCTCTTTTACTCTAGATCTTCTGTGCAGGTAAAAGACCTCATAATTTGCTACTCTTCCTCAGCCTGGAAATGTTGACTATATAAGCTTCAGTTTTCTCATAACTTATGCATCTTCACCTAAATGCTTTCTAATTCTGAATAAATAATAACCCTCTTCT
This sequence comes from Mastomys natalensis, assembly GCA_021653895.1. Lineage (NCBI taxonomy): Eukaryota > Metazoa > Chordata > Mammalia > Rodentia > Muridae > Mastomys > Mastomys natalensis. Next base: position 59,178 of record JAJTUV010002325.1, read on the forward strand.
ACTACTGTTTTCTGTCTTGTTTTTAGTTAGATAATTTAACAGCACTTATCATTTGTATCTCTGTACACAGGGTGTGCACATCCACTCACCATTTCAAGGTCAGCATTTGCAAGTTCATAAGTTGTCAGGGGCAGCCCTGCTTATACAATGAAGGCCTAAAATCAGCAATAGTCCTAACATACATGCCTGATAGCGCCAAGTCTTGGGTCTCTGTGGAAAAACACTGAAACAGAAGCCTAGAAGCTACTGTAAACAAGCAGCTTTGGTGGAGGGCTGCCAAGCCTGAGTAGTCATAGACCTTGTAGATAGGTAACCTTGGTGGATAGTACCAACTTAGATAAAGACAAGTGAATCATAGGCAGAGTCATAGTAGTCTGTCTCCTGAACCTTCACTCAGCTGACACTGTGTTCTGGAAGATATCTGTATTCCCCCTAAACACCTATGCTCCTGTGTCATCCCCTTCCCCACATCCTGCCTTTTTATGTATATAACCTGTGTGTGAAAAAGTAAAAATCTGCGATCTGATCAGCCTATAGACAGACCGTGATCCTTGTGTTCCTTGTTTCTCTTCATCCTTTCTTAGGTGATCTTCTCGGACCCTGTTTAATGTCCTGCAGGACAGGACAATAAGTGATAAGTTTTATTTCTATACCAGGGGGAATGCAAATTAAAACAAGAAGTATTGCCTCATGCTTGCTTTTTTTTTTTTTTTTTGAGCCAAAACTAACACTTTCAAAGAAGGTGTACAATTTAGTTCATTAAAAGCAAACAAACAAAAGTACAAAGTAAAACCTAGAGCACTAAGTCAATCTGATAGAGCAGACATTTATTAATGCAATCCTGAATTAATTTTTTGAAGTTTCAAATAAAAAAAACCAAAAAACTATTTCTTTCAAATTATGGACATGAACAAACAAGAGCAAACTATACTAAATTCATTTGCCAGTTTCCATTAACTTAAAATATCCACTGATAACTTTATAAAGAATAATATTCATGGCTTTTAAAACTGTAAAATAATGCATATTCATATAACTTCATAAATAAGTTAGTACCTCATTGTGCTGAATTTGTATATATATTCTATAATTTTATGAATTATTGCTGGGCAGCAGTGGCGAACGCCTTTAATCTCAGCACTTGGGAGGCAGAGGCAGGCGGATTTCTGAGTTCAAGGCCAGCCTGGTCTACAGAGTGGGTTCCAGGACAGCCAGGGCTACACAGAGAAACCCTGTCTCGAAAAACCATAAAAAATAATTTGTGAATTACCTTCAAGAAGTTATTCCATACTAATTAATACCTTACATTTTGAGTGTTACAAAACCATAGCAGTTAAGTTAAATAAAATACGTATAATTTTAGCACAAAAATACAGAATAATGAATGATTTCCTACTTTAAAGCATTTGTCTGGTTGGAGAAGTTGCTAGTGACAGAACTCCTATGCAGCCATCTTACATCCTGTCTCCACAAAGTCCCTCTACTTTACTCCAATCAAATGAAAGGTCTCTAGTCAATAAGAGGTGCTCTCATAATTTGCATCGTGTAAACTCTTTTCAGTTTTCTGCTGCCTCTGCTGTTGAGCAGATTTCTCACCTTCAGCTCTGTTCCTGTTTTTCTTTCTGTTCTCTAACAACCTACTATCAGTACACTAAAATTGGATTCAAAATATTTTTTGAAAGGAAAACTGTGACAAGCACAGAGAGTAGCATCATTAAATTTATAATATACATGTCAGGATGATGCTTCTTTTTCAAAAATTACAATTTTGATCACATCAATCACTGAAAGCATAGTTTAGATGCTTACCAGTCATGTATTAGAAAGTGTGGGTGTAGGGGGGATCAAGGTTAAATAGAAGGCTAACCAGAAGGGTGTAAGTCTATGGTTGCTTGTAAAGATATATATATATATATATGACAAAACGATTGAGAAAAAATCAGGGAAACAACACCATTTACAATAACCTCAATCAAACAATATACAATATCCTGGGGGTAACTCTAGCTAATATCTATCTATCTATCTATCTATCTATCTATCTATCTATCTATCTATCTATCTATCATATAGTAACACATAGTTAGATTTAAACTAATCAATAGGAGTTATGATTCAGTCAAGTACAAGCAGCTATCAGTATAAGTTTGCCCAAACTGAATAAATGTTTATCTATATCTAAGAATTATTGTTTTCCTACTGTGATTTCATGTCCAGCTGATCAATTCTGACTGATCCTATGGCTTGGTGGAGTTCCATCAAATTCTAGTTCTGACAAGTGTCCAATTCGTGACATGTTCTTTACTGAAACACACACAGACAGAGACACACACACATAGCATACAACCAAAACTATAAATTTAAATTTTCTGAAATTTGTGTGTCTGTGCGTGCCAAGCTGGAGGATTACATATTACATTTTTCCACTATCTTTGGAACTCAAAATATTTTTAATTTGTCTTTATGTTTTCAAACATCTAGTTTAATTTATTATCATATGAAATTTCCATTTCTTTTAAAAGTGGTTTATTAGTTTTCATTGTTTATGAAAAAAATTGTCTCCTTATGACCTTTTCATATCATGTGTCCCATTTTTCAGTCATGTTCACCTGTCATCACCTCCTCCCACTCCCATCCCCTTTATCCTACCTCCTCCTCTCAGTTACGACGCCTTCTACTTTAAAGACACCACTTTTTGTAATAATGGATTTTTATGACTAGACCGATAAGGTTCTTATTTCCATTTCATAAACTATAAATAACAAGGATAGGAATCTACTCTCACTTCAAATTCAACATGTGGGACTTTAGATGAATTGAATAGATTCCTTGATCTCACTTTCTTGCCTGTATAACCGGGGTACATCTGTCTTTTCTACTTACAGAAAAGCCTTAAGTAAACACAAATCATTTATATGTTAAATTTCATTGTTCTATAAGGTATTTTATTTAAAAATATTATTTACACTTAATTCCCTAAAAATTTTATACATTAATCCAATGTATCTCTATCATATTTACTCTCCCAATCACTCTCTCCAAATTCTTTAAGAATTCTCCCACTCATCTCTTCCTTCCACCAACTTTATATAGAGCCCACTGAGGCCAATCATTGCATTCCCCATACCCATGAGTATGGGACCATCCAATAGCACGTGGCCAACCTACTAGAGACTATACCCCTAAAAAAATGGATTTCTCATTCCTGGAAGTTGTTAATTCCTCAGCTATGAGGGCCTAAGTTCCTTTACCAAATTAAGCTTAGATGTTCATTAGCACTATATTCTGCAGGTCTTGTACAAGCAGCCAAGATGCTGTGAGTGTAAAAGTGCAATACTCCTGTCCTGTCCAGAAGACACAGCTAGACAATAATCCCCCCAGCCTATGAATTTTAAGATCTTCCACATGTTCCCCGCATCCTTGACCTGACTCGGGTGATGAGAGATTGAAAACAAAGTTGACACAGAAGAAATTCGAGTACAGATAGACTTGGGTCAGGTGGGCTTTATGTGCTCTAATGGAACTGTAGCAGCTGCTCAGAGACTCAGGACATCAGTCTGTTAATTGTGTGCAAATAAATGAGGAGGAATTAGACCCCATTAGTAGTCTCTGAAAAGGACAAGTCTCCTGCTGTAAACATGAGAGAGGAAGAACCTGTAGTTGCTTGTTTTGGGATATATTGAGCTATCAATTGCTCATAAACACTCACATCTGTATACACTACCAACATTCATTCTTTTACCAGAGGAATGCTTTGCAATTCCTCTAATCCTGACCAAGGGGATATTCTGCCAATTTCCAAGAGGTCTGAGACATCTATCCTTGTCATGTACATTCCTATGTCAAATAATGCATACTCATTAGGGAATTCATCTACTCTTTACATGGTTACTTAGAGTTTTCTTGGCTCCCACACTGTCTTAGTCAGGGCTTGTATTCCTGCACAAACATCATGACCAAGAAGCAAGTTGGGGTGGAAAGGGTTTATTCAGCTTAAACTTCCACATTGGTATTCATCACCAAAGGAAGTCAGGACTGGAAGGAACTCAAGCAGGTCAGGAAGTAGGAGCTCATGCAGAAGCCATGGAGGGATGTTGCTTACTGGACTGATTCCCCTGGCTTGCTCAGCTTGCTTTCTTATAGTACCCAAGACCACCAGGCCAGGGGTAGCACCATGCACAATGGGTCCTCCCACTCTGGATCATTAATTGAGAAAATGCCTTACAGCTGGATCTCATGGATGCATTTCCTCCAGGGAGGCTCTTTCGCTGTGATAACTCCAGCTTCTGTCAAGTTGGCACACAAAACCAGCCAGTACAATTGACTCCTTGTCAACATGACACAGAAACACATCACTATTAAGCCTCAACACTTACTTTCTTATTTAGCTCCAAGATCTAAATAACATTAAAAGTCCCACAGTCTTTACAAATTCTTACGTATTAAACTTTCAATCCCTTTAAACTACCCAATCCCTTTTAAATTCAAAGTCTTTTTACAGTTCAAAATTTCTCAACTGTGGGCTCCACTAAAATACTGTCTTCCTTCAAGAGGGAAAAATATCAGGGCACAGTCACAAAAGCAAAATCAAACTCTAACTGTCCAATATCTGGGATCTACTCACAATTTTCTGGGCTTCTCCAACGGCTTGGGTCATTTCTCCAGCTCAGCCCTTTGTAGCACATACCTTGTGCTCCAGCTGTCTGTACTCCACTGCTGCTGCAGTTCTTGCCTCTCCAACACATTGCTGTCTTCTGCTGAAACTAGGCTTCACCAATAGCCTCTCATAGGCTCTCTTGATGGTGCCAAGCCTCAGCTCCTTTGCATGGCCCCGTCAGTTCTGTGCCATCAATTGCTACTGAGGCTACACCTTCACCAATGGCCTTCTGTGGCCTTTCACAGTGCCGAGCCTCAGCTGCTCTTCATGACCCCTTAATGCCTTCAAACCAGTACCACCTGGGTGACTCTTACACATACCAAGGCCAGCCACAGCACAAGGTACAACCTTGGCTATCTCTGGAATATAGCCCCTTTGTGCTGTCAGAAAACACTTCCCAGAAGATTTCACTGCAATGATGCTGGTCTCTTCTTAATCACCACTAATTTCTTAGTTTCAGCCAACCAACATCAATAGTCCCAGTAATGGGAAGGTTTCACTTTAGTAGTTCTGGTATCTTGTTAATCACAGCTATCCAAAACCACAGAATTTTCACAACCAAAACAGTAGTGGCCCTGATAATCTTCCCTCTGAAATTTCACAAGCCAGGCCTCCATTGTTTGCACTCTTCTCAGCATCATTGTCCAAGCTTCTACAGAACATACCAAGGAGCTCTAAATACCCAGTGGCTCTTCTAGTTCAAAGTTCCAAATTCCTTCCACAGTCCTCCCCTAAATATGGTCAGGTTGTCACAGGAACACCACTATGTTGATAACAATTTATCTTAGTCAGAGTTAGTATTTCTGCACAAACATCATGACCAAGAAGCAAGTTGGGGTGGAAAGGTTTTATTTACTGTACATTTCCACATTGCTGTTCTTCACCAAAGGAAGTCAGGACTGGAACTCAAGCAGTTCAGGATACAGGAGCTGATGCAGAGACCATAGAGGAATACTACTTACTGGCTTGCTTACCCTGGCTTGCTCAGCTTTCATTCTCTTCTCTCTCTCTCTCTCTCTCTCTCTCTCTCTCTCTCTCTCTCTCTTAATCTTGGATATATTCTTTATTTACATCCCAAATGTTATCCCATTTTCCAGTTCCCCCACCCCCTAAACCCCCTACTCCATTCCCCCTCCCCCTGCTTCTATGAGGGTGTTCCCCCAACCACCTACCACCCACTCTCGCCTACCCGCCCTCACATTCCCTACACTCTTCTTCAATTGATGCCCAACAAAGGCCATCCTCTGCTACATATGCTGCTGGAGACATGGGTCCCTCCATGTGTACTCCTTGGTTGGTGGTTTAGACCCTGGGAGCTCTGGCAGGTCTGGTTGGTTGATATTGTTTGCTTTCTTATAGAACCTAAGACTATCAGCCCAGGGGTAGCACCACTCACAATGGGGCCTCCCATCCTTGATTACTAATTGAGAAAATGCCTAACAGCTGGATCTCATGGAGGCATTTCCTCCAGGGAGGCAGGCTCCTTTCCTGTGATAACTCCAGCTTCCATTAAGTTGATACACAAAACCAGCCAACATACACACTTATTACCCATAATTACAATACAAATATTTTAGAGGTAACCAAATGCTTTTGGATTAGGTTAAAGACCTGATCCATGGAAGAAACTCATATTAGGATGTATAGTAGGAGCTAATAGATTCTAGAGGTTAAACTATGATTATTTTCCTACATGAAAATGGTATCAAAATCCCTTCTAACAGTGATTAATACAAGGATACATAATTGGTTGAAGTAGAGATATCTTAAATAGGTCACTGATAGCATATGCCCATTGCAAAGTTCAAGTAACTATTGTTTCTTTTTCATTTTCATTTATTTATTTATTTATTTATTTATTTATTTATTTATTTATAAATGATGAAGAAAGTCACATCCTCTTAGACTTGTAAGATCTAAGCAAGACGAGTGACTTTGTGAAATGTTTATTTAGTGAGCTAGGTGGTAATATATGACTTTAATCTGATGACTCATGTGATCAGATAACACTTAAGACACTGTAGTTCTTGAGCTTCCTAATGTTGAGACTAACTTATTTACATAGCAAATTGCAGAACACCCAGGACTACACATAGAAAGACCATGTTTATTCTGAGTGGAGTGCTCCAGATGACCAGGAAGTATTAGCCAATACAGAGGATGGAATGATAGGTTTTCCTGAAAGCCATGCGTGAATAGGAAAGAAGGCAACTTGAAGTCTTACAGGAAAGGAGAAGCATAATTTTTAAAAACAATTTTTTGTTTTCTTTTCACTAATTAATTTATTCATTTTGTATTCCAAACTCAGTCCCTTTCCTTCTTCTCCTCCCAGTTCCATCTTTCTACCCTTTCCCTCCCCCTTCTCTTCAGAGATAGGGAGCAACTTCCTTCCTACTCCCCCACTCGGGGGAAGGTACCAACCTGCCCTGGGATATCCAGTTACAGCAGGGTAAGCACATTCTCTCCCAAGGAGGCCTGGCCAGACAGTTCAACTAGGGGAAGGGGATCCAATTGCTGGTAAGTTAGAGATAGCCTCTGCTCCAATTGTTAGGGGACGCATGTGAAGACCAAGCTACACATCTGCTACATGTGTGTAGGGTGCCTAGGTCTAGACCATGTTCTTTGGTTGGTGGTTCAGTCTTTGAGAGCTCCCATGGGCTCAGGTTAGTTAACTCTGTAGGTTTTCTTGTTGTATCCTTCACCCCTTCAGCTCGCTCATCTTTCCTCCAATTCTTCCACCAGCTCTGCTAATATTTGGCTGTGAGTCTCTGCATGTTTCCATTCGATGCTGGATGAAGCCTCAAAGATGATAGTTATGTTATGCTCTATTCTGCAGGCATAGCAGAGTATCATTAATAGTGTCAGGGGCTGGCAATCTTCCATGTGATATGTCTCAATTTGGGACAGTCACTGGTTGGTCATTCCCTCAATCACTGTTCCATCTTTTCCTCTGCATATCTTGTAGGCAGGGCAAAATTTGGGTCGAAGGTGAGTTGGTGTACCCCTCTCTCCACTTTAATTTCTGCCTAGCTTCAGAATGTTACCTCTTTAGGCTCCATAGATGCTGATACTAGGAGTCTCAGATAGGATCACCCCAATATCCTCCCAGGTCTCAGGCTTGTCCCCATTGATTTTCCTTCTCTCTCTCAGACCTTTTACATCCCCCACTCCAGTTCCCCTGACACCTGATTCCCAGCCCTATTCCCCTCCCATCCTGTCTCCTACACAATTCCCTCTGTTCATCTACTTCCAATGTCTCTTTTACTTTCCCTTCTGAGTGAGATTCAAGAATCTTCAATGGTGCCCTCCTTGTTACTAAGCTTCTTTGGGTCTGTGGATTGTAGCATGATTATCCTGTACTTTATGGCTAATATACATTTTTAAGTGAGGATACTATGCATGTCTTTCTGGGTCTGGGGTACCTCACTCAGGATGATATTTTTCTGGTTCCATCCACTTGTCTTCAAATTTCACAATATCCTTGTTTTTAATAGCTGAATAGTATTCCATATGTAAACATATATTTTCTTTATTCATTCTTTGGCTGAGGGACATCTGGTTTGGTTCTAGTTCCTGGCTATTATGAATAAAACTGCTATGAACATAGATGAGCAAGTGTCCTTGTAGTATTGTGGATCATCTTTTGGATATGTACCCAGGAGTGGTATAGCTGGCTCTTAGGGTAGAACTATTCCCAAATTTCTGAGGAACTGCCAGATTGATTTCCAAAGTGGTTGTACAAGTTTGCACTCCCACCTGCAATGGAGTAGTGTTCCCCTTGCTCCGTATCCTCACCAGCATGTGTCTTCACTTGAGTATTTGTTCTTAGCCATTCTGATTGGTGTAAAATGGAATCTCAGAGTTGTTTTCATTTGCATTTTCTTGATGACTAAGGATGTTGAACAGGGAGCCCCCACCCGTTCAGAGGAGAAGGAGGTAGAGTGAGAGAAAGGATTGTAGGAGGGGGTAACTAGGAGGGGATAGTGAGTGGGATGTGAAAGGAATAAGTAAAAACATAATAAAGAAAGAAAGAAAGAAAGAAAGAAAGAACGAAAGAAAGAAAGAAAAAAAAAAGGAAAATTGATGAATACTTTTGAGAATATAGTCAGGTATAAAATTGTTAGGACATATAACAATTCTATTTTAATTTTTTAGGAATCCTTATAGTGTTTTTTATAACTATCGTAATATTTTGTATTTCCAACAATAAATACCAGTCAATACTTTCACTTAGATAATCAATTTACTCTTTTCCTAATGTTTATTATAGTATTTGGCCAAAAAGGCATTCAGCATCTCTGCAATAAACAAATTACATAACAATTTTTTCTTATAATTTATGTTAGGATCTACATAATAAATTTATAATTGCTCATTTTAATTTTAAGTAAATGTTGATATTAATTAAATGTGCTTATATGTAACAGAACAGATTTATAGAATAATTTGGAATCAAATTTTACTTACTTATAAGCTATTCTTTCTAAAATTTAGAAAGCTGACTTGAAAAATGGTTAAAATTGATTTACAAAGTTTTCATCAAAGTATATTATGACAATGAGAAGTTGAGCAAGTGTTAAGGATATTTGTAGGAAAAGATACTATGTACTTCTGTAATGAATCAACTTGAAAACTCAAAGAAACGTGATTTCAAGTTTATTTAGAATTGTAAATATTCATATGGAAATGAAACAAAGCATCTGGAACCATTGACTGACACCATGATTGGTTAAAAAGACAAGGTGTCTGTGAACTGAAGCTGAGAAATAATTTTGTTACATCATTTAAAATTATTTTGGAATGTATCCTGTGATTCTCAAAGACACTTATCACTTGTTAGAACCATGATTTTAAAATATTGCTCCAATAATAGGAACTTATTTGAAATAAAATACATGAGAATAACCAGACAAACATCGCATTGTAGTGTGATGAATAGCTACTAGATTCTACAGTGTCTGGTTAACATTTCTTCACAAACATTCTCTACACTTTGTTGGGATTTTTTTTATTTTCAAGTAATAGATATAGCAAGTATGACATGTTTATCTTCAGGACTCAATTTAAAATATATATTTCTTTTTGTTTATAAGTTTTAATTTCTTATATTTTGCTGGCTAACAAAAATGCTCTTATTTATTTAGTGTAAAATGTCCTCACAGAACTATATTCAATAATTTAAGCAGCACTCTATAAAATCTGTGATGCTATAAAATTATTTTGGCTAACATTCTATAAAATTATTTCATAATACTGTGTTTTTATTCATAATTGCTATGCAATTGAGAATAATTTAAATATGATTATGTTTATGTATGACACCTATACTGCATTTGTTCTACATTTTTCTTTCTGAAAATGGTTGCATTACTTTAATTTTTGTTTTATGTGTAATAACTAGAATGTGCATAATATTTAAATATTATTACAATATTCTCATAGTGCTGAAATATTTATTCTTATTCAACGTGTTCTCTACAGACAGCTCACACATTTCTCAAACATGTCATTGCCTGTGATATGTGCCTTCTTAAAGAGAAAATCTTTAATCTAAGCTTTTTTCTTCCATTCTCCTTCCTTCCTTTTGAAGCTTTCTCATTCTTATTCTTCATTTCTCTTCCTTCCTCTTTTTTCATTTTCTCTATTCTTTTTTCTTGCTCTTCATCTTATCATCAGCTTGTTTATGCTACCCTTCTTTTAGCTCTCCCATCTCCCCATCAATTTTCCATTGAACCCCCCTATTTACCTTCTGTTTTTATTAATCCTGAATGTACAATCTATTTGGGCCACAAAGAGAGATAGAGAGAGTTTAGAAGGTTACAGTTAGAAAGAGGCAAGAGTCCTGTTGGGCCAATGGCTTAACTCCCCAACTATGTCTGTTTGTGCAGATGTTTTCACATGTTGCACTAACATCAAATGTAACAACAATAGTAACAAATACATGGCACTCTACAACACACTGATGGGTCTTCTTCTATTTTTATAAAGTTCATGGGGTATTTAGATGAAAAATGAGAACACTAGTCAACATGTCATCATGGATGTAAACAAAGTCTCACCCCTGGATGAAGAGCTGCAGCCATGCAATGGCTTTGAGGGAGGGAGAGTTAGTTCTCATCAGTGATGTGCACCCTGAGAGGTCACATTCCAAAACACATGTGCAGGGAGAGCGACACTAGGTTAACTCAACAGGTTTTTTATTTGTGTGTGTGTGTGTGTGTGTGTGTGTGTGTGTGTGAATATCAGCCAAAGAAGAAGAGTTTATGAATTGAGGAAGAAATAGAAGAGAGCATGAGAAGAAATGAAAGGGGTAGTGGAAATTATGTAAATACATACTCATGTATTAAATTATCAAAATATTAAAAAAAGAAAAGACTAGCCATATGTAGTAGTCACTGCAATGATAATTAACCTTTCAAAATGTTTTTCCTGAGAAATCTAATTGATAGTTCATTGAAATTTGGTCTAAGTTATTTGTTCATTTCTTCTGGGAAGATGTTGATATTTCCTGAGCTACCTATAATTTACATATACCTGTGGAAGTCACATTGTTTGCCATATTCTTTATTATCTCTATGTTGACTATTTATTTAACATGATATCCATGATTCTTATTTCAGCCTGTCTCCATGTAGCATATCTACAATGAACATATTTTCATTCCTCTACAAAGTATCATTTGGCGACTCTCAAATTCCTGAACTTGTGTAATCCAATGTATACAATACAATTCTTACCTATTCACTCTACAGTATAACCTTGATATAAGCTAATATCAAAGATCCAAGAATTCAATTTCTCATAATGACTGCCTTTATTATGTTTTTGTAGGAAACAGAAAACATGTTTACATATTTCGTAACAGAAAATGTAATGTAATATCATTACAGACGCTTGGGATGGAAGAATGAAAGAGAATGACCAAGGGAAAGAAAGATGGAGAAAGAGAGAAAGTAATGACAAAGAAGCCAACTGAAAGTGGAATGTGTAACAGAATTAGAGATTCTGAGACATACTTTGAGATAATTGAGAGAACATTTTTGTCCTGACTACTACAGTTCCTGAAGAGTATTTGGAGCAGACACAGTAGAGGGAAGAGTATATGGAGGAATGGATGAAAGAGATGAAAGTACAGATTATCATTGCAGATGCTTCCTTTTTAAAAATGAAACTCTGTTCCATTTACTCTGTTCCATAAATCTAATGATCAAATTCTTTTTCTAGACTGGACTGACTCATAACTCATAAATCATAAAACAGTGTTATTTAAGCCCAAATTTCTTAATTGTTTTCTTCCTTATAAAATATCTTTTTCTTCTCTGTGAAGTATTTGCTAGTTTCTTCAAAGAAAATTGGTCATATTCTCATTCCTTACTATGGTTGGTAAGTGTGCCTGCAGGCCTGAATGCTGATGTCTTAAGCTCTGTTTGTAGTATTCTTCGGAAATATTGGAACCTATAAAAGGTTAGGCCTAATAGGAAGTCTTCAGAACACTGAAAGAATGCCCTTTACAGGGACATTTGAACTCCAAAATCTTTCCCCTACCCCTTCATTCGCCAAACAGACTTCAAGTCCATATGCTTCTACCATGATATGTTACCTTGTCAAAGGCCAAAGCAGTGAAATCAATGGACTGTGGACTGAACCCCAAAATGATATTTATTCTTTTAAGTTTATTGTCTCAGAAGTTTCTTGAATAACATGCACCTTTTTTCTTTTGAACACTTTGAAGTATGGAGGACTGTGGAGATTCAATATTAAGACAAATGAATGTTTTAGTTAGCTTTGTGTTAATTCTGGTTTATTGAACCTATTTGACTTTCAATATTGAAAAATTTAATTTATTTCCTCCACTGTAAATCAGTGGTCATAGTAACAGTGGCTATAAAAGAAATAGTTCTAAATGACCTAGCTATGCTTATCATGAAACATTGTTTCATTTAAAGCTATTTTCCTTCTCTATACTTTGTCATAAAACTCTGAATTAAATTTCATAGATACTGTTATGGTGAGCCTTTATCAACTTCCATGGATTTAGAATCCTTATGTAAACATATCTCTGGGTGTGTCTATGAGACAGTTTTAAAAGCGGAGTGTAGAACTAAACAGAGAATTTATAACAGATAAAAATTGAATGGCAGAGAAGCACTTAAAGAAATGTTTGAAGTCCTTAATCATCAGGGAAATGCAAATCAAAATGACCCTGAAATTCGACCTCACACCAGTCAGAATGGCTAAGACAAAAAAAAAAAAAAAAAACTCAGGTGACAGCACATGTTGGTGAGGATATGGAGAAGGAGAGACCATTCCTTCATTGCTGGTTGGATTGCAAACTGATATAACCAGTCTGGAAATCAGTCTGGCAGTTCCTCAGAAAGTTGGAAACACTACTACCCAAGGACCCAGCTATAACACTCTTGGGCATATACCCAAAAGAAACTGCCATACTACAAGGACACATGCTCTACCATGTTCATTGCAGCCTTATTTGTAATAGCCAGAAGCTGGAAAGAATCCAGATGTCCCACAACAGAAGAATAGATAAAGAATATGTGGTTCATTTACACAATAGAATACTATTTAGCTATTAAGAATGAGGATGTCATGAGTTTTGCAGGCAAATGGATGAAAGTAGAAAATATCATCCTGAGTGAGGTGACTCAGACCCAAAAAGACATGCATTGTATGTACTCACTAATAAGTGGATATTAGCCATAAAGTACAAAATATCCAGGATATAGTCCACAGAGCTCAACAAGAAGATGAGTCCAAGTGAGGATGCTTCAACCTCGCTTGGGAAGGAGAAGAAAGCAATCACTGTGGGCACAGGGAGGGAGGGACCTGGGTGGTAGAGGGGAAGTAGAGGATAAACAAAACAAAAACTTTGTCTAGAATTGTTCCTGTCTAAAAGAACTGCAGGGACAAAAATGGAGAAGAGACTGAGGGAAAGGAGTTCCAGTGACAGGTCCAAATTGAGATTTATCTCAGAGTCTACCAGCATGCATATCCATGTTATGGACATACATGTAGCCACATGCACACACACACAAGAATAATAGACTAATTGTTGAAACTTATGCAACTCAACAAACGACATTACCCCTATGGTCAACCTTAGAAAATGAATAATAATAGAAAAATGAAGTAGCCAACTGGCTGTCATACATCATGTGGACAATACTGAAATAGAGGACATGCCACACTACTTTCAAGTCTAGAGATCAAGGTTTTGATATGTGGGAGCGAGGTCCGTAGAAAGTAGCAGTCAATGCTTTAGGATGAATTTTACAATAGAATTCTAGTTGCCAGTAGAAGCAACCACATAGCTTCCTGCCTAGACCAATTATCTTTCCAAATGTTGCTACAGATGACACTTAACCCCTAGAGCCCACAGTGAGTCCGCATTTGCTCAGTGGATGGAAACTAGACTTACAAAGTGAGTTATACAGCAGATTCCAAAGAGGCATGCCTTGCATAAAAACCCAGTCTATTATTTGGCAGTTTGAAGGTTTTGGTGGCACTGTTTGGTAGTTTTTGTTCAAATCAATGTCAGCAAATGGTAAAAGCAGATCTGAGTATCACCCTATACTGACACATCAAATCACTGCAAGACTAGTCCCATTCTCTCCCACTGAGGCCAGAAAAGATGGCTCAGATATGGGAACGGGATCCATGGGCCGGCAGGTAATATATTGAGAAACAGCCCCCACTCCAGTCGTTGGGGGACCCACAGGAAGACCAAGCTGCACATCTGCTATATGTGTGCTGGGAGGCCTAGGTCCAACCCATGCTTGTTCTTTGGTTCATGGTTTAGTCTCTGAGAGCTGCCAAGGGTTCAGATTAGTTGACTCTGCTGGTCTTCTTGTGGCATCCCTATCCCTTTCAGGTCCCTCAATCCTTCCCCCACTTTCTAAAACCATCTGTATTTAAATTATTTTATACTGAGAGTTCGTTTATAAATTTATTAATACTTAGTACTTAATACATAGCATTCTATATAGCATCATAAAATATGCAAGGCATGCTCTGGATCCTTTCTTATCCTTTGACATTTGCTTCCTCTCGTTGTAAGTAATAGTCATTGTGATAGGCAAAAGCAACCGAAGAGCTCAAATATTTATACTCTTTCCCTCCTAGCATTATATTTATTCACAACTATAATCTACATGAATGCAGAATATACAGCTATATTGTCAAGGTCTTTCTACACTTTGCTCCCATAGACTGTAATCTTCTAATAAAATACAAAAGTTTAAATAAAGTGTTTGTGACAACTCAGTTGAATATTGATATACTAGTGTATGATTGATATTTTAGTCTAAATGATTGCTAAATGATATTTAGTATACATTTTGAAAGAATTAAATGGTGACTACATCATCAGTGTTTTATCAGACTGATTTCCTATATCATACTTCTTTTGTGCATTCACTTAATACTGTAAATCCAATAATAATATCAGAGGTTTTCATTTTAAATTTCTTCATCAGCACATTTATAAAAACATTTTTATTGAAAATTTTTTCACACAGTATATTTTGACCATGTTTTCCCCTTCCCGAATTCCTCCCAGATCTCAGCCACTTCCCTACTCATTCACTGTTATGTCCTTTTTATCTCTTTATATCTTTTTCAAAGAAACTGTCCAACAAAAACCAGACCAAATCAAACCACCACCACCATGACATAAAACAACAAACACACACAAAGCCCATATAAACACAAACACAGAAATCAAAATAAACAAGCAAAAGACTGATAAGAAAAAATCACCCCCCCCCAAAGCAAAAATCTACAAAAATACCAAAGTGTGGTTAATATAGCCAGTAACTGTCGATCAGGGAAAACTAATTTTTCCTTTGCCAGCAGGTTTATATTGAAAGTAGAATTCTTTTTTTTTTTCAGATTATTTTTTTATACTTTCTCATTCTCAGTACTGGGATGCCTTTTGACTTCAACCTGTGCAACAAAGGCAGACGTTTGAAAAATTGCTTAGAAATTCTAGCCGAGCATAAATCCACTCTTGCAATACTAAATTAGGCCGCGAGATGGGGAAAGAGCTCCAAACATGGGCGTCTGCAATAGGAAATTGTGTCTGAACATCAAGTTCTTATTTGCTGTTTTCATAGTTTCAGTTACACTTCTGAAATGGTAATTTCACGCCATATTTTTACATTCTAAAGACTTGTGATTTCCAAATTCTGAATTCTTTCCTGAAAATCTGCTTATTAAAGGCAAAGGAGAGAGAAAAGGGAACTATTGCAAAATTGACTTTTAAAACTGCAATAAAGGCAGCAATCCATTTGATTATTTCCAATTTCATAAATGAGACCAACAGTGTTGTTGTTACGCTGCACCAAAATAATTGTAGGGGAAATTTCCATGAAAGCAGATGAGGCTGAATTGCACAATATTTATTGAATTAGCTGCTTTGTTTTTGTGTTTCTGAATTTACTATTATCTCATTGTTTTTTAAACGCAACTACTAGAGTTTACACAGAAACAGGATAAGAGATGAGATCTTAATTGCAGATCTTGATTTATGGATAACAATTAGCATTTTACATAAACATTATTCATGTATATTTGCATACATATACATCTAGCAAAATAGAACTATGTTTTCTTTTCTCCACCTTTAATTTATTTAAAAATGTAACCCCAGATGATTTTTTTTATACTAAGAAAATGACTAAATGATGTGTGTCCTTGCTTATGTGCATATTTAGCATTTTGTTAATACAGCAACTCAAAATTCCAAAATATACAGACAAAATAATTTAAATTATTATTTTTATTATACATGCTATGAAGACATTTCCTTAATTAATTATGTCAATTTACATTTTCCATTTAGCAGAGCAATGAATTATAAATTTATCTATAGGTGCTTGAGAATTCTCTATATAGTCATATGGACAGATACTAACTATCATCAAATGCTTGTTTCCATTGCTACTGCCTGGTTTGGAAAAAAGCAAGTACTGTTTACCTTGCTCAAACAAGATCAGTGAAGCCCTGGGGAAGCTCACAATTGCTCCTTTTGGAAGCTAGGAAGAGCATCAGAAGATCAACATATGCAATTAATTATCTGCTTATCTTGAGGAAACAGGCTTATGTTTATTTCTCCTGTTGATTGACCACGCAATTTTTTGTGGTCTTTTGAAAGGCTCACCATAGGGTTTAATTCTGAGTTTGCTTTTACCCCAAATGTTGATGAGCATGAATAAATTTATTATTTAAAGCTCAGTCTTGATATCTCATTAAATGTGATAGCTTTTAGCCATCAAGTTAGGCAGCACTCAGTATTATATGTTCTGTTCTTTTTCTGTTTAATATTACTTTTGTACAGATTGATGCCAGTTGGGTTTTTGCATATATACTTCCATTTATACTATACATTTGCTCTTGCTACTGTGAAATTTAAAAAGGCTTCTTTACACCTTAGAAATGAAAGTCATACTACATGGTCTATATAACCTTTAACACAGTATTTCTGAGAATGGACTTTAATCCTTGATGGATGGTAATGTTATAGTGATAAATTCTGTCTGTAATCAAGAATTTATTTTATTATTTTTTCACTAATACATAGAAACTTACATTAAAATATTAGTTATACGATAACTTTAAGGCCAATAATAGTTAGTAAATACAGATAATTGTTGCTAAGCCCAAACACCTTTGTTAGATTGCCAGCATGCACATGCTAGATGGAAAACTGACTATAGCAAGGTATTCTCTGGCTTTCCCATGTGAACTGTGAGTGCACAAAGCACAATGTTTTCTCTCTCACTCTCTGTGTCTCTGTGTCTGTGTCTCTGTCTTCCCCATCCATTCCCTCCCCCTCTCATACAAGTAAATAAACTCCCTTCTGTCAGGAATTTTATCTAAGGTCCCTTTGAGTCTTGAGAGTCTCTCACCTCCCAGGTCTCTGGTACATTCTGGAGGGTCCCCCCAACCTCCTACCTCCCAAGGTTGCCTGTTTCCATTCTTTCTGATGGCCCTCAGGGCTTCAGTCTTTTTCCATCACCCAATGCCAGATCAGGTTCTGCTCCCTCCCCCCATCCACTTTCCCTCCCTGGTCCCTCCCTCTATTTCTTTATTTGGGATTAAAATCCACAGCACAGGATAGGAGAAGAAACCCTATGAGAACTGGTTATCTCTGTCCCTTGTGTTGCTCTCAGGAATTGAACTCAGGTCTTCAGCTTTGGCAACAAATATCTTCACCTGCTTTAGCCATCTCCTCAGCCCCAAATTTCTTCTTCTTACATCTAAAATTATATGTCACAATTTTTCAAGACAACAGTCTCGAAAAATTGTTTAGAAAAATGCAATATACACACATATATACAAAATATTTTTGTTTTAAATTTTATGTTAGCTAAAGATATTTACAAAAAAGAGCTAAATCTGTATTTTCTTTAATAACTTGGTTGTGTGTTTAAGAATCTTGGTGGTACAACACAGATATAACCAGTGAACTACTTGAATAGTGCATTAAAAGTTAATAGCACTTAAATAAAGCAAATAAATTGACTTGAGAGAACAGGTAAGAATAAAGGAGAAGAGGAAGTTGTTAGTAGAAAAAAAGAAGAAAGTATAAAATTTCAAATGCCAAATATAAAATCTTTTTTATGCTGTAGTTAAGGATGGGATTGTTGCAAAATGGCCACAACACAAAGGCATAATTTTAAACTTTCTTTTTAACAAAATTAACTGGTATTTTTAACATCTACCTTTTAAAAACATGTACTCGTATGATACCATGCTGTAGGTGCCACATTGAGACATATGGGGACTGTAGAAGATTTATGCTATGCCACAACCTCCTGATTCTCTTAATTAAAGATGCTTAGGTTATTTATGACTATGACTTTTCTTTTTGCTTTGTTCTATTTTCATTCCTGGGACTACGAGAGAAATTCACAGAGTAAGATGTGCTAGACTTCTGCTTACCACAGCAATCACATTCTTTATTTGCTGCAAAAGTTGTGAAAGACTCATCTTACCATCTCTTGCTGTGACAAACACCATGGTCAAAAGCAACTTGGAAAGGATGTGTTTTACCTCAGCTCATAGTTGTAGTCCATCGTGGAGGGAAATCAGGGTAAAACCAGAGGCCAACAACCTGGAGGATGATCCAAAGCAGAGGGACTTTACAGGGACCTGGCTTGCTCCCTTGGCTTGCTCTGCATGCCTTCTTATGTACCCCATGACATCCAGAACTAATTTCACCCTTGGTGGCCTGGGTCCTTTCACATCACATCATTCAAAAAGAACATGCATCACAGCCTTGCAGTTCCCTAGCGCCAGATAACTCTAGCTCAGGTCAAACAAGCAAACAAACAAACTAACTAACTAACAACTAGCCAGTACATGACTCAAATAAAACATGAACAAACAATGTATCACTGCTTTAATTAGAGCACTTACAATTTTGGCATATTATAAATGCTAAGATGATTATAGTTTTGGGATATTATATACAACAAAATAATTATAATTGGAAAATGAACTTGAAATAATAGGACACTTGGGTCTAAAGTGATCTGAACTCACATTGAGCTTCACCACGACCATGTGTGCCAATACATAATATCAATATGCTTTCATAAGCAAGGAGTAGTGAGGAGGCCTCCATTCTGCATTTCCTTAGTTTTCCTTGGGTGGATGAAACATCCCTTCCTTCTTATAGGGTAGCTCATTCAACTTCCTCTTCTCCTCTGCTCATCTCCCAGCCTGTTCATGCTGAGGTCTGTTTTTACAAGTGTAGTGGACAGATGCACAGTCATCGTACTCAGCTGAAACTTCATAAAGCTTTGTATTTTAAAATATTGCAGGCATTAAAAGAGAAATTTCCGATTTTATTTTTTTTTGTATTTTATTTGTTCACAAAAATAACAGGTAGATCATAAACTCAAATCATACAAATACAGGAAGTCACGAAAGGTTCAGAATAATTTGAAAGTCACCACATTTCATTAGGACATTACAAATGTAAACAAACCAACCAAAATCCCTGGCTACTCCAGTGGAGGATGCATGGGAGCTTGTGATGGTTTGCTTGGTGTGTCTGCTTCTGTGCATGTTTGCCAGAACTGCTCTACTTTCTACTGCTCTTTCTCTTCTTTCTCTCTCCTTTGCTCTCTTCCACTCTTTTTAGAAACAATGAGAAAACAATTAGCATCCCACCTTTATATATTTTGACATTTCCCAGTCTACCCTCTTTAGTCTTTGAATAATTTTATGACTGTCTCATTTGGATTCCTACCCTTAAAGTCTTATTACTGGAGTGAACTGAAAATTCATGCTGATTAAATAATTGCCATAAGTCTTCTTGGATGCTTACAAGACGATAAAGTGTCTTATGTATTTCTTCAGTAAACTATCACATCTTCTCTGACAGCATAGCACGAAGGACATCAAAGCAATGTCTGGATTATTTCTCTTCCCACCATCAGCCTAAGGGCAGGCTATTCAACTGGCTCTATTGTAATTGTAATTGACAATACCCACCTGCTCCCATGAATTACCTTTCATTTCCTGCCATGATGTCTGAAACTGTCATTAAAAGTGCACTGGGAACAGAAACAACAAATGTCTGTGTGTGCATGTGTGTACACATAATGAGCAGTTCAAAATAACATTTGCCATTTATATGTTAACATAAAGTTGGTAGCTGCCAGAGGAGAATAAAGCATGGCAGATTGCTCTGAATGTGAGAATTATTGTCTTTGTTTGTTAAAGATGCTTTCTCAGGAAACTCAAGTTGATCATCTAATTAATGTTGCTGAGAACACAGGAGTGGGCCCAGTGAGAAGTTAGCTTAGATTCCTGGAAAACGATGACGAACTCGTGCAATCTTGTGGAAAATAGCACATTAAATAGTAGGTGTTTTTTTTTTTTTTTTAATGATACACATTTTATGAAAAAGCTTTATATAATTAAAATCATGGGCTTTGTTTTATATACCACTTTCTGTGCAATTAACACTAGGTGTAGGGAGCTTGTGTGGAAGTTATGAGACTGATTCAGGAATGGCTTTTTGTTTTTGTTTTCTTCACAAGTTGGAGCTCACTGTGGATTTGACCTGTCTGGGCCGCTTCCTTTGTCAAAGTCCTCTTTGTAGCATCTTGGGACAAGGAAGATCATACACACTGAGAGAACTGCTAAAAGCTATGACACTGCTTCCAGCCTGTCCCATCTTTCATAGAACAAGTGATGTATCAGACATAATAAACACTGTACAAGCTTCTTGGTTTGGCGATGGGAGTTGAAGCTGAGAACTTTTAAATGTAGCATTTTTAATAAGAGTTTCTAAATCCTGGCATCTCCAACTCTATAAAGCGTATCATAAACTAAACAGTCACGTGGCAAAAAAAAAAATCCTGCTTTCGAGAGGTGACAAGCATTACAAACTTTCAAACACCCCTCCTGCATTCAGATATTTTTAATTCTTTTCCAGACAAGTTTCTGCAGCAGGGCCTCCCTCCAAGAGCCCCAGATAGGAGCAGAAGTCTGAATCAGGTACCTATCCACAACCAAATGAGACAGAGAAAGTTTGGTCTGGAAGATTAAAGGGGTCTGATGTTTGATGCAGGGCTGGATGGCTTCTTAGTGCGCAGTTCCTTCCCTCACAGTCCCATAGTAGGAGGCCTGGTTTCCCAAGCCAGCTGTGAAGTCGCAGAGTCCCGGGAGCCGCGGTCCCAGCGAAGGAGGAGGCGCAGACACCGCTGCTGCAGCAGCCTTTAGTTTCTGCTGGGCTCCGCGAATGGTGTGTAAAGTCCGACAATGCCCATGCTGATTTTAATCTTGAATCTGGTCGTTTGGATTGCCTTGGCTGAACCCATCGGAAGCCCAGTCAAGGGGCCGCCCCTCACCTCCCGGAGACTTAATATGCAAAACAGTTACGTCAGATGTGGGGGCGGGGCACACTGGGGTTGACAGGCAGCCTGGCTCTTGCGGAGGGAGGAGGCGCGAGAATCAGCCTGGTTCAGTGACTGAGACAAACTGGACGTGAGCGGAGCTGGTGCTGTCCACAGCGTGTCGGTGCTGAACCCCGGCTGTGAGGGATCGCCTGCTTGGGCGCCTGGAGGCAACGCCCACTGGAACCCTCTGTGCCCAGTGGGACCCGCTTCACCACAGGACCCAATTTAACTTGACAAAGGAGTGCGACTCGGACGTGGGAGAGACTCCTATGTTTGCAATCTGGGCGCCCACTCAGGCGTGACTTTGGAGATTTCTGTAGTTTTAACTCAAAAGTATTTTGATTTTTTTCCAGCCTAAGAGGATCTTTTCATCGTTATTATTTTTCTTTTTGTACTGTGACTCATATTTCCACATCATTTAGAAATCTTTTTGGAGGACTTTTTTTTTTTTTTACTTAAAATAAGGTAAGAATAGAATATTTTTATAAATGATTGCAAGTGGGTGAGAAATGCAGACAGCCATGGAAAAATTTAAAAATAAGTTTTGTTTATTTCTGTAATTTGAGACAGGACTTTGGAGATAATTATAAAAATTAATAATCTGGTACAATACGAGATGCTCTTTTAATAATACTGAAGGCAGTGATTATTAAAGTGTTAAAGAAGTTGAGAGCTGTTTGTTTTTGTGAAGTTAATGTCGTGATACTTATTGCTTTATCAATGTAAATGTTTTAGATGAATACTTCTAGTGTGGCTTGGGTTAGTTCAATATCAAGCCTACAAATATGTGTATGGATGTGATAAAAATTTCCAAGTTCTTTAAAATACATTTAATTTAAAAACATATTTGAATGAAGCTACTATTTGGTTAATAAATGATATTTTGTGTGTCCAAAACATGGATTGCAAATTGTTGAGGTTGTTAACATGGTTTGGAGGGGAGACAGGAGGGATAGGGCTATTTCTGCCAGGCTGGCTTCATTTACATATGTTGTTGTGCTGTGGGTGCAAATAAAACTAGTGAAAACTCAGTCTGTGAGAATTTCACACCCAAGGTCCTGTGAATTTCCAAGTTGGAGACTGCTTGTTCTGCTATTGCCTAGTAGATGTCATCTCTTCCCATCCCCTCGGGTCAGAGGTGAATGCAAATGAGATGCACTGATTTAATAATATAGTATTAGCTTACATTATATGCTGACTGCTTTGGTGATTGAGTGCAGCAGGTAAGCTTAGGTTAAGAAGATGTCTTGCTATTTCAACAATTTTTAACCTCTTGTGTGCTTAACAGAGAACATTTTCCACTTAAGAGGTTTCACGTGAAGCTATGTTCCTTTTGTCATTTGGTAGTGTGATCTGAGTGCGTTTTGAAAGGAGAACTTGGTGTGGATAAGCATCAAACAAGACTGCTCAGGGTGAGCAATCACTAAATGATGGAAGTTACTTGGTGTTCCCATAGATCTTGTTATTGTTCATGCATGTATTAAATAGATGAGATTTTCTGGGAAATGGTGCGATTCTCCATTCATGTCCCTCAGTGACATTAGATGAAGGAGAAATAATGCCTAGAAAAAGGCAACGCTTGTTTCTTTACAATTCTTGTGTTAAATGGAATAAGTAAACTGTAATGCTGCTTCATACTTAACTGTTTTGAACTCATTAAGGTTATGCTGTGCATATCATCAGGGTGTAGTAAGTTGAGTTCATATATTTTGGACGTTAAAATGGCTTAGACATTTCCACGATAGTTACATTAGAGTTACTGGGATGAAGTTTTGGTGCATATGGTTTTTAAGTCACTCATCTGAGTAGAGATTTTTCATTTTGTTTATATCACAGCTTCTAGCGGAGGGATTGCTATAAGAAATGCATATTGCTGCAGATTATCTCGAGCTAAAGTAACCCTTTTAACTTGTTACCTGTTTCTATCTTAACAAATATTCTTTGTAGGATTCATGTTAGTCATGAGATCTCATGTTTAAATATTCATAAATAATTAAAATTTTGAACAAGTAGACTCATAAATCCCTATCATCTAACACAATAAATAAGACACATGAAATAAGACATGCCTGAAAGTTATGATAAACATGACTTTGTTTTATGAGATAGTTTTTCATTACTATTCATCGTAAATTTTTGTTTAAAAACTAATTATAGTGAAATAAATATTTCACTTTGGAATTTCAAGTGAAATGATGGTTGCTTTCAAATTTATTACTTGATATGCATTCATGCATACAGTAATTCTACAAGTGGTTTAAAAGGCAGGTACATATAAACCTGACATTTATTTTAATACTTTTGGGATACAAATGTTTTTTGTTTGCAGAAAGTTTTCTGTCCTTACTCAAATACAAAATCACAAATATCCAGTGTTCTTACAGATTGAATTTTGTTATCAAAATGTGATACTTAAATACAAGTTAAAATGTTAGTGGTAATTATAGTATTCTAGATCACTAATAAGTTAATTTAGTGGGACAAATCAAAGCACCCAATGATTTTTATAAACATGTAGCTTTTATGTCTTAGTTCTGAGGTAAGATAATTGAGTTCCCATAATGTGTCAAAAGTTTGCATTTGGAAGATCTTATTTCAATGGAGAATAAATACAAACTAAAAAGTAATAAAATTTCTAGTTTTAGAGACACTGAGGAAACAGTTAAATATGGTAATTCATTCTCTTTCAGAAAAAAATCATACAATGAATGTTAATTGATTCAAGACAACACAAAAGCTATATATAAAATCAAACACTAGATATGTTATTAAAATAATAATTTATGTCATTACAGAAACTATAAAAGTACAACACAGCTCACTTTAAAGTGATGACCTTTGACAGGTGTCTAATTATTATTTTCAATATACTAAAACACATTGAGGTAAAAAATGAAATACAAGAAACTTGCTAGATGAATTTTATTTTTTTTCATAAATATATGACAAACTTCTCTCTATATATTTTGAGATTTATCACTAGGATCATATTTTCAAGGAATTTATGTGTACTGTTAGTCTTTCATATTTGGTCAAATTTCTATACTAATACTAGCACACATGATAATATAATGCTCAAAATTTTGTTGTGAACTAATAGGCTAGCAAAAACACTTTCTATAGTTACCATCATTTTGTTAGCCAGGTGGCCAATTATCCCTTCCAAACAATCTTAATCACCCTCTGACTCAGGGCCACCAATGTCCTTTGGGTATAGTTTCCTTAAGGTGACATAGAAGGCCCTTGTGGGAAAATGCCAGTTTTCCAATTTAACCAGAATACATAACCAAGTAATTGATCCCTTTGTGCTTTAAATCATCTTAGTGTTTAGCAATTAATGGTGTTATGAGGGTTAGAATACTGTTTTGATGAATCCAGGGTTCCTGTGAGTCTGTACATGAGTGCTTTGAAAGAAAAAGACTTAAGCAATGTCATTGGGCGTTAGTTTTTATGAGAGACACTGTGTTTATGTGTGTGTGCTTGTGCGTGTGTGTGTTTGTTTGCATCACTACTGGACTACTATAAAAATTCAAAGAAGATGATCTAGAAGATGTGAGTTCAAGACATGCTGCTTAATACAGAAGTAATGAAAATAATAGGCCTGAATAAAATGTGTATTTTTTTGGTGGCAAATGTGCCTGCTAATTTCTGTCATTTTTTTTTGTTTGTTTGTTTAGACTGGTTTACTTGAAGACACATTGGTTTTAGAATGATTTTTTCACATTTTTTGGATTAAAATGTTTTTCAGAAGCTCTCAGAATAAATGGCAATAGAAAATTAATTACTGTAGAAATAAAAAAAGCGAATGGAAGTATGCATAAGGAAGAAGTTATACAGAAAGTCCAATAATATATTCTTCTGGTAAATAACTTGAAGTTTATTGTATGCAAAAGAAATGATTATGAAAATAAATGGATTTCTTTATAACTTCTGACTAGTCATACACTTCTAAAGGAAAATGTCATGGCTATTCCAAAATATGAAACATTTTAAATTCCTGTATGTGATTGTCTCTTATGTATTATTTGGGAAAGAAACCTCGTTATCTCTGAACTTTCTCTTAAACCAAGTAATTAATATTATTTAAAAGTAGTTTTTGGTTTTAAATTATGTAAATCTATAAGTAAAGTGGTTGCTTACTGAGTTCATGTGCATGTCAATACAGGGAATATTATTCTACCTTATCACTGTCTCATAGCATTGCCAACATTTCTAAAACATAATGCAAAGAGTTAGACACTTTGTCGCTGAGTTATATTTCAATATACTCATTATAATTGACAGTTAGAGGAAGCATACTAAACAAATATCTGTTCCTTGCTATGTAGCACCAGGTAGTAAAAGTTATACATATAACAGGAATTTAAAAATACCCACAAACCACATTCCTTATATTTGATAAAATAAATTTTTTTCTTTCAGTGTTGGATCATTTCCTACATATTAACTATTGTTTTTAAAACCACAAAGAACTTTTTTTATCCTATAAAACCCTATTGTTTCCTTATACACATGGAAAAAATGCCTTCTGTGGTCATGTACTCTAATTCTCTGAAATCTGTATTCTTATGCCACAAGCCAGGATCAGATAGGGTCTGAGCTGAGGAATGAGGAGATCAGCTCTTCATGTTTCTAAGGCAAAGACTCAGAGATGCTGATGGTAGTTTCATTGGCTGCTCCATCATGGATGACCTGTTGTTATTTGAAAGTGTGTTTTAGGAGGCAAGCTTCACTTATTCATCTCTGAAAAGAAGCACACACACACACACACACTCAAAATAGAAATCATTCAATTTTTTAATAGATATATACTTGTTATTTGTCTTAGGCTGCTTTTAACTCATCTTTTCATTTACCATTTCTGTAATCTTGTAAAGGTTGACACTTTTATAATTTTACATATAAAACCAGGAAACTCAAATCAAATATTTCTCTTATTATTTTTCCGATAAAAAGTTAGAGAATTTTTTTAAAAGCTAGAAAATTACTACCTGTTAAAAATACCTATATAAGAGAGATTTTTTTTCCTCCATATCATCTGGGAGTGAGTCATACACTTCTTATGTATGACTATTTAGATCATAAAATATTTTTATACCTTCTGCATGATTACTTTCATGCACTGATATGGTAAAATTTGGAAAGATGAATAGGTTTACCCTGAGCTAGGATCTGCACAACAAACCAAGCTCCTCAGACCATTGTGCATGTCTATCTGTTTGCTGTGGTCACTTGGTCAGCTAGCATAAACATTCCTACTTTATACCCTTTGCTACAGTGAGGGCATCTCATTATTTTCCTGAGATATATCTTTAAATGTTGAGTTGTATTGAAATCATTATAAACATTCCTGTTGAGCAGGCACACTTTTGAGTACATGGTCCCAGGCTTCTATCAGAAATGTTATTAAGTATGATGCATTGTCTGATCTCATACTTTAAATATTTTTAAAGTATTATCAACGGCGAATGTTTTCATTTGCAGAATAGGGCAATTAGTTTCTTAAGGGTCCATTATTTCTTTCCTAACTAGGTAACAAAATTCAAGCACAAATGCAACAGGAAGTTCAGCTTACTTAAGCAATCTGTGTTTGTAGGCTGCTATTCATTTTCAAACCTTCAGGTCAGTAAGTTGCTATAATTTTTAATAGTCTGCAAAATCGAATAAAATAATCAGAATAAACTCCCCAGTCTTGAAGCATGGTTGCAGAAAGGGAGGTGTTAGGTAGATGCCACACTGTTTAGGGTCACACTTTGTTGTCTGTAGTTCTGAGAGAGGTAAAGGTGTACACTGACCACTAGCTGGAGCTCTTCATTTTCAGAAGGTCAGAGGCTCAGGTGAAGATGACAACCCTGGTGTTGTCCCCAAAGCTCAGCTCCCAGGTGAGATACAGACCTGCATCACATCCCAAGAGGATCCTCATTATGCAAGTTTATTCTTGTCTTAACAAATGAATCCCAATGCAGATTTTTAAAAATGTTTGTAAGGGTGTTTTCATTGAGATGTGGAGAAAGTTCGAAGTTGAAATGTGATAGACCTTTTTTACTTTTTGTGGGCTTCTCTCTTGAAATTAAACCTGTTGCAAAATAATCAACAATCCTGAGAGTTTTGCCCCATTACACCTACCAGTCCTTTGAATCAACCTTCAGCCCTTCTGTGTAGTCATATCAAAAAGCCATTTCAATCCAGAGTAAAATTATTGTTCTTTCATAGATTCTTTGAAAATCTATAGCTCTTACTGAGTTGGCTATGCCACTAAATTACTTTCCATGCAATTTAAAGACCTGAGTTTGTATCCCCAGGACCAAGAAAAGTTGAGTGCAGCAGTGCTTATCTACAACAGCAACAGTGAGGAGATACATCCATGGGGGCTTGTTGGCTACCCAGTATAGCTAAATTAATGAGCTCAGGCCCACTGAAAGACCTAGGATCATTAATTAATGTGGAGAGAAATTGAGGAAGATGTCATATTAATATATACATGTACACACATATATTTAAATACACGCATACACAGATATATAAATACACACATATCAAGCACACAAAGTGATCACATATTTATATCAATGCTTGGTGGAGTTTATACTATTTATATTTGCTACATTTCATTCATACAAACTGTAATACATTTGTTAAGTGTTTTACATATGTAAGACTATAGAAAAATTATGTTGAAGGATTTGGTATGTGGATTTTTAAGTTTTTACAATCTATCATTTTCTTATTCTTTTCTTCAGTTGATAACTGAAAATAACACAAAGTCTGGTTCACTAATGTCTTATTCTTTGCCATGTAAATCAGCATACATATTAAGTTAACAGGTAATATAAGCATGAGGCAGAAGGCAAAATGACACTTTATGTTTATTAGGAAAAGTAGAATAAGTGTATTTTATATTTAGTCTGAAAAAAAATTACATGTCAAAAGATGTCATTTAAAAATATATCAGATGTATGATGATGTTTTCTTTATTATTAAGTTATAGGTGGGTAAATAATTTGATTTGGTTTTGCAAAGGATTATGTCAAAATGACATTGCACTTATATATTTTGTAATTTACTTACAATACAAGGAATTCGACCTTGATGCAAGCTAACAGAGATTAGCTAGTACATAATTCAATTTTAAATTTTAAATTAATGGCAATTTTCTAAAGACATTTCAGATCATCTCCATTTTATTGTAACTAAATTCAACAAACAAATTAAAACACCAACTACTTGGCAGGCAATTTCTTAGTTATTTGTATTGAGCATGAATGACAGAGACAAAGTACTTGGTCTGATGTTTCTTTTGAAAGACAGGCTAGAAGCAAATCAATAAATGCAAAGTATAATTCCCTCATGTGTATAATTGCTATGATAAAACTTAAACAGGGAAAGGATTGCTAAAGGAAGTGAGTGAAGCCTAAGGGAGGGGTCCTCTCAAGTACAACTTAGTATCATTTCTAGATATCCATTAAGTAGCTCCTGTCCAAAGTTAACAATCCTCTTATTTATTGATTGATTTATTGAGTTATGGTCTGGAGATGGAATCCAGGTCCCATATGAGCTAATCATGTGTGCTTCTTACCGATTTACACCTTTCACATTTATATTCATTAAAATATATTTTTCTAAAATATATTAATTCATTTAATTAATTTGAGACTGAAGAAAATGACATTAATACATGTCAGAGACTTGAGGTTTTAAGTATCAGAAATTCAAACTTACATTTTAAATTAATAGTAATTTAAATTGAAGATGGAAGAATGTTGTATACTGGACATCTTCTTATAGAAAAGAACATTATAAATAAATCTTAATTTATGTGGTACCATAAACTCTTTTAGAATGAACATCATTTTGTGAAATAGTACACACTGTTGTTATATTAAAAATACTGGAACACTCATGGCAAATTATTCTTTTCATTGTATGATCTGAACTATCTGGTTGTTCTTCAATGACAGGGTTGTGTGGGAGGTGCCAGGGGATTGAGAAAGATATATCAACTCAGGTCAGGAGGTCTTATATACTACTTTTCTTGTGCTAGGTAAGTTTATTAAGAAGTACAGCAGATTATATATATTGTAGCAGAATGAAAAATGACCAATGTTGGTAATAGGAAATTTTGAGATGGAAAATGCTATTTGTCACTTGAGTACATAACATATATGCTTGCACATATACATATATACACAGAGTAAAGCCCACCTCTAGTTGTGTCAATGAGTCAATGCATATAGAACATTAATTAATGTAATAGTGACAGAGTCCCATCTGGTAGGAGGTCAATGAAGTAAGAAGGAAAAGAAGCATGCCAACCCAGTGTGTGCCCTGTTTCTCTCATTTTATGGTGACTATGGTGTGATCATTCATGCATTTCCTTTGCTGTGGACAGAATCCTCAGAAACTGGTAGCAACATTAGTTTCCTTCTTTCTATCATATATTTATCATGGTGACTGAAAAATCTCAGTAACCAGAAACTCTGATACTAGAGAAGGGGCGTCATTGTGACTAAATCTGATCTAGTAGGTCTTAAGCTTTTGGGGCTTATTTGTGGGAGAAATTTGCAAGAATTTGAAGGTACAAGCTAGAGAAACCAGAGAATGTTAATTAAGCTCCAGTGCTTAGTAAGGAATCTGAGGTGGGGTGGGGCTCAGCATACTAAAACTCCAAAAGAAATAGATACGGTAAAGCTGTACTCTTGGGGCTTTTGGTGGGAGGAAGAACTTATTGAGAGAGGAGTAGAGACAATACATATTATATTCTGAAGAAGAATTTGTCTACATTTCATTCATGTCCATAGACTTTCTGTCAGGCTGAATTTAACAGACTAGTTAATATGGTAGAGGAAATGTCATGATATTCAGGCTTTGGCTTAGGTTTTATGGCTGCTTTTAGATAGCTTTGCAGGTAGGAATCCAGAGCAAAAGCCAAAGAAAAAAGGCTTGATGCACTTGTGGTTTGATTAGAAAAGTCTGTAATGTTGGGGCAGAGAAAGGCACTGTTTCTAAAGGAAATATAAGAAAACAGGTACTGCAACAATATGTAAGAAACCTTGAACTTCTCTTAGATAATGGCTAGCCATCATCCTTTGCATGATCAAGGATGTGGAAGAATAAGTCCTTTGGAACTGTCTTGAGGGTGTTTCCCAGGTTCCCTGCACATGAACCTGCCAGAGAGATAATTTCCTGAGGATTCACATGCAGTTCTCCAGCTCCCAGGTACTCAGAAAGTCGTAATCTGCAGGTGGAGTCATCCCAGGAAACAGCAGGTAGGCTTCAAATAGCAAAACCACAGAAGTAGAACTGCCCAGATGTTTCAGAACTTACATTAGGATACATCTGTCCCAAATGTTGGTCACGGAGATATAAAATTTAGTATTTTCCATACTGGCTGTAAGCCTTGGTTTGGTCCAGTTATTCTTGGCCATCCTTTTAAGTCTCTTTTTGTACGAGAGATACTCACTCTGTACCACAGTACCATAAGTATGTAGTTTTGAATTTTTATGTTGGAACAATATTAAAGCTTTGGGGATTTATGGGGATTGATGTATTTGTTTTGCAATATAAAATGACTATTATTATTCTTTGTTGGGAGTGGTGGGGGGCAAGAATTTAAATTTTATTGAAACTTAAATGAAATGCTACCCACAGGCTTGGGCATTGACACCTTGTTTTCTCTTTGGTGGTGTTATTACGAAGGGGCTGGAAATGTTCAAACATGGAACTTATCTAGAGCATATAGGTCACTGGAGCTATCCATGGAGAAGTGTCTTTTCCTTACTCAATTGTATGTATTCTTGGACCTTCTCTCTGGCCCAAAGAAGTTAGAAGTCTCAACTATCTGCTCCCACAGCCATGGTGTTCTGACTCAGAGAGAAACAGAAACAGAACAAACTCCTGTAGACTGCAACTGTAACACTGAAGTCAAATAAGTTCTTCTTCTCATTCCTGGCTTTTCTCAGATGCTCTATTGCAGTCACAGTGAAATTTGGGTTTTTTAAGTGAATATCTGAAAATTAATTTGTATTCTTCCTGAATTATATGGTGAACTTATTCAGAATTTTATATTTCAATAGAAAAGCTATATATGCTAAAACCTGTGTTCCTTCAACTACAGTGTTATTTCAAATGATCTACTATTCCAGACAGTCTGGCATTATGAGGGAGACAGAGAGGCCTAGAATGCTTGGGTTTGTGCACACACTTGAGAATCAGGGTTTATGTTAAAATTACTATGCAATCCTGTTTCTGGGGAGTAGCATAGCAGGAAACCATGTAAAACACAAAAAGCACTAACGTTCAATTATTTTAAAACAATCTAAATCTTTACAAAATAAATGTCAAAATTATATGCATTTTTTTTCTGTTTCTTGGCAAGATACCAAAAGTTAGTGCCTCTGCAAAAGGTTAGGTTTGAAAGAACTACTACAAATTGTGCCAAAGTTTCGCTTGAATTATTTTCTTTAGTAAGAGTTCTCATAATGCTATAATTTCTTGAGCTTAAAACCTTTAATGAATAAAAAAGAAAACAAAATTCCAGAAAACTTTTTTTTAAGTATATGCCTTTATATTTCAAAAAAAAAAAAGAAGGTTGGAAATAAACACTTTCTGAAACCATTAATTTTCTCTTGACAAGTGCCCTGTTTCTTTGTTTCCGGAGGCTGGGGAAGGTGAAAGGCTCATTGTCTGCGCATGAATAGCACAACCTAGCTGATGAAATCTGGAGACAACTGAGTGCCAGCTGTGAGAACTGCTCTCCTGGCTAGCATGCTCCTGGCCATCTTGCTAATTATATATGTTTTGCTGAATGCCCCTAAATCAGTAAGGAGAGCTGAGAAGGGTATTAAGGTATTTTGCTAGGAGCTTTATGATACCACTTTGTTCTTCAAAAATACCTTCAGGTAGAGACAAAAGGATGCTTTCAAGTACAAAATAACCCTGATGAGTTTAGGAAAACCACCACCACTTAAACATCTTCTGGTGCTTTAGGATTTTTTTGAAATGGTTCTGCCTTGCCTGGTATCACCTGTACATGGGCTTCACCTTGTTCAGTCTTTGTTTACAGAAAGCACGTGGGTTTCCCAAGGTATGAACATTTCTTCAAAATATCATATGCAAAATATGAATCTAAATAGAATATTTATTCTGATGTAATGCTATCAAATATTGTTTGATTAAAAAATCAAAGTATTAGACAAAAATAAAGATCTTTGCTATTTATTTTTCATTTTGAAAGAAATCTCACTATCACATTTTCGTTTTTTCTTTAAAATTTAAAAAAAAATTGAATTTATTTATTTATTTACTTTACATACTGATGGAAGCTCCCCCATCTCCTCCTGGTCCCACCCTCACAGCCCCTCCCTCCACCCCAACTCCTTTTCTCCATGGCTACCAACCTGACCTGGCCCACCAATTTGTAACAGGACTAAGTGAGTCCTCTCCCGTTGAGCCAGGCAAGGCAGTCCAGCTGGGCGAAATGGATCCACAGGCAGGCAAGAGAGTCAGAGACAGGGCCTGATCCAGTTGCTAGGGGACCCACAATAAGACCAAGTTTCACGTTTGCTACATTTTCTTATTGGCATTAATGAATATCTGTGCCTCCAGTTTGTGATCAAGATAATTGTTATTTGTGTCATTTTTTTTAGTTATTAAATTTTTATAACTTATTTTTTACTTGTTTTGAGCTTATAATGTAATTACATCACTTTCCCCCCTCTTCCCCCTCCAACCCATTCTATGTACTCAAACCTGCTTTCTTTCAAACTCATGACCTTCTTTTCTTTACTTGTTGCTGCATGAGGTGTGTGTGTGTGTGTGTTGTGTGTGTGTGTTCCTAAATATATAATTATATTCAGGTAGGTCTGTACACTGTTTCTCGAATGTAGTAGTTTCAGTCCTGATCATTCAGTATTGACTAACTATTGGTGTACTCTTCCCAGACAGGAACTATTTCTTCAGATCTTCAAATTCCTTAGTTGCCTGAAAGTGTCTAATGTTGAGGTTTCTGGGCTTTTCCCTGTCTACATTAGCATGTCTACTAGGTCATCCTCATTTAGGTCATGTTTAGTACCCACATCCTCATTTAGGTCATGTTTAGGTACCCACATCCTCATTCCTCATCAAGGAAATCTCTCTTTGTAACAGACAGTGAGCCTTCCAGTAAAACCACAAAAGGAGAGTCGTGGAACTCATTCGCAACTTGCAACTTGCACATTTATAATACAACGTGGCATCAAAGGCTCAGAGATCCTTGGAAACAAGGGGCAGAAAGACTGTAATATCCAGATTGAATGGAAATTTGCTGTGAGATTGTATCCCCTAGTAAAGTCAGAGAAGCTACCCCTCTTGTACTTCTTGTAAAGAAAATGTTTGTTTAGATGAATCTATTTGTCTTATTTGTGTATGTGTGTGCCTATTACCTGTGGAAGTCGGTAGAGAGGGTTATAGACCTGCCATTGCAGATCTTTGTGAGGTGCCTGTGGGTTCTGGGAACAGAACCTGGGTCCTCTGGTATAGCAGGAAACACTTTTAACTGCTGAACATCTCTCCGTCCATTTTTTCTATGTTTTTTTTAAAAATTAGTTATTTACATGCTAAAGGCTGGCCCCTCTATGCCCTACTTCAAAGAGTCCCTCCCCCCTTCTCCTCTGAAAAATTCAGGCGCCTACTCTGCTGTGTCAAGTCTCTGCAGGTTTAGGACATTTCCATTTCTTAAACACTTTTATTTTATCTTCTTTATTTATTTTCGTATTGGGAAGCCTTGAGCTTTTTATTTTAATGAAACATATTAAATTATTGTAAACTCAGTCTATGGAATTACATTGTGCAAGTCTTATTTAGTAAATAAATTGGATATCACAATTTTATATTTGGCATATTACAAATATTTTATCTTATTGACAGAGAACATGATCTTTATTTGTCTCAGACATTAATTCCAGAAGGTAGTATTTCTACAGATTTAAAATTCATCTTATTTATACAGACATGCATGTGTATATACACAGATTGACTTAGTTTACAATACAAATGAAGGAAATGTGAAGGAAAATCGAATCTACATCGAATTTAATGTTCACAATTCCTTGTTATCATATAACTCATTAATGAGATAAGTATCCATTTCATTTTATATGGCATCAAGAGTTACTAATATATAGATCTCACTTTAATTTCTACACACTTTCAGATTTATGGGAAATTCTAGTCAGATAATTTCAACCACTTCATTCTTGGGATGTTTTCATAATTACGTTAATGCTGTAGTTTTATACAAGGATGGGTGATGAATGGTGCGTGGAAATGAGACATTCTGCATCTGACTTTACATGATTATTCCTCAGACAAGCTCAGAAAATGTAACCTTAAATGTTGTTTTGTTCCATTTACTGCCTTGTTCTATACATGTGCGCAAATGTATGCACACGTGTGTACACACACACACACACACCACACACACACACATGCCCTACTAAATATGGTATTACTCCCAGTTTATACTATACAATCATTACAACACTTTAAATTCATTTCAGATGAAATATGCTGCATTCCATTCTAAAATAGTTTGACAGATCATTTCTTTGTGAAATGCAAGTTAATAATGCCTGACTTAGGTAGAGTCATAAATCACTTAGACTTAGAGAAGTTTCATATGTTGTTGTTGTGAGTGAGACCATAAAACACCTTTACATGTTGAAATGAGCACAAATATAGTTTGTGGAATTGTGAACCATATGAATGATCATTCATTTTTGTCAATAGCCACTAACTTTACCATGCTTAGCCTGAAATGTGTAATATTCTACTTTTATAATATGCTATAATGTACATATAGCCTTTAAAATTGTCAAGTCAATCAGAATTTGTATACTTGTTTGTAAAGATTAGTTTGTTTACAAAGAGCTATGTATTGCTCTATGAAGACTCGAGAATACATGAAAATTCTGGAATTGTGGCATGGTTACTGAACTTCAAAGCACGACATAGAATAGCTTTAGTGTAACAATATTTATCGTGCTAAAATGTAAAATGTGAATCTTATCTGTTTAATTTTAAATATTTTCTGAAATTATAGTGATATATTATGTATTTATCAATTTTAGTTATCAAGTTTCTTTGAAATTTGCCTAGAAGTTTGCTTGATTCAAAGTCACCCATCAGACTTCTATACATCTAGAAACAAGTTTTCCGTTATCCTATGTAGTATATAGACCTCAAACATCAGTTTTCTAAGTATAAATCAATAACACATAGTTGTAAGAAGGTAGCAATAGAGTTGAAATATTTTATTAAACTATAGAGAAGGCCTATTTCAAGACAGGATAAAGAGATAACTAACTTGAGTGTAATAAAAATGTGAATTAGTTAAGATTCATCACTGGGTCTT
Organism: Mastomys natalensis; assembly: GCA_021653895.1. Classification (NCBI taxonomy): domain Eukaryota; kingdom Metazoa; phylum Chordata; class Mammalia; order Rodentia; family Muridae; genus Mastomys; species Mastomys natalensis. The sequence continues at coordinate 95,155 of JAJTUV010002325.1, forward strand.
TGATTTTCTTATGCATTGGTACAAATTTATAATTCTGCTAAGTAGTTGTACAATCTTTATTATTAGACATGCTAAAAAATCAATCATTAGTGAAAAAGTCTGACAATAAAAATGAATTCAAAAAATTATTCAATGAAATAGATCCCAATAACACCTGCATACTGTCTCAACATTTCTTGCCTTTCAATATTGAGTCCTCATTCTCATAGACTTCACACAGTCTTCTTTATGAATGAAAAGCAAGTGATTTCTATGCATTGTACAAAATTCTTGAGTAATTAATAAAAATAGTGTGTTGTGGAAAAATGAAATAGAGTTTTTCATATAGTATGCTTAAATATGAATAGTTTCTTATCCTCAGCTTCTCTCAGATCTAACCTGCCTTTTCAGCAACCTAAAGCAACACTACATTAGAATGTAAGATTACTACATTACACTACATTACATGTAAGAATTAACTCTTACATTAGAAGACAAGCTGATACCTAAAATGTAATAAAGATAAAAAAAAAACCCCACAAACATGAAGAAGACAAAACCGGCAAATGAATACAAGCACATCAAAGAAAAAGCATCAGAAATATGTATAGACATAGAAACAAACAATGACATGAAAAGAAATCCCCTAGAGTCACATAATCTGAAACCATCATATACACACAAAATAACTGTAGGATAAAAAAAGACAAAGGATAAAAATGCCAGACAGTATTATAAGACTCCAAAAATTCCTCAGAGTTATTTTGTGTTGTTCATTTATTGCTGGCCAAGGTGTCTGCCTTAAGAAGTGGTTTATATACCCAATGAGACTCCTTTGGGAGCAAAAATCTATTGTTTTCATTTGGGAGTGGTTATTAATTGGAGACAGCTTCTGGTTTAGGGAAGTAAGCTTATGTTCACTATACTCTGAGCTTCTCAGTGCAGGGCCCCATCAATCCGAGACATGTGCAGCCCCTGTGCATACTGTTTCAGTCTCTCTGAGTTCATATGTGAGTTGATCCTGATGTGCTTAGCAAATCTTGTGTCCTTCATGGTCTCCATCACTTCTGGGTCCTACAATCTTTCATCTTCAGCTTCTGCAGTGTTCTCTAATCCCTGAGGTGAGGATATTGATAGAGACATACCATTGACAAATTAATAGTTCAAGGTCTTTCTCTCCCTACATATTGTCCAGCTGTAGGTTTCAGCATTTATTTCTTGAGCTGGAAGAGGAAGCGTCTCTGATGATTCATGAGGAATACACTGATTTATACATATAGCAAAATGGATTTAGAAGTCATTATATCACATTTCTTTAGCAGAACATTGGTATTGTGTTTGTTCCCCAGGTCCCTGAGCTATCTAATCTCAGGTTCTTGGCTTCCTAAACAGTGTGAGGAATGGATTCCATCTCTTGGAGTAGGTCTTAAATTCTACCAGATATTTGTTGATTAGCCCTATAAGATGTGTGCTTTCCTTTGCACTAGCACATCTTGAAGGCAGATCACCATTGTACATAGAAGGATTAGCAGCTGGGTTAATGTTTTTTTTTCTCCTACAGTACTATGTAGAATACCTTCCAGTACCATTAACAACTCGTTAACAGGGCTGAAATCTCTAGGATAGCACCAGTTTGACTTCATCATGTTCAATGTGTTATGTGGATGACTTTTCAAGAAAGGGTGTCACCATCATTTTGCAGAGAGCAACCAATAGTAACCTGGGTTATTTGGGCAACCACAGATAGACTTTGTCCAATAAATCAGTTAGATGTAAATCATTCTTGGTTTTTGAGGCTTCATTTGGTAAAGAAAGATGTTCTGTTGATGCTCCATCTCTCCTATTATTTAGCAATTCTATTTAGATTTCCTTCATATATGTATATACTTTTTGATACTTTTACTCTGATTTTCACACAACCCTTCAAATGAGCCTAAGATTATTATTTAATCTTTTATTTATTATTTATTTATTTATTTACACTCCAGATTTTATTCCCCCCCCCATCTGACTGTTCCAGATCCCATAAATCCTCCCCACCCCCTATCTCCACGAGGATGTCCCCACCATCATCACCATCCCACCAGACCTCTAAACTCCCTGGGGCCTCCAGTCTCTTGAGGATTAGGTGCATCTTCACTGACTGAAACCAGATATGGCAGTCCTAAGTTGTATATGTGTTGGAGACCTCATATCAGCTGGTCTATGCTGCCTGATTGGTGGTCCAGTGTTTGAGAGATTCAGTGGTCCAGGTTAATTAAGACTGCTGGTCCTCCTACAGGGCCACCCTGCTCCTCAGATTCTTCCAGCTTTTCCCTAATTCAACCACAGGGTCAGCAGCTTCTGTCCATTGGTTGGGTGCAAATATTTGCATCTGACTCTTTCAGCTGCTTGTTGGGTCTTTCAGAGGACAGCCATGATAGGTTCCTTTTTTGTGAGTGCTCCATAGCCTCAGTAATAGCGTCAGGCCTTGGAACTTCCCCTTGAACTAGATCCTATTTTGGGCCTGTTGCTGGACCTTCTTTTCCTCAGGCTCTTCTCCATTTCCATCCCTGCAGTTCTTTCAGACACGAGCAATTATGGGTTGGAGTTTTCACTGTGGGATGGCAATCCCCTCCCTCACTTGATGCCCTGTCTTCCTGTTGGAGGTGAGCTCTGTAAGTTCCCTCTCCCTACTGTTGGGCATTTCATCTAAGGTCCCTCCCTTTCAGTCCTGAGAGTCTCTCATCTCCCAGGTCTCTAGTGCATACTAGAGGGTCCCCCAAACCTCCTACCTCCTGAGGTTGCCTGCTTCCATTCTTTCTGCTATCCCTCAGGGCTTCGGTCCTTTTCCCTCACCCAATAGCAGATCAGGTTCCCCTCTTCCCCCTCCTCCCCGTCCACTTTCCCGGTCCCTCCCGCCTTCCTCACTTGTGACTGCTTTATTCTCCCTCCCCAGGGAGACTAAGGTGTCCTCACTTGGGCCCTTCAGCTTGTTGACCTTCGAGTTCTGTGTAATGACCTTTCTGAGTACTGTATCTTGGGTATTCTGTATTTATTTACTTATTTTATTTATTTATTTATTTGCTAATATCTACTTATACATGGTATGTAGTGAGTACATACCATGCATGTCCTCTTGGGTCTTAGTTACTTCACTCAGGATGATATTTTCTAGTTCCATCCATGTACCTGCAAAACTCAGGATGTCTTCATTCTTTTTTTTTATTGGATATTTTATTTTATTTATTTACATTTATATTACATGTCATCCCCTTTCCCCATTTCCCCTCCCTAGAACCCCCCATCCTTCTTTTTGCTTTTATACCATTTTAATTACATGCATGTATTACAGTCAGTTCTGCAGGTCCTCGTTCTAAATAGCTGAGTAGTATTCCATTGTGAAAATGAATCACATATTTTGTATCCATTCTTCTGTTGTGGGACATATGGGTTGTATCCAGCTTCTGGCTATCACAAATAAGACTGCTATGAACATAGTGGAACACATGCTCCTATGACATGGTGGGGCATATTTTGGGTATATTCCCAAGAGTGATATTGCTGGTCTTCAGGTAGATTTCTCTCCAATTTTTCTGAGGATCCTCCAGATTGATTTCCATAGTGGTTGTTCCAGTTTGCAATCCCACCAGCAATGGAGGGGTGTTCTTCTTTTTCCATATCCCCACTAGCATATGCTGTCACCTGAGGTTTTGGTCTGACTGGTGTAAAGTGGAATCTCAGGGTCGTTTTGATTTGCATTTCTCTGATCACTAGGGACTTTGAACATTTCTTTAGGTGTTTCTCAGCCATTCAAGATTTCTCTGTTGTGAATTCTCAATTTAGTTCTATACCCCAGTTTTTGATTGAGTTGTTTGATTTCTTGGTGGTTAGCTTCTTGAGTTCTTTATATATTTTGGATATTTATGTGATGTGGGGTTAGTGAAGATTTTTTTCCTAATCTCTAGGTTACATATTTGACTTATTGACTATGACCTTTGCCTTACAGAAGCTCTCCAGTTTCATGAGGTCCCATTTATCAATTCTTGATCTTAGAGCATGAACTGTTGGAGTTCTGTTTAGGAAATTTCCCCCTGTGCCAATGAGTTCAAGGCTGTTTTCTACTTTCTCTTTTATTAGATTCAGCGTATCTGGGCAGAAGGGTGGCACTTGGATTTTATCTGACTCTCCCTTTACTCCCTTTCTAACAACCTTCCCTCCTTCCTTTTGACCCTTCCATTCTAGTTTCTATCCCCTACATGTCACTATCTATTTTCCCTTAATACGGTAATTAAACCCACACTGTTATCCTTAATATATATCCTCTGTATTTATATGATTGTAGCTTGCTTATTGAAGATTCAACAGCCAAATCCATATATAAGTGAATACGGGCAAATCCATATATAAGTGAATACACAATATATTTGTCCTTTTTTTTTGGTTCTGGCTACTCATCTCACTTGGAATGATTATTTTCTATGTCTGCTCCTTACCTTCAAATTACATGATTTATTTTTAACAGCTGAGTAATTTTTCATTATGACTGATCTAAGGTGATTTAAAAGTAGTTTTGAGCCAGGCAGTGGTGGTGCACTTGGGAGGCAGAGGCAGGCGGATTTCTGAGTTCGAGGCCAGCCTGGTCTACAGAGGGAGTTCTAGGACAGCCAAGGCTATACAGAGAAACCCTGTCTCGAAAAACCAAAAAAAAAAAAAAAAATATTCAAAGTAGTTTTGATTTTCATTTTCATAATGACAGTACTATCAGACATTTCTTTACATGTTTTTCAGCCATTTGTATTCTCTATTTTTAGAATATAACTGTATTTCATTTTTTTAAATTGGGTTATTTATTTTTTGATGTTGACTTTTGACTTCCTTATATGTTATAGGTATTAGCTCTGAATCAAAGGTGTGGTTGGTAAAATTCTTTTTCATCATGTGGCTTGCCATATTGACCAAATTATCTTGTTTTTTTTTTTTCCCATACAGAAACATTTCTATTTAACGAGGTACCATTCATTAATTGTTCTTAGTGCATGCAGTATCACTGTTCTGCTCAGAAAGCCTTTTCCTGTGCCAGTGAGTTCAAGTCCATTATTCACTTTCTCTTTGTTTATCAGATTAGGTGAATTTAGCCTTATGTTGAGGTCTTTGATCTATTTGGAGTTGATTTTTTGTGCAGGCTGATAAGGATGGAACTATGTGCATTTGGGATTTCCTTATTAATTCTATTTCCACTTTCATGTCTTAAGCAGTTTTCTTCATTTCATTCCAGTTTTTGTCTTTGTAAATATCATAAATGGATTCATTTATATCCTCTTTAAGGACCTTAAACATATTCACATTATCTATTTTGAATTCCTTGTCTTGTGTTTCAGATATATTACATTTCTTAGGATATACTTTAGTGGGTTGCTAGGCTCTAGGGGACACACATTGTTCAGCTGATTTTTTTTTTTTTTTAATGATAGTGTCTAGACTTCTGTGTTTGGAATGATTGTAATTCTATGTTTTGATATCTGGTCTTGTCTTGGTTTAGTAGATGTTTGTTCCTTTGTTTCTGCTGCCTTCATTGGATCTTCGGAACACGATGTTTCATGGGTGTCCTTCTAGAAAGTACTTTTGGATTCCTGCTGGGTATGAGCCCTGAAATGAAGAACTTGTTTCTAGGTATTAAGAGCTACAATCAGGGATAGGGATTGCAGAGAATGAGGGCAATTGAGATAGGAAAGACAAAGGAGGAAAGCTAAATCTACCAGGATACTTTTCCTACCCCCACTTTTCCAGCCCCCAGCAAAGGCAAAAGAGAGGGGAGACAGTCCTGTGTAGGTGATCTTCTGTAGGTATAGAGATGAGAATGTGGAGTTAGAATTGGAGGACAGTGAAAGCGCCCCACAAGGGAGAGTCCCTCACTCTGGTCCAGGAATAAGCGCTCACCCAAGGACACACGAAAGACCGTCTTGATGCAATCAGCAAAAGGCAGTTTAATAGTGAGGGCCCTTGGGTCGTAACATGTCCCACGCAGGAGACAGAGGAATCGACCCAGGCCCCAGAAAGCTTGGGACTTTTATAGGTAGAGGCTGGGAAGAGTGGGAAGATTTGGCGCGGTTACACATGATTGGATATTTTAAACATCAGCAATTTGCGTAGACTAGTTATTTTTGACCAGGAAACTTCGGACCTGGACCTCCCAGGGCGGGAGGAAGTGGGAGAAAAACACCAGATGGCCCATTACTCATTTGGGCTTGTTTAGACTTGTATGTCCTTGCATGTCCTTGTTTCCTTTTCGTTTTTGGTCACTCTGTCCCTGAAGGGGCTGGAAATTATTATTATTATTATGGCTAATTTTAACAAGTTGTTGGTGGTCTTTGCTGACCATGAATTTTTTGTTCTATGTGTCAAGATGTTTTTAGTTTTTATTCCCACAACAGGAAGGGCAAAGCAGATTTCCTAACATTTTCCATCTCAGGCCGTCAGTGGGCTTCCAGGTGTTACCTACCCTGGGTGTTGGTGAATGAGACAAAGGGATGAAGTGAGCAAGTTATTTAATATTATTCGTATCGATCATAACAGTTGTTCTTTGAATTTTAATTTTTATTATGTCTTCACAAATTAACTTTGTATATATTATGAGATAAAAAATGATGTGATTTTGAACATACTATGTAAAGATTAAACTAAACTAACATATTTATTCCCTCCAAATTTTGCTTATTTGTCTTGTGAGAACTCTAGAAATTTATTGCTTTGGAGATATTAAAACATGCAGAACTCAGTTATTTGTAATATTCAGCATCCTATACAACTTACCTAAAAATATCAAATTTATCTCTCTTAACCAAAGCTTTATATTAATCATTTTTTTTCTTTCAAAAGAACCACAATGTTCTTGATGTTTAACATCTCATCATGGAGGATGTACCTCTTCTACCCAACAAGGATGTTCAAAATTCTAATTGAATTTAATTCATCCTAATCATGTGCTCTGCACTCAAGGGATTGTAGGTAACATAGCTACTCTGAAATGTTTAATTTTGATGAATATAATATAGCTCAAATAGGAACAGAAATAAATTTCCATTTGCAATAGCTTTGTAGGAGGAAAGTTCAAATTAAATCCTCTTAGTGCATTAAAATGCAAATATAAAAGGCCATCCAATTGAGCTACATCGATAATAGAATATATAACACAAATGGAAATTCTTCCCAAATAATTAAGTTATAGCTATACAATTCACTGAGGTGAGTATTTGAGTTTTGATCCTTTCCTGCTTATCTTAAAGTTCATTAACTTTGAGCCACATTAGAATACACTTTGTTGATCTCTCACAGACTAGGCAAATATGGCTTGGCAAATCCTTCTTACTGACCTCACAGAGACATTGCTTGCAATTACCTAACTATAACCCAAGTTTTAAAATTGGCTGAATTTGTTTCAGATATAATTATGGAAATTTTCAAATTGTGACATTACCACAGGAAGATAATTATTTTAAATTTTCTTAGGAAGTAATTTTGAAGATTAAAGGTAAAATACCATGAGAAAAGTAGAATTATGATTCAGTTTTGATATCTTGATAAAACAACAAGCTTTAGAAAAAGCTCTTCAGTTTAGAGATACTATAGATGCAAAAGGTTGCAATGGATAGTGTGTGTGTGTATCTGTCTCTCTGTCTCTGTGTGCATGTGTGTGTTTGTGTGTCTCTCTGTCTATGTATGTGTGTATATGTGTTTGTGTATCTGTCTGTTTGTCTCTGTGTGTGTGTGTCTATATGTGTATGTGTGTATGTATGTGAGTGTGAGAGAGACAGACAGGGGGAGGTTTATGTGCTTATGAGTTTGTGTGAATATAATATGACATAATATCATTTGATCTGTTGAAATTTGAGATTCTGAACACTAGTATTTTAAACTGTATAAAATGATAAAAAGAACAAAATTTGGTCACCTAATATGTGATTAGTTTATACTAATTCTGGCCAGAGACACAGTGAATACTGTAATAATAGACCAAAAAAGTAATACATATTGAACATTAAATTGATAATAATATCAATTATAGATTCTATTAGCATGGAATTTTGTCAGTTGTGTTGATCAACATATATATATTAAAAATAGCCTTTCATATACATATGTCTGTTTCTAAATAATTAATTTAGATTTATAACTTGATGTTTGATGTGTTGATGTATTTTATAAAGCCAAGGATATGTTTTGTACAATGTGGTATGGTGTGTGAGAAGGGGTACCTCAGTGGGCACAGGCTGAGGCAACTTTATTCCCTGAGGTACCAGCCATATAACAGGTCTAGAATAGAATAAAGTTTAATTGGAGGCATGGGAGGAGGAGTTGAGAAGGGAACAGAGGCAGAAAAAGAGAGGGGACAGTGAAGGCCATATATATATTATATATATATATATATATATATATATATATATAGAGAGAGAGAGAGAGAGAGAGAGAGAGAGAATTGACAGGGGTAACACATGGAGAGGTAGGGGAAGGGGATAGGGACAGAGGGGAGAGGGTGAAGGAAGAGACAGAGAAACTTATCAGAGAGAGAAGAGCCAGAGAGCAAAGTGAAGCCAAACAGTCCCTTTTTCAGCAAGCCAGGCCTACCTGGCTGTTGCTAGGTAACTGTTGGGCAGGGCCTAGAAGGAACACCAACCACATTTATTTGAAACACACATTTAATATGCAATATTGCAAACACAATATACAAACTTAAATGAATAAAGTTGTGGAGGCAAGTGTGATTTCCTAGGGAAAAGGTTATGATGACATGTAAAGTATCCAGACAAGTTTCTGTACTTCATGAAGCAATATTTTTTTAATTTTTATTATTTTTAAATTTTTTATTGGATAATTTATTTACATTTCAGATGTTATCCCCTTTCCCTATTCCCCCCCACTCCACCTAGAAACCACCTATCCTAGGCCCCTCCTCCTGCTTTTATGAGGAGGTGCCCCCACTGAACACCCACCCCCAACTTCCCATCCTCTAATTCCCCCACACTGGGCATCTAGCCCTCATGGGACCAAGGGCCTCTTTTCCCACCTATGCCCAACAAGGCCATCCTCCCCTACATATAGAGCTGTAGCCATGGATCCCTCCCTATGTGCTGCGAGGCTGGTGGTTTAGACCCTGGGAGCTCAGTTGGTTGGTATTGCTGTCCCCATGGAGTCACAAACTCTTTCTGCTCCTTCAGTCTTCTCTCTAACTCCTCCATTGGGAACCCCATGATCAGTTCAATGGTTGCCTGCATACACCTCTGAATATGTCAGACTCTGGCAGACCTCTAAGGAGACAGCTATATCAGGATCCTGTCAGCATGCACTTCCTGACATCCACATCACCATCTACCTTTGGTGACTGCATAGGGGATGGATACCCAGACAGAACAGTTTCCAGACGGCCCCTTCTTCAGTTTCTGTCCCACATTTTGTCTCTATATTTGATCCCTTGAGTGTTTTGTTACTCCTTCTAAGAAGAACCAAAGCACCCACACTATGGTCTTACTTTTTCATGAGCTTCATGTCGTCTGAGTTGCATCTTAGGTATTGTTAGCTTCTGGGCTAATATCCAATTATCAGTGAGTGCATACCATGTGTGTTCTTTTGTGATTGGGTTACCTCACTCAGGATGATATTTTCTAGTCCTTTATAGGATGTGGGATTGGTAAAGATCTTTTCCCAATTTGTTGGTTGCCGTTTTGTCCTATTGACAGTGTCCTTTGCCTTACAGAAACTTTGCTATTTTATGAGGTTCCATTTGTCAATTCTTGATATTAGAGCATAAACCATTGGTGTTCTGTTCAGGAACTTTTCCCCTATGCCCAAGTATTCAAGGTTCTTTCCCACCTTCTCTTCTATTAGTTTCAGTGTATCTGGTTTTATGTGGAGGTCCTTTATCCACTTGGACTTCAGTTTTGTACAAGGAGATAAGAATGGATCGATTTGCATTCTTCTACATGTCCTCTAGCCTAACCAGCACCATTTATTGAAAATGCTGTTCTTTTTCCACTGGACAGTTTTAGCTCCTTTGTCAATGATCAAGTGACCATAGGTGTGTGGGTTCATTTCTGTGTCTTCAATTCTATTCCATTGATCTTCCTGCCTGTCTCTGTACCAATACCATGCAGTTTTTTATCACTATTGCTCTGTAGTACAGCTTGAGGTCAGGTTTGGTGATTTCCCCAGAAGTGCTTTTATTGTTGAGAATGGTTCTCGCTATCCTGGGATTTTTGTTATTCCAAATGAGTTTGAGAATTTCTCTTAATAACTCTATGACAAATTGAGTTGGGATTTTAATGCAGATTTCATTGAATCTGCAGATTGCTTTCAGCAAGATGGTCATTTTTACTATATTAATCCTGCCAATCCATGAGCATGGGAGATCTTTCCATCTTCTGAGATCTTTGATTTCTTTCTTCAGAGACTTGAAGTTCTTGTCATACAGATCTTTCACTTGCTTGGTTAGATTCAAACCAAGGAATTTTATACTATTTGTGACTATTGTGAAGGGTGTCATTTTCCTAATTTCTTTCTCAGCCTGTTTATCTTTCGAGTAGAGGAAGGCTACAGATTTGTTTGCATTGACTTTATAACCAGCCACTTTGCTGAAGTTGTTTATCAGGGTTAGGAGTTCTCTGGTGGAAGTTTTGAGGTCACTTAAGTATACTTATCTTATCATCTACAAATAGTGATATTTTGACTTCTTCCTTTCCTATTTGTATCCCTTTCACTTCTTTTTGTTGTCTAATTGCTCTGGCTAGGACTTCCAGTACTATATTCATTAGGTAGGGAGAGAATGGGCAGCCTTGCCTAGTCCCTGATTTTAGTGAGATTGCTTCAAGTTTCTCTCCATTTAGTTTGATGTTGGCTACTGGTTTGCTGTATATTGCTTTTACTATGTTTAGGTATGGGCCTTGAATACTGATCTTTCCAAGACTTTTACCATGAAGGGGTGTTGAATTTTGTCAAATGTTTTCTCAGCATCTAGTGAGATGATCATGTGGTTTTTCTCTTTGAGTTTGTTTATATAGTGGATTACACTGATGGATTTCTGAATATTGAACCATCCCTGCATTCCTGGTATAAAGCCTACTTGATCATGACGGATGATTGTTTTGATGTTCTTGGATTCGGTTTGTGAGAATTTTATTGAGTATTTTTGCATCGATATTCATAAGAGAGATTGGTCTGAAGTTCTCTTTCTTTGTTGGGTCTTTGTGAGGTTTAGGTATGAGTGTGATTGTAGCTTCATAGAATGAATTGGGTAGTGCTCCTTCTGTTTCTATTTGTGGAATAGTTTGAAGAGAATTGGTATTAGGTCTTCCTTGAAGGTCTTATAGAATTCTGCACTCAAACCATCTGGTCCTGGGCTCTTTTTTTTGGTAGGGAGACTTTTAATGACTGCTGCTATTTCTTTAGGGGTTATGGGACTGTTTAGATGGTTTATCTGCTCCTGATTTAACTTTGGTATGTGGTATCTGTCTAGGAAACTGTCCATTTCATCCAGATTTTCCAGTTTGGTTGAGTATAGGCCTTTGTAGTAGGATCTGATGATTTTTTTAAATTTCCTCAGTTTCTGTTGTTATATCTCCCTTTTCAGTTCTAATTTTACTAATTTGGATTTTATCTCTGTGCCCTCTGGTTAGTCTGGCTAAGGGTTTATCTATCTTGTTGATTTTCTCAAAGAACCAGCTCCTGGTTTTGTTGATAATTTGTATAGTTCTTTTTGTTTCTACTTGGTTGATTTCAGCCCTGAGTTTGATTATTTCCTGCAGTCTACTCCTCTTGGTTGTATTTGCTTCTTTTTGTTCTAGAGCTTTCAGGTGTGCTGGCAAGTTGCTAGTGTATGCTGTCTCCAGTTTCTTTTTGTAAGCACTTAGAGCTATGAGTTTTCCCCTTAGCACTACTTTCATTGTGTCCCGTAAGTTTTGGTATGACAATCCTTCATTTCCATTAAATTATAAAATGTCTTTTATTTCTTTATTTCTTCCTTGACCAAGCCATCGTTGAGAAGAGCATTGTTCAGTTTCCATGTGTATGTGGGCTTTCCATTGTTTTTTTTTTTTTTTTTTTTTTTTTTTAATTGAAGACCAGCCTTAGTCTGTGGTGGTCTGATAGGATTCAAGGGATTATTTTAATCATTTTGATTCTGTTGAGGCCTGCTTTGTGACCTATTATATTGTCTATTTTAAAGAAGGTACCATGAGGTGCTGACAAAAGTTATATTCTTTTCTTTTAGGATGAAATGTTCTATTGATATTGTTAAATCCATTTGGTTCATAACTTCTGTTAATTCCAATGTGTCTTTTTTTATTTTCTGTTTCCATGATCTGTCCATTGCTGAGAGTCGGGTGTTGAAATCCCCAACTATTATTGTGTGAGGTGCAATGTGTGTTTGAGCTTTAGTAAAGTTTCTTTTATGAATGTGGGTGCCCTTGCATTTGGAGCAGAGATGTTCAGAATGGATAGTTCATCTTGGTAGATTTTTCCTTTGAGGAATATGAAGTGTCCTTCCTTATCTTTTTTTGATAACTTTTGGTTGAAAGTTGATTTTATTTCAAATTAGAATGGTTACTCCAGATTGTTTCCTGGGACTATTTGCTTAGAAAATTGTTTTCCATCCTTTTACTCAGAGGTAGTGTCTGTCTTTGTTGCTGAAGTGTGTTTCCTGTATGCAGCAAAATTCTGGGTCTTGTTTATGTATCCAGTCTGTTTGTCTACATCGTTTTATTGGGGAATTGAGTCCATTGATGTTAAGAGATATTAAGGAAAAGTGATTGTTTCTTCCTGTGATTTTTGGAATTATATTTGAGTAGCTATCTTCTTCTGTGTTTGTTGGAAGATTACTTCCTTGCTTTTTCTAGGTTGTAGTTTCCCTCCTTGTGTTGGAGTTAGTTCGATATATAGCTGTTGCTTAATTTTTCATATTTTACAAGTTCTTGAAGATATCAGCTCATAAGAGAACATCATTCTGTCTATTATGGGTCCATGGGATTGCTTCCTATGTCTACATATATCAAGGATCCTAAACTTACTGGGCCACAGATGGAGATGCTTTACATATTGCCATGATACTCATCAACCTTCTAGTTTCCCTGCAGATATCTCTACTTTTTAGAATACTTCGATGTTTTGTGGCCATTCTACACTTCAAATTTTCTACACCTCCCAAAATGCCTATTCAGTAATCATATTAAATTAATATCACCATACACATATCATGCAAACATTGCTCTATCACCCTTCTTGTTCTATTTATTTCAAGAAGCTTCCCTTATTCTCTTGGCTATTTTGTGTCTCTTTTCTTCAAGATCATCCTTTAGTTATCAGCATGGCATAATAGAAGGTGTTATAAAATCCTCTTGGGTTAGATACTCTTTTAACAGCTTCTCCAGTGACATCCCTTTTTAAATTTTTTTTAAAGGTCAGGGCTGCTGTAAATATCTGTACATGGGTGAAAAATTCTCTAGAATTGTTAAGAATGTAAGTATTCAACCCTGCTAGACATAGTAGCTTTCTAATAGATTACATCAAATCTCAGGTTTATGATATTTTATGTTCTGAATGGTTTTTATATGTAATTATTAGTTCTTTTAAGATGTCAGCTGTTTATTTGATAATGATCCATTCCCAGTATTTATATATTTATTGGTGTAGCCATTGATAGGTTGCCCTTACTCCAGTAAATCATGTCCCATCCATGCTCTGTCAAACTGTAAACTCAATGAGTCACACAAAAAGAGATGTGGGTATAGAAAGGCACTAGTCAGGAAGGGAATCTTGAGGAGAGAGAAATAATGATGGATGATGAAACAGACTAAACTTGACTCTGTATTTCTAAAAAACTGTCAAACAGCAAAACCAGAAAAGTGTGGCTACTAGAACAAGGTTTAGTTTTAAGTTACTTTACAAGGGTTAAGTTTGGTTATGCCTTTTTTCTTCTTCTCTTTCTTTCTTTCTTTCTTTCTTTCTTTCTTTCTTTCTTTCTTTCTCCTTTCTCTCTTTCTCTCTCTCTCTTTCCTTTCTTCCTTCCTTCCTTCTTCTTCCTTTCTTTCTTTCTTTCTTTCTTTCTTTCTTCTTTTTCTTTCTTTCTTTTTTCTTTCTTCTTTTTCTTTCTGCAGCCCTAGCTTTCTCAATGTTTTTGTTTCTCCACCTCTTATTCTTCATATTAAGTATTCAATCTTCTTATAACATGTGTTCTCATATCTTCCACTTAAAGCCCCCTTTTCTCATCTTTTAGACTGATTTCTGTTCTTTGGTCCCTATACCAACTAACTTCTAGAGAAACAACTTACATAAAAAATAGAATCTTTGGGGAGGGGAGGAACATCAGATGGGGAACTGTGGGAGGGGAAATTGGGACAGGGGCAATGGCTGGATTGTAAATAAAACAAACAAACAACACACACACATACACACACAGACACAAAACAGAATCTAGGAGCTAAATGTAAGAAAGTTTATATTCCCTCTTTGAGATTCTTTTTATCACATGACTTAATTTATTTTCTAGTTTTGTCTTCTTTTCTGCAAATTTCAAAGTTTCATTTTTCTTTATTGCTGGGTGACATTTCATTGTATCCATGTCACACATATTTAGTATCCATTCATCATTTGGTGAATATCTAGAGTGATTCTGTATTCTCATTATTGTAGAGCCATGATAAATATGAACAGGAAGTAGAGGATACTACATAAAGTCTTCTGGTGATGTGTCCAGAATGGCTATAGCTGGGTCTATTGTGGTTCTATTTTACTTTTTTGAGAAGGCTCTATACTGATTTTCATAGTGGCTATGTTCATTTGTACTTCCACCCAAAGCAAGTAAAGGTTCCTTTCTCACTACAGCTTCACTGACATTTGATTTTGTTATAATAGTCATTATAATTTATATTGAATGCAATTGCAAAGTAGTTTTCATGTTGACTTTTATAATGACCAAGAGTATTGAAGACTTTTTGAAAAAATTTTGTTATCCTCTTGTGTTCAGTCTTTCTTGTGGGAATCCTTTCTCACATCCTTGGTCCCTTGTTTGACTGGGTTATTTTTTGTGTGTCTGTGTGTTGCTTAGTTATTATTTTTATTATTTTTTAATTCTTTGTATATTCTAGATAGTAATTGTCTAAGATATATATAGTTGCTCTATTGTTCTATGTAAATCAGAGGCAATCTCACCACAAAATTATAGCTGACTACTTATTAACATATGGCATGGGGTATTCTACCTCTCTTGGAACACTGTTTTTCCTGAGACACTAATATTTCTTTTTCTTTTCCTTTTCATATTATTCTTTAATCTTTTTCACAGTCTAGTCATTATCCCTTCTCAGTCCTCCCTCTGACTGATCCTTATCCCATTCCTCCTCCCCCATCACCAAGAGGATGTCCCCATCCCCATTCCACCAAATCTCCCCACTCCTGGGGGCTTCAATTCTATCGAGGGTTAGGTGACTCTTCTCTCACTGAGACCAGACCAGACAGTCCTCTGCTGTATATGTGTCAGGGGTCTCTAACTAGCTAGGTTATGCTACCTGGTTGGTGGCTTAGTGTCTGAGGGATCTCGGGGGTTCCTGTTAATTGAGACTGCTAGTCTTCCTATGGGGCCACCCTCTTCATTTTCTTTCAACTTTTCCCTAATTCAAGCCCAGGGGTCACAGGCTTCTGTCCATTTGTTGTGTGTAAGTATCTGCATCTGACTCTTTCAATTGCCTGTTGGGACTCTTGGAGGGCAGAAATGAATTTGGAGTTTTCTGTATAAAAACCATCACTTCATTAAAAACAAGGAATTTAGTCCATGCTTTTGAAATCCTTAATGACACTGAGTAGGACCACATATCATTCTAATATAACTGAGAATAGCAAATGTCTTATTTCTTTTTATTGGATATGTTATGTATTTACATATAAATGTATGTGTGTTTGTATGTGTGTGTATAAATTGGATATTTTATTTATTTACACTTCAAATGCTATTCGCTTTCCCAGTTTCCCCTCCAGAAACCCCCTATTCCATCATCTGTCCACATGCTTCTATGAGGGTGCTCACTCACCCACCCACCTACTCCTGTTTCCCTGCCCAGGCATTTCCCTACACTGGGGCATTGAGCCTTCCCAGGACCAAGGGCCTCTCCTCCCAGGGATGCCCAACAAGGCCGTTGGGCATCTGCTACATATGCAGCTGGAGCTATGGGTCCCTCCATGTGTACTCTTTAGTTGGTGGTTTAGTCCATGGGAGTTCTGGGTATCTGGTTGATTGATATTGTTGTTCTTCCTATGGGTTGCAAACCCCTTCAGCTCATTCAGTCCTTTCACTAACTCCTCCACTGGGGACCCTTTGCTCAGTCGGACGGTTCGATGGTTCGCTGTGAGCTTCTGCCTCTGTATTTGTCAAGCTCTGGCAGAGCCTCTGAAGAGACAACTATAGCAGGCTCCTCTCAGCAAGCACTTCTTGGCATTCACAATAAGTCTGGGTTTGGTGGTGTCCGTATATGGGATGGATCCCTAAGTGGGGCAGTCTCTGGATCGCCTTTCCTGCAATCTCTTCTCCACACTTTGTCATCGTATTTCCTTTAGATAAAAGCCATTCTGGGTTAAAAATTTGAAGATGAGTGTGTGGCTCCATCTGTCAACCAGGGCCGGGGGGAGGCGGTTTGCCTAACCTCTGGATATGGTCTCTACAGGTTCTCCCTCCCCTTTGTTGAGCATATTTATATTTATATGGATGTGTGATTCACTGAACTCTCTTTTCATTTCTTCTTTCACAGTCTTGCTCCCTGGCTACCAAAAGTAAAATTTTCACTGTCTACATTAACACACAATACTTGTACATATTAGTGACATGGGATGGCACATTATACTGATGCCAAGTTAAATATTTATATCATATCTACCAAACCAAATATTTATGTATCTCTTAAAGCAATATTGTTTGGAATTTTTACTTTTTAAAAAATACAGTACTAGTTGTTCTCAAATAACTCTATTACACAATAGTACCCTAGAATTTCATTCTAAAATCTTTCTGTAAATTTATGTCCACTGATCAATATTTCTTCTTCCCTAACAGCTTATGCTGTCCACTATCCCAAACTTTTATGAGATCAGTAATTTTAGGTTGTGAATGAGTTAGATGATGTGATAGCTATTTTTCTGTGTCTGCCATTGAATTTACATAATGACCCAGGCTTACAGGACATCGTGAATAGCATCCCCAGATACATTTATATAATTTGTTTATAAAACTATAACAAATGGTAGTTATTGTGCACTATGGTTTTGAATATTTGAATTTGCTTTACTGAGATCTATATAACTTCTGATAAACTTGGCATTTAGGAAAAAGTAAATATAAATGTAGAAAAGATTGGAATATAAAACAAGTGATTTTTTGATAATTTTTGTGAAATTGTTAATGTATATTTTCAGTAGGTCTCCTTTCTTGTTTAGAACAGTGTATTTCTTATCTTTAATTAGTACTTACTTTAAATGTCTATGTATCCATTTATATTTCAAAGTTAGATTATGTATGCATGTATGCATGTATGTATGATTTATTTATATTTTTGTTAATTTTTCATAATTATATGCAATATATTTTGATCATGTTTATTCCCAGCTTCTTTTCCAACTCCTCCCAGTCCACTGCCTTCTCTCTAGCCACCAATTTTATGTTCTTATTTTTTGTTATAATAACCAATCCACTCCAGTGCTGCTCATACACTGCTGGGTGTGGGATTAGGCACTATAGCATGTTTGGAACCGTACCTTATGAAAACTGATTCTCTTTCCCCCTGAAGGCACCAACTTTCCACACCTCCGTTGGGCTGGGGCTCATGAACCCCTTCTTGTTTTGGGTAGAATGCTCAATAGTAGCTACGTATATAAAAAGTCAAGATGCTTATGAATGTATTTAGAAGTATTTATTAATTAAGCAGCAATAAATATGATGTAAAGCACCCATAGAAATATGATAATATGATTCTGTAGAATAGGAAGATGGATTGGCTAAAATATTTAAATCATTAACTTCAGGGTATGAGACTACAACTGATCTTGGATTATACCTTTTCTCATTTATGCATTTTATTCATATGTATTTGACTAAGTGTCTACCTTGATGGCATAGTCTTCTTATAATACAAAACAGTTAAGTATAAAATACCTTGTTAAACTGAGTTTTATTATATGAGATGGAGAGATGCTGCTTGTAGATAATTAGTATGATAATATAAAGAGTCAAACAAAATTATTCAAATAACAACAACTAAGGAAACCTGAGCAAACCCCCTTTGAAAACTTCATTGCTACGATTGATGCCATAATGTTCTAGTTAAGAAGGTAATTGCCCAAATCCTCTAGTTCTAGCTGACAATACACATCCATGAAGCTAAGAGCTCATAGAAGTTTTCAAAGAGTGGGAAGTCAGGCAGTAATTTGTGAAGCTCCTACATTGGCAGATGCTAATGCTTTCAAATGTAGAATAGCTTCAATTCCCAGCAGTTTAGCAGCTACATGATTATGTACATGAATCCTCTAGGAAATTGAGGAAACAGTAATAACAAGCCTAGTTAACAAAAGAAGAAAATCATTGCCTGGCTCACTGTACAGGATTCCTATGTTAACACTGATAATAAACATTAGAGGCAACAGTGATGGTAAACATGGCCATTCCATGAATGAGGTGTGAACATTTATGGGAAAATGATTTCATCAGCCTTGATTCTGTTCTATTAAAACAACTCCACAGGGAACTACATAAGATAATACCTTGATTTTCCATTTCTAGAGCTTATGAGTGGGACTACAGGATTCCAATCTGCAAAGCCTAAATGAGAGAAGGTTACATTCGTTTATTCCAATGTCTACACATTATTAAAAGCACTCTAGAAAACCATAAGCTGTTAAGGTCCTTTAGAAGGTGCCTTTCATAAATACTTTAATACTTCAAACCATATTTCATGTCCTTTAATAGAAAATAGTGTGTAATTGCTAACCATCAACCAATTTCAAATTAGTAAACACTTTCTAAGATGTGAAACTCTGGGACCAGTGAACTCACATAGTGTGAAAATTGATTACTTTGTGGTACTGAGTATGTCTCTGTCTAAGTCCTACTGTTTAAATTATATGCTCTCAAAACTGTACGTTCTAAGAAACCACAGCACTTACAGTTTATGGGATCATTCTCATTGTCAGCATTTTAAATGCAGCCATCTGGAGAAAACAAACTCTGCAACAAAGGAGATAGGGAAGTATATATCAGGGATAAGAATTCTAGGCCTTAAGATACATGACAACCTTTTGTTCTTGGCCTTGAATTTAACATTAATATACCAAAGCCATTTGACTGATCTACCTAATATGGCTAAACACTAAAGAACATGATATATCACTGTTTTTCAGGATTAGTCATTTATTTTTCTAGTGCAAACACCAAATTTACTTTTTACTGAAGGTGGGAGAAAAACAGAGAAACTCAGAGAACACCCCTCAAAATTTAATAAATCAAACAAGCAGGCTACCCCCACCCCCAAACAGACAAGTAGAGGAAGGAGAATGAAAGAAGTGGTGATACTGGGATTTTTAGCAGGAGTATTGGGCTGGACCTACTTTTCTTGGAAAAGTGAAAGGGTAAGATTTTCAATCTGTACAAGGCATCACTTCTGTCCTTTCCCATTTTAAAGCATTTTACTTAGAAGCAGGAGCAATGAAGCATGATTTTTATAGCACTAAGTGTCAAATGCAGGAAGTTTTACTAATTGGAGGAAACCTAACAAGGCTAAGCATAATTCACCTATCACCATTTTACCATGTGACTATTGACATTGAACTGCTCTAAGATGAGGGCATTTTAAAGCATATGAAGTTAGCAATATTTATAAATATATTTTATTTCATATTTTAAATGATTCATATAATATCTACCTCTTCTAAAAAAATAAGAGTAATATAAGAGTGAGAGGGGAGGTGAGAAAAGCAGAGTGGACTTGGAGATGCCCCAGTAAGCACCGGCTCTGTTTTACCTTGTCTGAGAGACAGGCTGCAGAACATCACCAATGGACTGTAAGGGCTTAGTTTATAAGGTGAACTTTAAGTGGGCTGTATGACTTTGAGACTATCTGGCCCTTTCAGATACATTTATGCAATTGTTTTCTGAAGAACAGAAACTCCATTCTTTAAAAAAATTAATGCATCATAGATGCAGTAGAAAACTCAACTGGATTTGAAAATATTAAATCAGGCATGATATTCCTGTTAAAAATCCCATGAACATGTCTCTCCTCATCAAAAAAATGTTTTTTGGTTTTAGATTGCTTGTTTGATTAAGTTTTAAGGGATTTTTTTTTTTTTTTTCTTTGTCTTTGTTTTGTTCTTGAGCTGTGATGACTTACCCTGTAGCTTATGCATGCTTGGAACTCACCATGTAGACTAGACTGTGCTCAAAGTTTCAGTGAATCCACTATTTCAACCTTTTAAATGCTTGGGTTACAGGCACTATAAATTACATTTTAGAATTACTTCTAAAAATAAAGATAGTTTTAATTACTATGTAATTGGCTAGGTGTTATAGGTTTGCAGTCTTGGGAGCAAATTCTCCATGACTATAAGATGGAGAATGCTCATCCAAGAGAACAGAGGGGAATCCTATGAGAAGTTTAAATACTGTGATTTCCTGGGTATATGTTCCCGGCCATCCAATCTCACCTTTAGTAAAACAACTGCCAGTTTACAGGACATTTGTTTTCTATCTTTTAAAAAAAAATCAGTTCTCTCTCTCTCTCTTCTCTCTCTCTCTCTCTCTCTCTCTCTCTCTCTCTCTCTTTCTTTCTCTCTCCATCCATTTTATTTATTTGTGTTTGAATAATGCCATCTTTTTTTTTTTTTTATACACTCGTCTACTTTTGGATATCCTCTCTGTGTGTTCTCACATCCCCGTTTTTGTTTCTGATTTTGGTGATTTGAATGTTCATATTTACTTATTTTTCTATCTATCTTGTTGATTTTTCTCAAAGAACTAGCCCTTGGTATTGCTGATTCTTTGTATTATTATCTTTGTTTCTAATTTATTGATTTCAGCCCTGAGTTTAATTGTTTCCTGCCATTCACTCCTATTGGGTGTGTTTGCTTCTTTTTGTTCTGAAGCTTTTAGTTGGGCTTTTAAATTACTAGTATGAGATCTCTCCAATTTCTTTATGAAGGCACTTAGTGCTATGAAATTTCATCTTCGGACTGCATTCATTATGTCACATAAGTTTGGGTAGATTGTGCCTTCATTTTCATTAAATTCTAGAAAGCCTTTAATATTTTTCTTTATGTCTTTCCTGAGCCACCGACCATTGAGTAGAGTGTTGGTTAGTTCCCTAAGTTTGTAGGCTTTCTGTTTTTCTGTTGTTGAAATCCAGATGATTTGATAAGATACAAGGGATTCTTTCAATCTTCTTGTATCTGTTGGGGCTTGCTTTTTGACTGAGTATGTGGTCAATTTTGGAGAAAGTTTCATGAAGTCCTAAAAAGAAGTTATACTCTTTTGTGTTTAGGTAAATATCTTCTGTAGATAACTTTTATGTCCATTTGACTTCTAACATTTGTTAGCTTCATTATTTCTCGGCTTAGTTTTTGTCTTGATGACCTGTCCATTGCTGAAAGTGTGGTGTTGTAGTCTCCCATCATTAATGTGTGGAGTTTAATGTGAGGTTTAAGATTTAATATTCTTCTAAGAATGTTGATGCCCTTGCACTTGGTGAATAGATGTTCAGAATTGAGACATTATCGTGATGAAATTTTCCTTTGGTGAGTATGAAGTGTCCTCACCTTCTCTTTTGATTAATTTCAGTTGAAAGTTTATTTTATTAGACATTTGAATGGCTAGTCCAGCTTGCTCTTTTGTCTGTTTGCTTGGAAAATATTTTCTAGTCCTTTACTCAGTGGTAGTACATATCTTTGTTTCTGAGGTATGTTTCTTGTATGCAGCAAAATGGTTTTGCATTCATTAGGTTAGCCTGCATATTTTTATTAGGGAGTTAAGACCGTTTATGTTGAGAGACATTAATGATCAATGATTGTTAATTTCTTTTATCTTGATGGTGGTGGTGTAGTGTGTGTTTGTATGTACTTCCCTTCTTTTAGTTTTGCTGGTGTGGCATTATTTATTTCCTGTGGATTTTTTGGGTTTAGTTTACCACATTGAGTTGGAGTTTCCTTCAGTAACTAACTTTTCTAGGATTATATTTGTAGATAGATATTATTTAAATTTTTTCATAGAATATCTTATTTTCTCATCTGTAATGATTGAACGATTTTCTTGGTTTAATTGTCTGGGTTGACATCTGTGATCTCTTAGGGTCTGCAAGGTATCTGTCCAGACCCTTTTGGATTTTAGAGTGTCTGTTGAGAATTCATATGTAATTCTGATAGGCCAACTTTTATATGTTATGTGGCCATTCCTTCTTGCTCATTTTAATATTCTTTCTTTGTTCTGTACCTTTAATATTTTGATTATTATGTGGTAGAGAATTTACTTTCTGGTCCAGTCTATTTACTGCTCTGTAAGCTTCTTCTATGTTTATGGGCATTTCTTTCTTTAGGCTGGGTAGTTTTCTTTTATGATTTTGTTGAATATAATTTCTCTGCGTTGGAGTTGGTTGTCTTCTTCTCTATTTCTATTATTCTAAGGTTTGTTCTTTTCATTGTTTCCAAGATTTCTTGGATATTTTGTTTCAGGAACTTTTTAGATCTTAACATTTTCTTTGACTGATATATCAATTTCTTCACTCGTATCTTCTATGCCTTATATTCTCTCATCTATCTCTTTCATTGTATTGGTGATGCATGCATAGTTCCTGTTTTCTTCCTTAGGTTTTCTATCTCGAGATTCCCCAATTTTGTGTTTTCTTTATTGATTTTCTTTCCATTATCGGGTATTGTACAGTTTTCATCATTTCCTTTACTTGTTTGATTGTATTTTTCTGTGTTTCTTTATGGGATTTATTCATTTCCTCTTTAAATCTCTATCATCATTCTATGATTGGATTTAAGGTCATCTTCTTGTGCTTCTTTTGTGTTACAATATCCAGGGCTTGGTAAAGTAAGATAGCTGGGCTCTGGTGGTACCATATTGCCCTGGATCTTGTTTGTGTTCTTATGCTGTCCTTTAACCATTTGATTGTTCCTGGTGTTGACTGTGTGTTCCGAATATTGCCAGAACTCTTTGTGAGTCAGATAGAACTTTCAACCTGACAGTGCAGCTCAAAGACCATCAAGATACTCACCTCTGCTGGATGTGTCCTTGGTGAAACTGAATATTCTTGGGCTCTTGCAGACCTCCTTAGAAAGGAAAGCAAAGCTGTAAACCTGAAGATGGGGCTTGGGGAAAGAGAGCAGTTCACTTCTGCTGGCTGTGTTCCAACTGAACCATGCACAAGCATGGAACAAGTGAGACAGGATGCAACCTGGGTATTCCTGGTACTTATTTATATTTATTCTTCTTTCATATGTTACGTCCTGACAACAGTTTCCTCTCCCTCTGCATAGTCTCTTTGACTCACCTCCCTTCTCCAGATCCACCCAACCTCTGCCTCCCCTCAGAAAGGAGCTGGCTTCCCAGGGAACTCCTACCAAACTCTGAATAACCAGCTATAATAAGACCAGGCACATAAATACCATCACAACAAGGGAGAGCAATCCAGTAAGAAGACAAGGGCCCCATGGAAGGCAAAAGAGTGTGAGATAGTCTTACTCCCACTGTTGATAATCTCACAAAAACACCAACGTAACAACCATAACATATATGCAGAAGACCTACAGGCTCTCTGATCTCTACTCTATTTCTTAGATAAGACTCAGTCAGCAATGTGACCATCCACAGATACACTCCAGACTCTCATGTTCCATTTTAAATGATATAATTTGAGGTAAATCAACATCTTCCAGGTTACAAAACATATAACAGGGTAGGGGTTTAAATAGATTTTGTTTCAAGTATGTAGTGTCTTCTTTTAACCTCTGCTAAAAATACACATTTCATATTTCATCTATGACTCCTGCCTGGAATCAAACTTTATATTTTGAGTATATGTAATTTTAATAAGCACTAATTATTCTACATTGTATTGTTCAATTTTCAATTTTGATGTAGTATAAATGTCTGAGTTCAGAGAAAAATCAGTAAAGTTTGGAGCAATTGGGGAGGGGAAGCATGCATAGAATATTCTTATGTGGACATACATGCCAGTATTCCTTTGGTTTGCACCAAGTCTATCTGATTTTTGTTCAATGTGTTTGCATTTCTGAGCTGTCCCTTGGTTTGTACCTCGCATGTCTGACTTTCTATTGATGCATTTGCATTTTTGCCCTCCATTTCTCTTCTCAGTGGGAAGCCTTTGCTCCTTTAGGTAATACTCATAGAGTAATGTGCCATCTGGTTACTATAATCCTATAAAATGATTTCAATTGTTTAGCCATGTTCTCTAGAAAACCAAAGTTTTGGTATGTGACTGCACTTTCAAATGATGCTACCAGATAGTTCATTTGGAGAACTCTGGGAACTTACTCTTAGGTGGCCTCTCATCCTTGTGTATTTAAATGCTATCTGAGAGCTGTTCATATTTAATTTTTATTTGTTACATATCTCTATCCATATCTACTCTCTATCTCTCTATCTCTCTATCTCTATCTCTATCTCTATCTCTATCTCATCTCTATCTCTATCTCTATCTCTATCTCTATCTCACTCATCTCTATCTCATCTGTGTTGTGGGAAGTGTGCAGGATCAGAGGAAGTGTAGGACTCAGATCTTTTTTACTTCCAAGTGGTTCTGGGTATTGTCTTCCAGTTGGCAGGAGTAGTGATAAGCACTGTACCCTTACTGCAAACTTTCAGGTATCTATGTTGAATAGTTTTGATGATTTAATAGTTACTCTCTTCATTTTTCATGGTTTATGTTTACAAATAAGGATTTAAATTATTATTATTATTAATGTATTTTATCATATAGTATACCCCAATCACAGTTTTCCCTCCTTCTCTTTGCCCCCCAACCTTCTCCTTCCATCCCACCTCCCCTCCACCCCCCTTAGCCACTGTTCTGATTCCTTCAGAAATTAGGACTCCCAGAGGTATCCACCAAACATGATATATCAAGTTCCAGAAGATGATTGGTTCAGTCTGCATATTATTATGAGTTTTTGTTAGGGTCACCCTCATAGAATCCAGAGAGATTCCATTGCAATCGGTTTCTACTTTGTTGTTGGTTGCTTTCCATTTCCAGTTGTCTCTATCAGTATTTTCTCCCCAAGTCCTCTCCCCACCAGATCCCTTCAGTTCCCATCTTCCAGTGTACCTGCAATGTCTATTCTATTTCCCCTTCCCATACAGGATCCAGGCACCCTACCTTGAGCTCTCCTTGTTACTTAGCCTTTCTGCTCTGTTGATTGGTGTATGATTAGCTTTATTTAACAGCTAACATTCACTTATAAGTTAGTACATAGAATGTTTGTTTTTCTGGGTCCAGGTTGTCTCACTCAGGGTGATTTTTGTCTAGTTCCATCCATTTGCCTGCACATTTTATGTTTTGACTACTGAGTAGTACTCCATTGTCTAAATGTTACCACATTTTCTTTAACCATTCCTCACTCAAGGGATATTGACATTCTTTCCAGTTTCTGGCTTTTATAAATAAAACTGCCCTGAGCAAACAAGTAAACATTTTAATAGATTAATTCCTTTAATATAACATATCCTCAGAGATTTATTATTTTACCACAAGTAACAAAACAACCCATTCTTTCTCCAATGAGGAATCTTACGCTGTAATTGTTCAAATAATTTCAATATCTTAAGATTCTAATTCCACTCAAGGAACAAGTGCATTATTATATGATTAACTTTTTAAAGTTCATTCTAATTCATTTATTTGGATTACTTTATTATTTAAACAGAACACAATTGCATATAAACCCATTATACAGCCACATATACAAGTAACATAATACAAATTTTATTCTGATTCAAATATTATATCTATATAGACTACAAATCTTCAACATTGCAAATATGGGCACAAAATACTTATTTAGTAGTAATTTTTCAAATGTAATTTTATTTATGTAATTAATGATTAATATGACTTAAGAATGCTATTTCTGAGATTAAAATGTATGTATTGACACAGAGTATCATAAAAATGCAAATTAGTAGGGCACAGGAAAATGCATAATCTTTGCCTATCAATATTTTATGTCAAATTTAAATTATGAAAAAACTGATAATGCAAACATTTAGAAATGTATACTGAATTGATTATTAGAAAAAGTTCTATTTTGGTTTTCAAACGTAACAAGTCTTCAAATCTTTGTCAGTACAGTTATCTTAGCTGATCAAGTCCACATTTCCAAATCTTATGGTTATTATCTTGCCAAGAATAAAGTTTATTTATGTATACAGCCTATATATGTATATAGGGAGCCTAACATAATTATTTATCATTATTTAAATCATTATTATATCATTTTGAGTCTGTCAAGCTTGCTATATCCATGAGGCAGTTTTAAATAGTTCTTGTTGATGTATATACCATATGTGAATATAAAAGCAAGTATTAAAAACACTATGCACTTGAGCTCTTTCTTACATAATATTAACTTACAGTCATGTGAAAAACATCTGTCTGTTAGGAATATGAGCTTCTGTCTGCAAAGGCATAAGTATTTAGTGCTTGTGTGGTCTTTATCAGTTATATAGAGGACTTGCATATTTGTACTTACTGAACTTTTAAAAAGCTAATATACTCTATCAGTGACGCAAGTTTTTATGAATTTGGGAAGATTCTTTCCTAAAAATAAAATCAATCTGACAGTGAAAACAAAGAGAAAAAAAGCTTAAAATCTCAACTTTCAAATCCTGATATTTTTTTTCACATACTCTTTGTCAAGTGCTTCAAAGGAGCAGAACACAACCATCATATAAGACTCTCAGTTCATTACTTAAAATGGTGTCAATTTCAGAAAGTGTTAAGTGCTCAGAACTGGGTGGGATGTGTGTTACTTGGAATATGTTCATTTTATTTGTGCTATTACTTGGTTGTTTTTGAAAATATATTTACAATTGTAACATGCTACTTTCTTATAAACAGGGTACATTTTAAATCTTATGACTCATGTGTAACAATATTGGATGATTTTGTATGACTGGGCACTTGCCTTCATGGGAAGTGGTTCTGAACATTATATCCAAAGTTATAGGATCTGAAAATTTATGCTTTGTTACATTATTTTAGTTAGAATATGCATCATACATTTATAAAAATGGATAATTCGGTTCATATTAGTTGTCAAGATAAATATGAAAGTTAACATTTCATTTTTTTCTTTAAAAGGAGTGAGTTGTGTACAGGGAGGTTAAATGCTTTATAGACAAGATAAAAACTGCGCTAGAACCAACTTATTCATCATCATCATCATAATCTTTTTCATCTTCATTTTCTTCTTCTTCCTCCTCTTCCTCATCTTCTTCATCCTCCTCATCATCTTCCCCTTCCTTCTTTTTTTTTTTGCTTTTTTTTTAGCCTTGACCACCTCCCTTTTTCGCTGCATCAGGTTTTCCATTAGCTCTGTAGGCAGCAATATCCTTCTCACACTTCTCCTTCAGCTTGGCAGCCTTCTCGTAGGCTGCTTGTCATCCGCTGCAGTGTTGTTCCACATCTCTCCTAGTTTCTTTGCAACGTCACCAATGGATAAGCCAAGATGCTCACCTTTGATTTTTGGGCGGTACTCAGAACAGCACAGGAAGAATACTGAAGGAGGCCTTTTAGGTTCATTAGGGTCCTTCAACTTCTTTTTGGTCTCCCCTTTGGGAGGGTTGTAGGTTTTCATTTCTCTTTCATAACGAGCCTTGTCAGCCTTTGTCATATCTTCAAATTTCCCCTTTCTTTAGCAGACATAGACTTCCACCTCTCTGAGCACTTGGAGAACCCTGAAAAGCTGACAGAAGCATCTGGGTGCTTCTTCTTGTGCTCCTCCCGGCAGGTTTGCACAAAGAATGCATATGAGGACATTTTGCCTCTCGGCTTCTTAGGATCTCCTTTGCCCATGTTTAGTTGCCTTTTCTCCACGAGGTACAGAGTCACCCAGTGCCCGTCCGGCTCTCGCTTGCCCCGGTGCTGTTTCTTGAAAGTTATTATTTTTTTTATCTTACTCTACTAAAATAAATCACTTAGGATGTTTAATTATTAAGTTATAGTCATGATGATATTGAATGATTTTACAGGTATTTGTTACCTGTGCTTTGCATATATTGTGTGCCCTCTGAAAGTCATGTTGGAGTTTCTCTCCCACTTTGAGTTGTTACAGGTTAGAAACGTAACTCAGATTGTTGTAGAGATAGGAAGGGAAGGTTGGAGGAATGATTAGCTTTGATAAGGTCATGAGAGTAGAGCCCCACTGGACACTGACATGATTATAAGAAGACAGAGATCTAGGATGCAAACTTGTTCTTTCTTCCTTTTGCCATAAGATGTTGAGTGACCCCACGGCTTTGCACACAAGAAGGTCATCCTGAGAAATATCCTCAGAAATATCCCAAATTAATAGGGCAAAATGTTTCTCTTCCCTATAACTAACCTAGTCTTAGTAACAGAAAGTTAGTAGGTGTTTGACATTTTCCAAACGTTAGGAACTAACAGTATAAGTATAAGATCAAAGGTGTTGTTTCCTGTATTATTTTGTAAATAACATGGTAGCTTCCAGAGACTTATTCTATACATACAGAATTGCTAAAACTTGAAGCATAAATTATATTAAATATTAAGTAAATTACCACCATTATGTACAAAGGGTCAAACTTGTGGTAAGTTCTTCATATCAACAAACATGTGGATTAATTAAACATAAAAGTATATAATCTTGAAGAATGAAGGACTATAGTAAAACTAAATCTGAATCTGCCAAATATCACCATTCATTGTACAAAATTTTGACTGTGCCTGTTACTTTTTAAAAAGGTGGTAATTTGTAAATACTCTATAATAAATAATGGAATATATTGTTAGGAAGATCAGGATTAATAAAATACTGGTGTATCTGGCTACCTTAGTCTGGCAATTTTCTACATCTTCTATTGCATTGGAATAATTCTGCATGTTGTTTACATAGATTCTGTCTTCATCTGTTAGTGCTTCTGACATGGAGAGATTAGAAAAGACAAATATTACTTTCAAGGCATGTGAAATTCAATGTCAAGATGAATTAGATTTCTGTGATGTTTTACTTTCTGGTTCATAGGAGAGGGCTTCAAGTTGTCTTTACATGTAGAAGGAAGGAGGATATTTTGTGTCTTAGTTATAAAAGCTTCAGTCTCATTCTGCAGACTGTCTTTTCATGATCTAACCACTTCACCAAGAAGCCTGCTCCTTCTGTAACCTCCTATACTTCTCATTTCATCATAGAAATTTGTGAATGGTATATTTGTCCTGCAGAAGATTCTTCAACTAAAAATATGGAAAAACCTATTAGGAAATTTATATATACATTTATATATACATTCTTCTACATGAATCTAGATAGATCACTGTATTTAGGTACCAATAGAACTTACCCAGTCTTACTTACCCCAGGCTTATCCATGAGAAATATATGTTAGCAATATAAGTTTTAAAATACCTTTCAGAGGTAAATTTTAGTATTACACGTTTAACAAATTAGAATCAGGTTGACATGAAGGTAAAGTTATTATGTTAATTACTTATGCTGTTGATTTTTTAAATCAGTAAAATTATAGATTGTTTTTCAAAATAAATCTCTTTTAGAATAATTTTCTTAATCCATAAGTGGATTTATTACAGCATTGTAAATGCAATGAATTGATATGCAAATATCATTAATTTTATTCTTCCAAGCATATTTGCTCAATATAGAGATATAACATGTTAGGATTTAAGTTGATATATTCTTTCTTTTCTAGATTTTAGTTTATATGTGAAGCATAGAACTGGACACTCATTTTGTATATAAACACATATGCATATAATATGTTTATATAAAACATATGTGTGAGTGTGAGTGTGTTTTATTCAAATTAATCTTTGTGTTCATAAATGCTTAAATAAAGTTGTACAGTTAACTTCCATTGTGAAAAAGTTAACAAAAATGCTATTGATTAATCTAAATACATTGAAAGAATCAAATTATTCTGAGCTATAAGTACATATTTTGTAACAGTGTTTCTGTGACACCAAATTTCTTTGAAATTTTTACAATTGCTTAATTAACTTCTTCATTTACCTGAAAAATTTTATATTTATATTAATCAGATTATACTATGTTCATATATCTGGTAGAGTCAAATGTAAATTTAAAGAAAATACTGTAATAATTCTATTTATCCTTTGAGGCTATTGCAAAATATAAAAGATAAAATAATACTAGATACATCATAAAAGAGGAAGAGTGCACACATAATTTTTGAGGAAGCTAGAGCATCTGACAAAAGCTGAGCATTTAGAGGGGACTCCTGTGCAGCGGCATGCATCTAGAACGACATCTTCTGTGATAATGAGAATGAAAACTTATGCCAGTTCTTGGACGATGCTATAGTGAAACTATTTAAATCCAAGTCACAAGATTCTGTTCATTTTAGCTATGGTGAAATTTATCTATTCACTTAGATGTCCTTTGTGTTCAGCAAGATGGATACAGAAAACAAAAGGTGTTTTTAACAGGCAAAGAGAGCACAGGCATACAGCGCCTGCAGCTGAGCTGCTTAGGCTGACCACACACAGAGAACCCCAGCTGGAGAGGGAGGGCAACCACAGAAAATGCACCTGTCAGCTATTCACCTGCATGTACATTCTGAAAATTTCCAGACAAATAAAGGAATAAATAAGTAAAAAAAAAAATTATACCACAGAAATAGAATTAAAAAAATGTAGGAATCAAAAAGTAGATATATTCAATTTATTTTGAAGAGAAAGCATAAGATATAAAAATAATAACAATTTACTAAATGGATGTCAGAATAAATAAAATAACTGTTACATTTGAAAGACAAATGAAGTCGACAAAAATACCTTGGACATTTAAACAAATTTAAAAGATAGATAATATACAAAAATAATAAAGTAAGAAAAAATTCTGCTTGAGAAATTCATTAAAAAGTCAAGTTCTTAAAGCCAAGTGTGGTGCAGAAACCTACAACCCTTGCATAGGGAGGAGAATCAGCAGTTTACCTCTGTTAGGTAAAATGGGATAAGAGTTTATTTTGAAGCCAAATCTGAATACCCACTGCCTGAGAACACAGATTTAAGGTACTCCAAATTCTGCATTCTTAAATGGTAACAATTTGATAGTTTTTTCCTAGTAACAGGATAAAGTCATAAATTATATCACTTTGCAAATCTATTGCTGGAAACATTATTAGTCAGCTTTTTATAACTACAATGGAATACCTGTGGCAACTAACTTAATAGAAGTGAAAGCTTCTTTTCCTCTCAGTTGTGTTTGTCTCTTGATGGAGCAACGCAATAGTGGTAGTGTATAGGTTGTATAAGTTGACAACACATGCCAACACAGGAAGAAACAATGACAGTGCCTTGGCTCCCTAATTCCCTCTAAGCGTACCCTCCATTGGGTTTTCAATAGGTCTCACATGTTAAAGGTACAGAACACATTCTGATGCTATGCCTATAGAGACAACCCTGTGTTGCCAGGAATCACAACTCACACCTTAAAGGTGATAAGAGATTAGTTTATTCTGAAGGCAAACACAACCAAGGCCTATGAACACAGATTTAGATGATTTCAAATTTCAACTCTGATAACAGTGTGGTAAAGTATTTTTTAGAAACATAACTAAGAAAGTCATAAATCAAGGCATGGTTCAAAACATTGGTGGAAATATTAATTAGGTGGGTTACAGTAAATCACAGGAAATCTAAGCTATAGACATCAAATCCTATCTGATAGTACTTTTAGACTTTTGGTTGATTGAAATTAGGGCTTTGTTAATTAAATTGAAATTAGGGCATTCCAGAAAGGTTTTATTTGTTAGTCACATGATGTTAGGTACATTGCAGAAGTGCATAAAAGATGGTTATTTGGGGGACTTAAGACAGCCCAAGATAAGTTGTAATTAGGCTTTGGACTTGTAGCATTCTAACTTCACAGTTATTGAAATTCAGCCTTATAGGAGTTTTGGTGGAAAGTGTAACTTGGCCAGAAACCTTTCTTTACACCTGTAATATACACTCTTGTATGGGGAACACTTGTCCAAGCCATATCAATATATTTCTTATTAATTGGTTTTTGGCTGTTGATTGATGATACATGAATTATCTTCTGTATGTATATGTGCCTGTATGTATGTCCCATGTGGATACCCATGGAGGAAAGAAGAAGGCAGTTAAATCTCCTGGTGTTGCAGTTACAGGCACTACTGAGTGACCCAACATGGTACAGGTATAATGTGGGTACATGAAACCAAACTCAAAAAGAGCCACAAGCACTCTTAATGGCTGAGTCATCTCTTATCCTGTTTCTTTCTGATTTTAATATTGATATAATTTTCTATGTGATGTAATATCAAATTGGGAAAGTGTTATGAAATAGAGATGGAGATTTGTTTGTTGAAGACCAATTTACCTTTTGCTGTGACAGTGTCTGTGATTTGTTCTTCACCATTGGCTGGGGTTGGGCACGGACACATGGCATGGGGACCAAAGCTCTAGAGTTTGGTCATGATATTTTGAGCTTTAGTTTGAAGTTTTGAGCTACTCTTGCTTGCTTTGGTCAGAGTATTAAGAGTATACTCAAAGTGTCTGATGACTGGGCTGTTTTCTTCTCCACTTTCCGCAGTCTCCTTTAAGTCACAAAGGGGGTGGGACTCACTGTGGAGCTTCATAATTATGTTTGTACGTTGCCTTGAACACCTGGAAGACTGGTGTGTTTAGGAATCTTCTGGGTAATACTCCGAGTGGTAATAACCTGCACTAACTGTCGATTCCCTTCTTATATTCTCCAGTTTCTTGAGAATACACCAAAATGCCTCTGAAAGTCATCTAATGCCCATGATTAGACCATTTCCCCCATGACATTTAGCTTTAAGTAGAGAGGAAATTAAGTGGTTCCCTGCGCCGTACTTCACTGTAAAACTCTTGAGAATTTTTTCTCTTGGATAATAAACACTGTCCTAGACTTAAGGAACACAGGTTAGAAGAGGCCTTGCTGTTATACAGGCTGAATTTGAAATCTGACATTGACAGAACTGCACCGATTCCTTAATAGCAAATAAAGTATGTAACATAGTGCCCTTGGGATTTCAACCAAAGTCAGTCCTAAGAGCTGTATTCCTCCTTAATTTACATCTTAAGTGCTCATCATGGTTGGGAACAACGGATCCAGAAGAGAAAGGCTGTAATAATTTCTCTCATTTCTTTAATCAGGGCAAGAATTTCAAGGACATATAATATATTATTTTAAAACTCTTAAAACATCAATTTTTTTGTACTGTATCAAGCACATCAGCATGCAGCTCAGATACAAAGTAGGGCAATAAGTCTTTTAACCAGAGTACATGTGAGATGTTCAATGAGGTATAACCACAGTGTAACGGAGAAAATATATAGTAGAGATTGTGTGACTGGGTTGTTCTAATTTGGATGATCATATCTGCTTTGGATGTATTCTGCAAGAAAACACGGGCTTTTTCACTACTTATACTTCATTTCTCATAATTTTCTTTTAATAATAAAACACAAGGGAAAATAGTGGCAAATATTCTGACTACACTGTGCACCTATCAGTTTCACATGAGATTCTATTCCTTATTTTAAAAATCAGAGATGAATAGAGGAATGTGCAAAAGAGGGCTACTCGAGGAGGCACGGCATGCACATGGGAACCCCAAGGATAGAACATGACTCAAGCTAAAAGGAGGATAGGTCAAATGAAGTGAGACCTAAAAGCATATGGATTATTATTGTATGGGCTGGTGCTAAAGCATTGGGGTGAAGCCAGGAAGATGGATTCTACACAAGCTGCTTAGGATCTGATCTCTTGAATTTTGCTCTTCTCCTCTTTCTACAGTAACAGTTTGCTGCAGAGTATTGTGAACATTTTTCTGAATTGGAGCAATTTATAAAATAAAATATTTTCAGTTTATCTACAGTAGGAAGAAATGGTTTAATGTCAAACTTTTGTGAAAGTAAACTAGAATCCAGAAATTTACTTGCGTAAATTAAGCTTCTTAGATAATCAGAATAGTTTCTTCTTTACATCATTGCATGTAAGTCAGGTGATATCCAAGGGCAAGTTTTCTTGGCGGTACCCTGAGGTGTACCTCTTTGTCTTGAACATGTTTTGACACGGGCTTTATTCAGTCATTTAAAATCATATAACATAAATCACTTACTTCAAATTTAATCCATTTTTAAATAAACAAGTTTGTTTATTTGAAGATGAAACCAATAACAGTTGATTTAATAAGGTATATAACAAGTTCCATAAAGCTTATTTTTAAGATTATGGACTGAAAATCATTTTAAAAGTAAACCTATAGAGTACTTCAGGAGAACAGATCCATTCCTTGAGTGTACAAAGCAAGAAATGTAATTCTCTGTCAACAGAATTCATTTCATTTGATGCTAAATATATTGTATATCAATGTCTACTTCTGGTGGAAATCAAAGCAAAGCCTTGGACCTCTTCTCAAAAGGAGTTAATGAGCCATTGTCTGCTGTTTTGTATAAAACTACTTAAAATTAAGGCATTACAATATATAATATGACATTTGAGTATATAGCAAGCTTATATATATTTAAAAGTTTTTTAAATTTATGTTAAATTCAAATTTTAAATTACAAATTTGAAACATATATAGTTATGTGTGAAACTGAGTTAATTTTACATGACAG
Source organism: Mastomys natalensis (assembly GCA_021653895.1). Lineage (NCBI taxonomy): Eukaryota > Metazoa > Chordata > Mammalia > Rodentia > Muridae > Mastomys > Mastomys natalensis. Next base: position 130,032 of record JAJTUV010002325.1, read on the forward strand.
CACAAATATGTATTTCTGTATATCAACAGATATTTACATATGTAAATATTTATATAAATTAACAAAAGTACACTCATTTCTATTTATATTCTATCAAGTAATTTAATCTAATCTACCTATTATTTATCATCTATCTATTAGTTATCTTTCTATTATCATTATCTTTTCATCATCTGTCTAGTTTTCATTGTAGCAAAAACAATGACAAAATTTAAATTTATTCTGTCTGATTCTATGAAGTTAGTGCTTTGTTCTTCAAATTTGTTACAAACTTCAGTGGAGAAGACACACAGTTATATAAGACATTTAGGTTATAAAATAAGCCTGATAGAAGCTTTGGGATTGCATGGTTTGTGTATATATGAATTTTATAGCTTTTTTTGGTTATTTTAATTTTTTTTTTAATTTTTTTTGTTTTATTTACATAGTAAAATCTTTTCGTTTTTAACTTCTGTCCTACTGAACAGCTGAAGTAGGCACACCTCATATGATGGTGCTGCTGGTTTACCAGCTGTCCCTTCCCTTAGATATGAAAGTGAGGTTGCTCATCAATTTTCTGTCTGACGCTATGTTCAGATTTTGAACTTTTCCTAATTCATTGTTTTATTGGATTTTAATGTTATGAAGTACTCTTGCTACATATCTATTATCTATACATCTATTCATTTATCTATGTATCTATCACTGTATCTATTTCTTTATCTCTCTATCTCTGTATCTTCCTCAGTATGTATCCCTGTATCTATTATCTATCTATCTATCTATCTATCTATCTATCTATCTATCTATCTATCTATCTATCTATCCATCCATCCATCTATCTATGTATCTATCATCTATATGTCTCATTTATGTGTGTTAATGATGTGTATGTGTGGTGCATGTACCATGATGCAAATGTGGAGGTCAAAGGACAACACAGTGGAGCCAATTTTCTTTTGTCCTTATGTATTCTAGGAACCAAACTTAGGTTGTCACCTTTAATTACCACTGTAACATTTCTCTGCCCCAGAAAAATGTGTTAAAGATTGTTTTGAGAAAACAAACATTTACTGCATCCCATGCTCCTAATAAAGTGACATTTTCATAAACTGTATTTGTGCACATACCTTTGTAAAAAAAATATAACCAATATTCAGCAAAAATGTTTTTTGCTTAGTGAAAACTGAAGTAACTATGCATTCACCATGCAATCTGTCTCTGAAGTAGCAATGAGTATTTTAAACAAGATTAGCATATTCTTTAGTTTCTAACAAAGCTGACTATTGAAAGGGATAATCAATTAGAATTTGGACAGGTTAGTTCAACTTAATGATAAAGGATTTGCTGAAGAAAAAATTTGAAAAGTAGAATTAAAATAATGGCCATCATTGTTTACTCAATACTTAAATTTCTTTTCCTCTCACGTTCACATGCTGAGTAAAAGGTATACTGAATACTTTATACTTTTTTTTAGCTCAACAAACTACAAAAAATATTGGAACAGTTATACTATGAGAAATAAGATGGAATTAAGAGCTAAGAAATGCTTTGTCAACATGGACTCAAAAGCCAATCCCTACTCTATTTGGACACAGTCCCAAAGATGATGTCATTCTGATATAACATCACATGTCCCATGTTGTATTTATGAAGTTCTACATCTAGTATGAAAGAAAACCTCCCTCAGTGGTGTCCTTTAATAAGAATTGCATTTCTCTTTTGCATAGGATCTTTTTATGAAGCAATATCACACGTATAAAAAATACAATGGTAGAACAGAAGCCTGAGTTAAACTTGATTGAATTTAGCTGGGGTCATACCCCTTAAAAAATAACTACCTTTCAGAACATGTGCATATTATCTCTTGTAAACTTCTTCTTGTCCATTTGTTACTTATATACTTAATATCAAAATACTCACAATTTATTTTTAAAATTAAATACTGTGCAGTATCATTGACATATATTTAGTAGGATATATATGGTCTATTTCCCCCTTTTGCTTCTTCTTGCGTATCACAAGGAGCAGAGGTTCTTAGATTTCTAAGTCACTTCTGCTTTCAATATCATTGGGTAATCTGAATATGTGATGCAGGTGAGATGCTAGAGAACACACATCCATTTGATGAGGCTCCACTGCCTAATGGGTGAATTCATTTCTTTTCATAAACCGGATATTTTAAATTATGTTCAAGCATTTTTTAGACAAGTACTAAATTGTAGTTCCACATATAGTTCAGCATATCAATGTGAAACTAATGTGAGTAAAAAAGATGAGATTTTTTTATAAAAACTTGCCTAAGAAATGCAAGGAATGCTTTTTTTCCCCCTAGTTTTAGTGCACCAAAGAAGAAAATTTGTTTGCCCTTTAAAGGAACCTCCCACAGGAAGCACAGCTTGTAAGACATAAAACTCAGACTTATGTAAACAGCAGCCCAGCTCTAGGCTGGTTTCATCGCCAACTCAAGCTAGTGTTTTCAATGAAGCGAAGTAGAGTAAGCCTTTTAATAGACCTAAAATTAATGATTAATCACTGCTCATATATTTATTCCAATATATTTCATGAACATATACTCCGTGCTCTAATTCAAAGAAATAAATAAAAAGTGCTGACTGGGAGTTAATTTTTCATTTAAATACAGAAGAAAAACAAAATAATTAATACACAGAACATCAAATACTAATAGGGGTTCTCAGTTCCAATAATTTTACTGTAATAAATTTTCATTTATTATTTTTCCAAAATGATCTTTTTATATCTGTATTTCATCTATCATTTTTCCATTTCACTATGTTAAAACTTTTAACATCTAGAACCATTTAATCTTCTATTTGAATGAAACCTACTTGAAAATTAATTTTTGGGTTTCCCTCTTCTTCAGATGCTGGGGGCCTGCTCAGGCACTTCTCCATTCTGCTTCTCTCTTGAAGATAGCTGAGGGGGGAAGACAGTTGGTAGGGGCAAGACTTGGTCTTGCTAGATATTTAGGGCTGTTTTTTCAAAAATTAAACTTTTATTTGTCTTAAGTCTAAGTTACTTTACAGTGCTTGCTGGCCTGTCTGCTTGACTTCCTCTGAGTCCAGGAACTTCAATGTCTTGCATTTAGCACCTTATCATAAAACAGCAGGGATTAATAAAGGATTAATTGCTAGGGCTCTTTTCTCTCTTGCCCAGAAGTCTTGCCTCTTTTCAGGCAGGAGAGAGGTTTGTAGCAGTAAACTTTTATTGAATTAGGAGAAGAGAGTCACGTTTGCAGAAGAAAAAGCTTATACAGAAGCGAATATGCATAAACCCACATAAATTTATATACAAATTCACAGATATACATACACCTTCATGCAAACCAGTTGGGTCCAGCTACACACACACACACACACACACACATATAATATATATTCCATGCTTATACTCACACATCCATACTTACGTATATGCTTATGTAAATGTCCAAGTGCTAGTGCAAAAAGAACTGACTCCTTTGGATGAAAAAGGAGCTCAAATCTTCATTGCAATGAGAAAGAAAAACCTTATACCCTTTTATTGTTAAATGAATGTAACCCAAGTCTGTAAGAAGAAAGCATTGTCCTCTTTAGTAACAATAAACCCGCCTTGCTGTTAAGAAAAGACCTGTTCTATTCCATGGTAAGAAACCTGCCTGCTATTTCTGCTCTCTTCACCTTCTTCTTTGTTTCTCTTTCCCTCTGCATTCTTCATATTGCTCTCTTAATTTTTAAGTTACCTCATAATTTCTAAGTTATTGTTCTTTGCTGTCCTTCCCTTTCCTATCTTGCTTTCTCCTCTTGCTTTCATGTAACTATGCCATTTCTCCAAATGCAATGTTCTTGCATTCCTAGTCTTTAGTATCTTTTGTAGAGGAGTAGATCACATGGTTTTTCTAAGCATCTCCCTTCCTTTTCTTCTTTCTTTTCTTTCTTTCTTTCTTTCTTTCTTTTCTTTCTTTCTTTCTTTCTTTCTTTCTTTCTTTCTTTCTTTTCTTTCTTTCTTTCCAGAAGTTCACTAAAAGTTCAAACATAAATTGAATAAGAAGTTTATAATAGGGATATTTATATATGTATCCATTAAGACTAAACTTTCATTGTCTGTCACTAGTTCTACATGTCCATGGAGAGGTAAAGATCTTAACTAAGCTATTTTTACGGGTTTGGATAGATAAATCCAGTCAATATTTTATATTTTGTCCTTGCACCTAAAATAAATCATTAGTTCCCTTTGGTTAATTGTTTTACAACCTCTTCTAAGTTGTAAATGTCTGCTTTCTATCTGAGAAGCAATTAACTTGTGACTCTTGAAGACTGACAGATTTCTCACTGCAATTTTGATATCAGAGAGGACTTAATAGCAGTGCTTATTATAAAAGGGCTTAATAATTACTAGTATAATTTTAGGGATTCTTATAGAATCATCTTTGAGAATTAAGAAAATAACTATTTGTCTGTTTAGCATCACTACCAAGGCAGTACATCTTCATTGTTCTGCAGTAATCTATTCCAAAGTGTGGGCTAATACCTACTGAGATATACATATACATATACATATACATATACATATACATATACATATACATATACATATACATATACATATGCAACATATATATTTTACATATACATATTCATATACATACACATACATACAAGGAAAAGCATATTAATAGCAGGAATCTTTCTCCAAATGTAATCTCTTCAGCCTTGCCTAGAAGAGTAAACTCATCATAGCTTTACAGTCTATTGTGGACCCATCTCAGGAAGATCGCTTGCTAGTTTTAAGCTTCTTCTATATGGCTCCTGGCATTCAGACACATCCTTTCCCATCTTATATCTGGATTAAAAGAGCTATAAATACCATGAGTATTGCTTATTATCTTCTATTTGTATGTACTTGATGAATTCTAGTCTCCTATATCTTAATACCTTGTTGATACTTGCTTTTGTACTGTATAAGGCACTTTGGAATAGAGATTATCAAAAGAGATTATAACATGTTCTCTCAGATTTGTATTTCACAATCTGTGGTTTGAACCTACTTAGAGATGAAGAGTTGGCATTGTTGATTAGACTAATGACTGCTTGTGCAGTAAATTGAGACCAAAAGAGGCCAATTTCTCTGTTTCACAGAATTGTAGAAACCAGCAAAGTAAAGGGTATCAAGTAGTCATCTCTCCTGCTTCAGAACAGAGCAAAGACTTTGGCCTAAGATGAAGAACCTGGGTACATTGCCAATACTAACAAATCATTTCATTTTTACCTAGATGGGAATGAGAACATGTCTGAAGTAAACCACCACTGTGAAGTGCCACTTAAAGGAATTATAAAAATTCTGGCTAGAGGTCAACAAAGCTGGTGTGGTATTGTCAGAGACTGAGGGAAAATGTTGGAGCTTGCTCCCTGAAACTCTATCATTTTTTAAAGATAGTGTTTAATAGGTGCTACGATGGAGCAACAGGCAGCTGAAGTTCTTAGAGTTGAAGCCTGCAAACTGCTTTCTCTGTTTTGCCACATTTGATGAGACTGGCAAATTTCCATCATTTGACAGTTCTTCCCTCATCATAGATACTATACAATGATTCCTACTACATCTTAAATTCTATATTAAATTTTTATTCTTAAGAGGAGATACTTTATTCATTTTATAAAATCATAAGACGAAAGTTCTGAAAGGTAGGATAAAAGTCACACAAATTAGAATTTTGAAGCAATGTAACTGTCCTAGATATCATGACCATAAGAAATTTGATATACTGAATCATATACTGAACCAAAATGTTTTTCCTGCATTACTTTGTACTTTCCCTGTTTTAAATTATTTGACAGTTTCTATATTTTTTAAATGAATTTTAGTTATTTTCACTGCCTATTCTCCTGCTGACTATTTTTCTGTCAACTTGATACAAACTAGAGTCATCAGAGAGGAGGGAATCTCAATTGAGAAAATGCCTGCATAAGATCCAGCTGTTGATCTTCTTAATTAGTGATGGATGGGGATGGGGGGAAGTCCACTGTGGATGAGGCCACTCCTGAGCTGTTGATTCTTGCTTCTTTAAGAAAGAAGGCTGAGCAAACCATAGGAAGAAAGCTAGTAACCAACACTCCTCCAGCTCCTCCATCAGCTCCTGTCTGCATGTCTCTGCCCTGTTTGAGTTCCTGCTTTCACTTCCTTCAATGGACTGTGACATGGCTGTCAAATAAACCATTTCCTATTGCTTTAGTAATGGTTTATCATGGCAGCAATAGAAACTCTGTCTGACGCAAGTACCTTTTCATTCTACTCTCTTCCCTCTGGTAACATTCCTCTCGACAAGTCCATCTCTTACTTTCATGTCATCTTTTTTGTGTGAACCAATCTGAGTTTAGTTGGAGTTGCTTACCTGAGCATCTCTGAGAGTTATTCAATGGATGAAGGGCAGTGTATCTGTGGCTATAGCACTGAAGTAAATTGCATCTCTGATAGGCTCTTTTCCATGATGAAGGATCAATGGGCCAAATATTGTACAAGTCTTGAGCAGATAATATCTTGATGTTTTGTCATTTACTTAGTCTATTCTGTTTATAAGGATTTCTAACCCATTATTGACATATAATTGTCATACCCAATATTATTTCATTTGGATATTTCAGTGTTTCTCTTATTGAATTTTCATGTCCTAAATTGTCTTTGTTGTTTCAATTAGCCTTTTATTTGTGTGTCGGGGCTTCAATCAGGAGCTTATTCTAAGTTTATTTTGGTGTTGACTGGTATCTTCTTTGAACTCCTTGAACTCTTTGAGTGTCTTTAGTATTGCTTTTAAAAATTGTGTGTTTTGAGCTTTCTCTAAGTTCTTTTCCTTTCAGAACATTTAAGACTGATAATAATGATGAGGACTCATTGTCTTTATTTATCATATTACTTATATTTTTGTGATGGAACTTTGAGTTTGCTTGTTGGTTGTGTCTCTGACATGAATTTTTAAGCTATATTTGTCATGTGGGATTTTTTTGCTCTTATTTTGATGTTACCTAAACTTGCTTGGTTTTCTATCATGAAAAATGTGTTTGAAAGTCAGTATTTTGATAACTGTATGTTGGTTTGTGTGGAGGCTGAGGTGATTTAAATTCAGTGACTTCTTGGGGAGAGAGGTGTCACTGTGGTCCTATTGGATGCATGTGTGGTTTGTTGATCAAACTTCTGGGTCAGTTCAAAGACTGGGGCTGAGGGATCTTGCCAGACACTGAGAACATTAATAGCTTCTTTGGCAACACTGTAAAGTGGGCAGCTGAGTAGTGTTCAGTGTCTGCTACCAGCTGCCATTTTTTTTTGTATCACTCTTGGGCTATGTCCAGGAACAGAAGCAGAGGTAAGTGGACTCAAGTCTAACTATCAGAGGTACATGTGTATGCTTCCTGTGCAGCTCTGAATGGCCTAGGACTACCTATGTTGACTGTACTGACCTAGTCTAATTTTGGCAATCTTCCAGCTTCTGCCTTCTGAATATTTGGAATATCAAGTTCCTCGGTATTAAAAAGTATAATATTATTAAATCTAGTTAGGCTGAAATTTTTTAGACATATTTATGCATTTTATATCAGTTAAGAATGTGGTATTCTTATGCTTCTGCATAAGTGGAGAAGTTACAGAATGCCGCAGGACTATCACTGTATCATATGATCTTGGCTGGTATTTTATTAACATGCTTTTTAATGTTCCCAATGTGCAGGCAAACAATTGCCAGTTAACTGTTAAGTTTAACAGGTTGTCAGAAGTTACTACAGTAAAGCATTCAATCGTGGGATTGATTTCTGCCCATTTACAATTTCTAATGCTCCCTGTGGAGATGAATTAACTTTGGAGGATGTAATTTTACCCTAAAGTGCAGTGAGATGATCCTGATTGCTTTCTGAGTTCTCATTAAAATGATGTACTAATTATTCTTCTGGTTGCTGTGACAAAACACCTCAAAAAATTAAAAAAAAAATCTTAAGGAAAGAGGAATTTATTATGGCTCATGGTTTGCAGGTACAATCGTTCCTGGCAGGGAGGCATGGCAATAGCAACAGCTATCGATATAACATAAGGAACATGAGGTGTCTGATTATATTGCATCCAAAAAGTCACTGAGATTTTCAAGGTACAAGCAGTCTGCACCCAGATTCTTTGCCAAAAACATAACACAGATGGCCTCAATCTGTGTTCCCAACTGAGTACTTGTTCCTTTTTGAAATATTGTGAGAAAACTTTTACTGTCCCCAGTCCTGTTAAGCTGCCTATGGGCATTCTAGCCTATGACTCTAAAATTTTCTGCATTCCTTTTGCATTCTAGATCCTATGGAAAATTAAACCAGGATCAAGCTTATCACAGCAATGACTCCATTTCTTGGTTTTTCTCCCCTCCCTCCCCTCCCTTTTTCCCTCCCCACTCCATCTTGTTTCCCTTCTTCTTTTTTCTCTTCCTTCTCCTCCTCCTCCTGTATTAGTTGCTTTTCTAATTGGTGTCACAAAATATCTGACCAATAAAACTTAACAAGAAAGGTCTATTTTGGTTTATGCAATTAATCATATAATTAATCATAATGGAGAAACCTGACTAGAACAGATCCTACTGCGTTGGCAGAAGCATGAATTATCTGACAAAATGTATTTAGTAAGCAGTGAGAGGCAAGGGTGGTGCTCAACTCACTTTCTCATTTGTATTGAATCTGAAATCCTATTACCTGGTACACGACTGGCTTCTCTCTTCACTTAAACATTTTTGCAAAAACCCTCATAAACCTGCCCAGAGTATATCTAATGAAGTTGCCAATTCTAATTCATCAATATGGAGATGCCATCCCTTTATTTACTTGGCTTTTTATAGCATTAATGTATTCATTCATTTTTATTAGTGATATGACAAATATTCAATATACACAAAATATCTATACACAAAATGGTAAATGGATAAACAAGCTTTGCTTTGTCTTCTCATGGTTCAGTTTACATGGATAAGATCAAATTTTATCTGTTGATCCAAACTGTAGTTCTCTCAAGAAAGAAGTAATTGACTTTTAATATTAAGTCTGTTTATCCCTGTCCATGGTGCTGAGCTAAAGAACTCGCCATCAGTCTTTTAATGAGATGAATCATATTTAAAATGTTTGGCATAACTCTTCAATAAGATTTTGGACTTGAAAAAATCATGTTTCCATCAATAAAATAATCATAATAAATTTTATGAAAGCTATAGATTGAATATGAAAAATAGGTTACACAGTCATATGCCAATTACTGATGAGGTTTATACATCATTGAATCATGTTTTATTTGTGATATTGTCTTAGAGCATTCCTTAGAAAACCTAAAATGTATAGAAATAATGTATACAGAGATACATTATAGGTTGTTGTCTCTTTTTCACAAGCTACAAGCTTACATAGTAGGTTACAGTAGTGAATACTGTAGACAGTTATAACACAAGTATAAATATTTGTATATTTAAACATATCTGAATATGGAATAGTCCAACTAGAAGATACCCACCAGATTGAAAAGCAGACCAGTTTCATGAGACACTCATCATAAACTGATCTCGGAAAACTGGAAGATTTATGGGTGAGTCAGTGAGTGAGTGATAATGCCATCACAAAACGGATGGCATTTTTTTTTTTTTTTTTTTTAGTTTCTGTTGTTGTTTTGATTTTGACTTCTTTATAGGACAAATAAAGAACATGAAATTGGGTCATTGAGAAAGATCTAGAAATAAGAGTTAGGGGAGACAAAATAATATGGTCAAAATATACTTCTCTATGAAAAATTTTAGGATAAAAGTAGTATGCTTAAAATCCAGGTACATTATGCAGCTGTACTAAGTACTTTCTAAAATAATGGTAAACATATGTATATTAAGTATATACCAGCAATACTGTCATTTATAGACATTATCAATTAGGATGATTAGGTCAACTGTGCTATTCTTTATTATGATTAGCAACACAATAGCCATTTATATAGCAGTATATATTATTATCACAAGAACAGGAACAATGTTATAAACTATAGCATGATTGCTGTGACAGAGCTAGATATAGTGATCTTTCCATTTCAATTGCAACGTTTTTACACAGGACTGTGCTTGACTCGAAATGTACATGCTTATTTACTGATAATGAGCTTCCAGTGAAATTTAAAGAAACATTTCGTATTGTCTGTCTTTTGACACTAAACATCATTATAGGAGAATGCTATTTTATCAATGTGTGTAGAATTTTACATACCAAATGTAAATGATGTTTGATACAATGTACTAAATAAATTAAATTGTAGTCCTGTGTGTGTGTGTGTGTGTGTGTGTGTCTGTGTATATGTACATGTAGATATACATAAAAAGAATAGAGTAAAAGAACACAGCTGGAGAGACTGGAAGAGGATAGAGGGGGGTGACCTTAATGGGCTTCTTTATGCAATATCTACCCTTATCTCACCTAGTCTTTATGAGACATGGCTTTTACACTTTTCTCCTTCACCCACTTGGTTAAGTACAGTATAAGTATTGTGGCAACTCTCTATACCCCAGTTGATTTCTTCTCAACCATCTGTTCTCTCTTATATTTAGAATATTCCATCCAGTGTCTCATAAACAAATATTTATCCCCAAAAATATGATTAAACTGTGTATCTAAATGAATGAAGTGTTTATAAATAGTTTACAAAAAGTGGATTTACAAAGGCATTCTCTATGGATACTTAGATTATTCATTATAGAATTCACCAAAATGAGAGAAAGAGAGAAAAGAGATCAATGGAAAGAAAAATATATAGTTTCCTCAGGCTATTCCATAAATTGTAGCGGCAGTGCAAATAGTAGTTGCATTTCACATTGCCTGACAGAAAAGATAACTACCTTTCCTTATCTTTGGAGTGCAAGAAGGAAGTATTTTTTAAAACTTAGTTTGTTGTGTACTTACTAGGTGTCAGATATTTTGCTAGGTCCGGGTGGTGTAATGCTAAAAGTATGAAAAGAAAAACAAAAATTTTTTTTATGAAGGTTGGAGAAGACCAACACATGATCTGCATACCAGTAATATGTAATTACAAGTAAAGGCTGTCAAATAAAGGGAAATTGACATATATGAATGAGTAATTATTTGGGAGTGGTATTAAGGGATGTTGTGTCACTTGATCATTAGAGACATGAACAAATACCTACGTGTCCAAAATCGTTTACCAATGACATATACATAAAATTTCACTCAAGCCTAGCTTCGTGAAACAATGAGTGTATTGGATTGAGAAGTCTCTTACAGAAGCATGGGGACATGCCTTTTAAAACATGTTCTATGCATATTTATTCTTTTGTAACATGGATAGTCCTGGTTATGAATGAGGAAGTTAAAAATTGTCTTGATGGAGAGGTGAGAGAAACCATGGGAAAAGTGGCAGAAAAAGTAAATAGACAAAATTAGTTTCTCTTTCTAATGCTTTCAGAAAATTCAGAATGTAGGGGATACACTATATCTTAAACTGAGTAATTTCAATTTTTACAGATGAAAAAAATAGTTGAGAAGAGTTTACAGTACACTGCAGCTCAATTAATTGCTTTAAGTCCTTGTGAAGTTATTCGTACCACTGATTTAAATATGAAGACCAAAAACCTCTTCTATGTTAATTAGCAAGGAAGTATCCTGGTAAAAGAGGCAAAATGAAATGCAGTTTTATTCAAAACTGTAAGGTGAAAGGTTTAAAGGTGGTTGATGTTTATATCAATTCTTTATGCCATTTTGTATCTTCTCTGTTTCATTCAAAATATAGAATACTATAAATATCAAAGCACATTAGTGTAAAATTGTCTACCATCATCAACCTAATATGTGTTTTTTAAATAATACTGGGAAAATTATTATAACTTAATAAACCTGATCGGTGTAAGTTATGCCAAACTATATTGTTTATACCATAGACAATTAGCTTATGAAATTCTAACAAGTTCTTTACAGAAAACTGAAATTATATAGGGTTTTAAAGATTTAATCATCAAATATATTTAACAAGGAGTTCAATAATTATAAGTATATTTACAACTATGTTATGCACAAATATTTAGAGTAGTAGTCATGGTCATTAGATAGTCAGCTCTGAATCAATGTATGAGATTTCTCAATGATAATGAAAAATTTCAATATATGTCTTTATCATATAATGTATTTTCTCTGATTTTCAAAATTCTAATTTTGGCAGGTGAAAATCAATAAAGATGTTTAAGTGCTGCTCAGCCATTTTGATTCTTGGATTCATCTTTCTGGAGTCTGAAGGGAGACCAACAAAAGAATCAGGATATGGCCTTAAATCCTATCAACCTCTCACAAGATTACGACATAAGGTATGACCAAGTTCTCTGTGTGCTCAAAGTGGCTTACGTTTGTGAACTAAGAGATTAGATATAAGCTTAGGACACTCACTTCTGAACAAGCTTTCAACAATTTTCATTTTATATACCATAAAGTTTTAAAAATGGGAAATAGCAGCAACTGAAAGATTACAGTTTGGTGAATAAAATACTATTTTTATGAGGAAAAGATGTATTCTGGATCTAAAACATAGTGCACTAGCTTGGAACTGGGAGATGGATTAGTGGTTAAGAGTGCATATTGTTGTTACATAGAACCTGAGCTTGGTTTTTAGTTAATTGAGCAGCTCACAACCACTTGCTATTCCAGCTTCAGGGGATCTAGCATACTATTCTGGATTCTATGGCACTTGCACACACATGTCTATAAAACTACAGGCTCACATATTCATGTGCACATAATTTAAAAATAAAATTATTCATTAAAAACAATTGCTATTAAAGTTCTCCCTGAGTATTCATAATGATTTATATACCAAAAGTTAAGGCTAAGTTAGCCAGTTAATTTCTATTACTTTCATACACATTTTAGAATATTTTAATCTGCAAAGTATTAGTTTCTATAAATTCCTACAAAGATATACATGCACACACATATATGTGGGCAATAGAGAGATTCAGTTCATAAAGAAATTATTGAATGTTTTCGTTTATTTAAAAGCTGTTAAATTTTTGGTCCCTGAACATAGAAATGAAAAGAGTTTTGGAGCAAATATTTTTACACTTTCAACGTTTTCAACCTTAAAATAAACAGCAGTTTGTTTTATGACACCACATATCTATTAAATTTTAATTGTGGGATGGTTCCTTGCTTTAACATTATATTCTGAGATCAGAAAAACTAAGTTTTGCATTTCTTGGTACTGTGTACATATGAGATACTGATGGACTAAATCTGTGGTAGAGAATTGGTGGGTAAAATACTTAATTATATTCCACTAGTTCTCTACAAAATACATGACCACAGTTTTGTGCATCATTATGAACATTTTGAGAAATTTTTCAGTTAAATTTACATGTTAAACTATCAATATACTTATCTAGGCAATTTAATAGGTCTTGAGAGAAAAGATATAATTAAATAAAATAAGCTTGAGAAGAATATAAACTCTTGAGAATTGCTATATCTTAATATTTACATCACCGTGTGCCTATTTCTATATCACTAGAAATAATATATGATTGTTGATATACAAAATACAGGGCAGAAATTGTCATGAAAATACATCACTTTTAAACAGCTTTCTGTGGCTCTATGATTAAGCTACCAAAGGTAACTCGTGAGGATGTGTATGTATGTAAGCCTGTATGTTCTTGTGTGTGTGTGTGTGTGTGTGTGGTGTGTGTGCATGCATGTGTGTGTGTATGTGTATGTATTTATGCATATGTATAAGTAGTTATTTAAGAAGAGAGAAAAAGGTAAACTGAGCAAGCAATGGGAAGCAAGACAGTAAAAATTATCTTTTCATAGTCTTTGCTTCAGTGCCTGTCTCCACTCTTCAGTTTCCAGTTATTAGTTCCTGCCCTAAGTTTCTTCAAGGAAAAACTGCAATTGGAACAAGCAAGCCAAATAACACCCAGGTTGCTTTTGGTCATGCTGTTCATCAGAGCAAAGAAAGTAAATAAAGATAATGTTCATTTTGAGACAAAAATAGGAGTAATTTGTCAGTACATGTTGAAATGATACAGATATGAACAAACGCATACATATTTCACCATCTGCAGCTGTATGTATCAAAAATGTCATTAAAATTCATTTGTCTGTATCTTGCAGTAAAAATGAGTAACAATAAAATTGCCATGCTAATTATAGAAATCTTAATTATACTCTACAAATATATGTCTGAGGAAGAGCTGATTGTGTGTTTTACTAATGTGTTTATCCCACTACATTTATGCAACTTCATCTGAGGCAATTCATTAGCACGCAGGAACTGTAAAACACAACCACTAAATCCAAAGTCCTCAACGTTCTGCTCTTATTTATTACTTTTAAAAACATACACATGGTGTGCTATTGCACAAGCTGCCTTCCTACAAATTGTCATTTGATGGTGGTGTAGCCTGGGAGACAGGACTGTTCTTCCTGCTTATTTGGATGATATTATTCAAATTCAGAATCTTCCATGTGAAGCATGTAAAGTAGCTTCCATGTGAGCAAGAGACCACAACAGTCATTATCAATAGGACAGGGAAAATGAGAAGATAGGGAAGACAATGGGAGGTTCACCCTGAATGCACAGATAATGATCATGAAGCAGTGTGACTCTGACCTGAGAGAGAAATGTCTGCTTTTAAGATTGTTCCCTCTGCTTCCCATAAAGCAAATCAACTGTATTTTTCATATTGTTTTCTGAATTGAGTATCTACTGACGGTGGCTTGACTTGGTTTAGGATAACTTTTAGCAGAGAATCACTAGGAAAGATAGAAATCATCTTGAATATAGATGATCTTGTCATCAGAAATCTGAATTTTAATCACAGTACAATAATTATTGACTCTCACGTGCATTGTGAAGAATTTCTAAATTTTGAGACATTGGTAACACTGGTGAACGAATGCAACTGGAGCAGTACATGTCGCCAGATGTAATTGTGTCACTGGATATTTATTATTGTGGAGCTATCACTCCTCTTAATTCCTTATGTTAGGTCCTTTAATTTTATGGGCATTCTCATGGATGACATGGCTTTATTATTCCTTCATAGATAAGGAAATATGATTCCATGGATGTTTAGAATTTGTTTATTGTAATGTCATCCAAAATTATAAAGTAGAATTTTAAAATAGAGTCTAAAAAAATCTAATACATGTTTAAAATTAAATGAGTGTTTTCATAGATATTTGAACTTTGTGACATGCATTTATAACTTTGTCTACACACGTATGTCTACTTTGTGAAATTTTAAAAAATGGACTTGTATGCTATATTACATTGATTTATTTTATTTTTAATATGTGAATGTTTTGGCTGCATGCATTTATGCTCAACTCTTGCCTGTTTGCCATGGGGTTCAGAAGAGGATTTTTAACCCTCAGAACTGGAGTCACAGATGCTTATAAACCACCATGTGGGCACTTGAAATAGAATCAGATGTTGTTCACAAGAGCAACAAGTCCTTTTAACTGCTGAGCTGTCTCTGCAGCCTGATAAGTATTCATCTATGTTATCCTTCCTCTCTCGTCTACCTCTTCATTTTTTCCCCATTGCTTTCCTTTCTTCACCCTCCCCAGGTGCCTTTTCATGGTCAACATGTGCATTACAATACTTGGTTGTATCATAATGGTGAATTTCTGTAAAAAGTGACAGAGTAGATATACCAGAGCTATGCAAGTTTAAATATGCTTGCCTGCTATTCTGACCTCTTGTTGTCCTCCAGTTCTTTAAACTATAAATTTCTCATTTCCAGTGCTTGGATTGTTTAAAATTCCCTTGACAACCCTGAAACAGATGAAACCATCAAGTATAAAGAGGAGAATAGAAACACTGGAGACATATGGCACCTTCCTAGAAAAGCTACAAATATTTTGCACTTGTCAATCCTTTGATCTTTCCATCCCATGAAAGTGTAGGACCTTTTAACCCAACAGTGTGGCAAGTAGCAATGATCTTTTATTGGCCACTGAATAAAAGTCTTATCTGCTTGCTTAATAGCCTCTCTGTAGTCACTTGCCCTCTTCCAGCAGGCTAAGAAAAAAAAAACTTGTGGAGAAAATCTGCTAATATTGTGGCCTGTGAGTGAGGAACAGAAGAGCATGAAGTGTATTTGAATGAATATTTTATAATAACTGAAAAATCTTCCAGAATTCTCATTTGCCATATAGGGTAGCAAATGGTAACCATTTAATAATCCAGCCTGTCCCAAAAACATGGTGAATGATATATCCTGATAATTAGGGTGTCATGGAACATGGAATGGAAAGAAGTTCTTTTTTATGTGAAATCATTGAATTTGGGGTTTGTTGTTATCTCCATGTGCTCCCAGCTGCTCATCAAAGATAAGACAAAACTAGAACTCTCCCCCCTCTCTCCCTCCTTCCCTTCGTTCCTGTTCCTCACTCCCCCCCCCACTCCGTCTCTCTCTCTCTTGGGGTGTGAGGGCTCCTTGTTTCATTTTCTTTTATGGCTTTTTCTGCTATTCATTTCTCCCTTATTTCTGTTTCCCTCCTGCTAATCACTCAACTATAATTTCTAACAAGTTAGCCTCCTTTTATCTGGATAGCCTGTTGTATGCATGCACTGACATTTCCAAATATTAACAAGCACTTTACTTCTTTGCCTGTAATCTCCCTTGCTTTAGCCCCTGTCTTTGCCTCTTCTCTCCTACAGTGCTGATCACTCTGCTATACTGTACTGGCTTAGAGAAGACTGTATGAGGACAGTAGAGTTCTTCAGTGTTTCTAATGGCATCACTTAAAGCCCTTGAAGTGTTTTTATCTCCCTTTGAGCAGAGTGTCAAGTCCAGCTAACCTAGCAAATTGAAGTTGATCTATGATATATATTTTTTCTTCTGAAATCGAAGTACTTGTCTATGAGGATCATTGTGTGAATGAAGCAGAGTGTGAGAAATTTAATCATTCATGATAGTGTAGCTGTTCACAGTGACACACTATAATTCAAAGAACTGATTTGTGAGTATTACTTTCTTTTCCTTTCTGTTTCTTTTGTATTAACAGTGCAGCATAATGGAAAGCAGCAGGAGAGAAATACAGAGAAAGAGATAAACATTAAAAGAGCCTCAGACTCTCAGTGCTCAGAGACAGAGAACTTTAAACAATCCAAGACCCTTATTTTCTAACAGGAACACTGGTGGCAAGTCCTAGAAATTACCATGCTGCTAGTAGGAAGTTTCAGAGAGATCATTAAAATGCTAAGTGATTTTTTTTCTGAGGTCAAGAAACAATTTGGACTAACCCTTGAAAGAAAATCTGTGGGTAGGGTCAAGAGGGGTTCAAAAGTTACTGTGAAGAATTAGTTAACTAAATGTTAAAAGATATTCTAGTTAAAATGTATGTGCACATTTATTCCATGCATATTAAGAAGGTTGAATATGGTTACATTTTAGATTTGTTTCAAATAAATACCTTGCATTTGAAAAATTTGGATCTTTTAAAAACATCCTCTGAAAAGAAATTAATCCCTGTATCAACGATTGCTGCCTCCATGCAATCTTCTGATTATACAAGAATTGAGTCTTGGGTTATATAACTAAAGTATAATAATAAATCCATAATCATTATTGACGGAAAGAATGAATCTTAGAAATACCATGAGTTTTCACAATAATTTGTTTTTTATTCAGAACAAGCAGATTGCCATGAGTTCTAGGCCATCCTGCACTACAAAATGATTTTCAGGCCATGTTAAGCTACAGTGTGAAACATTTGTCAAGCTCATAAGTGAGAAAAAAAATTTCTTCATTATTTAAAAGACCATGGCACCAGGATAGTGATTTCCCTTGAAAGTTCACTTATTCTTGAGAATTGTTTTTGCTGTCCTTTTTGTTTATTTATTTATTTATTTTTATTAATCCATATGAAGTTGAGAATTGTGCTTTCTATCTCTGTGAAGAATTGAGTTGGAATTATGATGTGAATTGTATTGAATCTGTAGATTACTTTTTGGTAAGATAGTCATTTTCACTATGTTAATCCTACCAATCAAAGAACATGGAAGATTTTTCTATCTTTGGAGATCTTCCTTTGATTTCTTTTTTCAGGGAATTGAAAATCTTGTCATACATATCTTTCACTTGCTTGGTTTAGAGTTACACCAAGATAATATATATTATTTGTGAGTATTGTAAAGGGTGTTGTTTATCTAATTTCTTTATCAGCCCATTTATGTTTTCTATATAGGAAGGCTACTGATTTATTTGAGTTAATTTTTTATCCAGCAACTTTCCTGAACTTGCTTATCAGCTGTAGGAATAGACTCTAGAAAGCCAAATAACCCAATTAAAAAATGGGCTACTAAACAGAGAGTTCTCAACAGAGGAATCTTGAATCTGAGATGAACCTAAAGAAATGTTTAAAATCCTTAGTCATTAGGGAAATGTAAATCTAAACAACCCTGAGCTTTCACCTTATACCAATAAGAATGGCTAAGATAAAAAAACTCAGAAGATAGCAGATGCTGGAGAGGATATAGAGAAAGACAAACATTGCTTTATTGCTGGTGAGATTGCAAACTGGTACAACAACTCTCACAGTTCCTCAGAAAACTGGAAATAGTTATACCTGAGAACCCAGCTATACATCTCCTGGGCATATACCTAGAAGATGCTCTACCATATTACAAGGATACACTCTCCACTATGTTTATAGCAGCCTTATTTATAATAGCCAGAAGCTGGAAATAACCCAGATGTCCCTCAGCCAAAGCATGGATACAGAAAATGTGGTTCATTTATATAATAGAATATTATTCAGCTATAAAAATGAGGACATCTCAAATTTTTCAGACAGATGAACAGAACTAGAAAATATCATCCTGAGTGAAGTAACCCAGACCCCAAAAGACATACATAGTATGTACTCACTGGTAACTGGATAGTAGTCAAAATATTCTAAGTACTCACAGACCATACGAAGCTTAACAAAAAAGAATACCCAAGTTTTGATAATTCCATTCCACTTAGAAGGGGGAACAAAATAATTATGGGAGGTAGAGGGAGGGAGGGATATTAGTTGTAGAGGGGAGGAGGAGGGAAACTAAGGAGTAAGATTAGGTATTGTGGGAGACAGGAGAGAAGCTCAGAGGGCCTGGTGAATGAAGAGATATATGGAGCAGTGTGGGTTGGGGGACAGAGGGCAGGAACCATTAGAAAGTCCCAGACACCAGCGATGTGACAGGCTCACAGGACCCAATGGGGAAGCCATTAACTGAAATGCCCAACAGTGGGGAGATGGAACCTGAAGAGACCACCTCCAGTACATAGACATGTCCCCCATATGAAGGATGGAGCCACCCACCCATCTCAAAATTTTTGTCCCAGAATTGTGCATCTAAAAGAAATTCAGAGACAAACAATGTAGCAGAGACTGAAGGAAAGGCCATCCAGATACAGCCCCAACTTGGGATTCATCCCATGCCCAGGTACCAAATCCAGACGTTATTGCTGATACTATGTTGTGCTTAGAGACAGGAGCCTACCAGTACCTGACTGAGACAGATGCAGATACTAATAGCCAACCATTGGACACAGGAAGGACAGAAGGAGCTGAAGGGGCTTCCAACTCCATAGGGTGAAAAATAGTATTAACTAACTGGACCCCTCAAATCTCCCAGGGACTAAGCCACTAACCAAAATCATACATGGGCTTGATTGGCCTCAGTGGGAGGGGATGTACTTGATCTTGTGGTGGCTGGATGCTTCAGAGATGAGGGTGCTAGATGAGTGAGATGGGAGTGGGTAACATCTTCTTAGAGGTGAAAGAGAGGAAGAATGGGGTGGAGGGTTTGTGGAGGGGGTATGGGAAGTTGGACAACATTTGAAATGTAAATAAATAAAACAATTGATAAAAATAAAATTAATAAAGGGTTTTGTATACATATGTAAACATATACACATTGTTTTTTCTCTCTCTCTCTCTCACACACACATTCACACACACACACACACACACACACACACACACACACACACAATTGCACACAATAGAGTTAGGATAATAAAGGGTTGGGAACTCACATACTTTGTTGAATGTGACATAAGGAGGTGCTATGCACATGAAAATAGAATGCATACTTCTCAATTTTCTCTAGTGTTCAACATTCTAGCCTCCAGCAAACATTTTTTCTGGCATGTATTCTTTTACCAATTAAAAGCACATTTATTTATTATTGCAGCACATATTTATTAAGAGCCTAATAAATGTATAGCATTGAACAAAAGAATCCATATTGAACTTTCCAGAACATACCCTAATTCATCATATGATTGAAGCGAACTTCTCAAATGACTGAAAACATGATTCAATGAAAATATGGTTCAATATATATTGAAATGTGTAATAAGGAAAGTGTCTCCTAGGGGAGCCAGCACAAAGTTTATTTTCTAGTTAGCTGTCTACAGGAAATTAATGAGGCAATTAGCTGTACAAACAGACTTAGATTAAAGGTGTTGAGCTTAAGGATTCTGACTGAGGATGTATTTATCAGCTGTGTGGATTAAACACCAGGCCCTTTTCACCTAAGGTGCTGTCAGCCATTATGATGAAGATGTCCAATAATAAATGTCTATTTTAATAGGCAGTCAGTCTAAAATTTGCTCAAAAAAAACCTTAGAAGCATTATTTGTTTCTCTTTTCTTTTTATAAGTTTTTTAGTAATACATTTTAATTATACAGGGCGTTGTAGGTTAAACAACAAAATAATGTGATGGTACATAGATTCCCACATGTTCTCATTTCTGCATAGATGGCCTTTCTCTGTTATTCGGTGACACATTGTTGCAGTCATCCAGTGGTGCTTGATTATCATCCAAAGCCCGCAGTTTGCAAAACAATTCATTTGTGGCTCTAGCTTGAAACTAAATGAGGCTTTGATAAATGTGAGGTAACATGAATAGCATATTTCAATAATCTAAACCTCTGCACTGTGTTCATTCACCCGTTCTCAATAATTCATAAATTTCCTTCTATATAAATGGAATCACACAGTAATTAGGCTAAAGGTACTAGCTTCTTTCACATAGTGATGTGCATTCAAGACTTAATCAAATAATATTCCATGGTCTGCCTGTAAAATTTATATATGCATTCACCTGCTGAGGGAAACTTTGTTGGTTCAGGTCATAAAGTGTGTGTGTGTGTGTGTGTGTGTGTGAGAGAGAGAGAGAAGAGAGAGAGAGAGAGAGAGAAGAGAGAGAGAGAGAGAGAGAGAGAGAGAGAAGAGAAGAGATTTGGTGTCTTTGTCTAGCTTCTATTGCCTTCATATATGCAGATGTCAATTTGTTTGGGAATTATTTAATGTATTATCTCTATGTACAATCATTGTATTGCTTTTAGTTCTTTATTCAAGATCTTGTCTCAGTTGGACAACTGTCATATGTTTCAATGGTGTGGTGTCATACCTGAAGAGCTAAACTGGTGACAGTGAGCTGCTAGGTTTAATACACTCCAGTAATAATAGAAATAAGACTATTATCACTGACAACGTAAGTAAATAACAGTGTCACTCAACAGAAGAATAAATTAGAAGCACAGGTGGGAGAAATTAAGAATGGATTAAGACTTTGATGTCCCAAGCAATACAAGTGAAAACTACCCAAATATGACAGAGCTTAAGTTAATTTTTATTTTTATTTGGTATTGTTGGGTTTGAATTCACTTTAATTTTCTTAGATTTTTAGTTGATTTTTCAATTCAGGGAAGTCTGATTAGAAAAAATGTATGAGGTTAAATATCTTCCAAGAAATGTCAACACTTCTAAAATGGTGTTACCAAGGCACTCAGTTTATTAGAGAGAATAGTTTTCTACAGTAAGGTCTAATTTTATCAGTTATGTTGTCTTGTTCCTGAAATAAAATAACCAGATAAAAGTTATTTAGAGCATGGAGAGTTTACATCTATGTCCAGGCATAAAGCCTAGAGTATGTAGCAGCTGGTCTGCAATCAGGAAGTAGGGAGGTATGAATTCTAGTGTTTAGTGCTTTCTCTCTCTCTTTTTATTTTTAATTTAATTTACTTTTTTCTTATTCACATTGCATCCTGTTCATAGCCCCCTCCCTATCACTCTCCACACACAATTCTCCCATGTCTCTCCCGTTCTGCTCTGAGTGGGTGGGGTCCCACCTGGGTATTCCCTGACCCTGGCACTTCAAGTCTCTGTGAGGCTAGGTGCCTCCTCTCCCATTGAGAACAGACAAGGTAGTCCAGCTAGAAGAACATCCCACTGACAGGCAACAGCTTTGGGGACAGCCCCCATTCCAGTTGTTCAGGACCCACATGAAGAGCAAGCTGCACATCTGCTACATTTGCACTAGGAGGCCTAGGTCATGCCTGTGCATGTTCTTTGGTTAGTGGTATGTTCTGAGAGCCCCAGGGATCCAGCTTAGTTGATTCTGTTGGTCTTCCTGTGGATGTTTTATCCCATTCTGGGCCACAATTCTTCTTCCTATTCTTCCATAAAAGTCCCAAGGTCCATCCACTGTTTGGCTGTGGGTGTTCTTATCTGTCTTAGTCAGCTGCTGGGTGACAGAGGACACCTTGCTCCTGTCTGCAAGTATAACAGTATTAACAGTAGAGGGATTGGTGCTTGCTCATGGGATTGGTCTCAAGTTGGGCTAATATTGCTTGGCCATCTCTCAGATTTTGCTCCATCTCCCATGTCTGCATTTTTCTGTAGACAGGGTAATTTGGGTTTGAAGTTCTTTGGGTGAGTTTGTGTCTCTATCTCTCCACTGGTGTTCCTGGCTGGCTACATAAGATGACTTCTTCAGGTACCATGCCCTAATATAGTGAGTCACAGCTAAGGTCACCCCCATTGATAATTGGGTACCTCCCTTATCCCAGGTCTCTGTCTTGTCCTGGATATTTCCTTACCATTGTCTATTGCAGATTTCTATTCATCTTCATAGTCATTTAGCTATTTCTCCTGTCCTTTCCAACACCTGATCCTGAACCACCCCTCCTTTCCTTCCCCATTTCCTCTCCCATTAATTCCCTTTCTCCGTCTGCCACTTATGACTACCTTATTCCCCTTCATCAGTGAGAGTCAAGCTACCTTGCTTGTCCCTTTCTTCTTGTTTAGCTTCTTTGGGTCTGTGAACTATAGCATGGTCCCTGTATTTTATGACTAATATCCACGTATAAGAGAATACATTCCATGTTCTTTTGGGAGTGGGTTACCTCACTCAGAATATTTTCAAGTTACTTCAGTTTACCTACAAAATTCACAATGTCTTTGTTTTTAATAGCTGAACAGTATTCCATTGTATAGATGTACCACATTTTCTTTCTTTTTGTTTCTTTGTTTCTTTATTTCTTGGTTTCTTGGTTGTTTCTTGGTTTCTTTCCTTTCTTTCTTTCTTTTCTTTTCTTTCTCTTTCTTTCTTTCTTTCTTTCTTTCTTTCTTTCTTTTTTTCTTTCTTTCTTTCTCCCTACCTTCCTCTCCCCCTCTCCCCCCATTGGTTATTGGTTAATTGGTTATTTTATTTACTTATATTTTAAATATCGTCCCACTTCCCTGACTCCCCTCTGCAAACGCCTATCCCATCCCCCATCCCCTTTGTCTCTAAGAGGGTGCTCCATTCATTCTTCAGTTTAGTGACATCTAGGTTGTTTCCAGTTTCTGGTTACTACAAATAAAGCTGTTATGAACATGATCGAGCAAGTGTCTTTTGTGGTATGTTGGAACATCTTTTGGGTATATGTCCAGCAGTTTGTAGTTCAGTCTTGAGGTCAAATGATTCCCAGTTTTCTGAGAACTCACTAAATTGATTTGATTTTTAAAAGTCGTTGTACAAGTTTGCACTCCAGCCACCAATGAAGAAGTGTTCCTCTTGCTCCATATCTTTGGCAGCATGTGCTATTCTTGAGTTTTGAATCTTAGCCATTCTGGGTGTAAGATGGAACCTCAGAGTTATTTTGATTTGCATTTCCCAGATGACCAAGGACTTTGAACATTTTGTTAAGTACTTCTCAGCCATTTGAGAGTCATTTATTGAAATTATCTGTTTAATTCTGTACCCCACTTTTAATTGGTTCATTTTGGTTGTTGCTGTCTAGTTTCTTGTGTTATTTATCAGTTCTAGATGTTAGATTTTTAGATGGTGAAAATCATTTCCCAATCTGTAGGCTGCAAATTTGTCCTATTGATAGTGTCTTTTGCTTTACAGGAGTTTTACAATTTCATGAGATCCCATTTATCAGTTGTTGATATTAGTACTTTAGCCATTGTTGTTCTGTTCAGGAAATTTTCTACTGTACCAATGCATTCAAGGGCATTTCCCCTTTGTCTTCCATGAGGTTTAGTATATCTAGTTTTATGTTGAGGTCCTTGGTCCACTTGGATTGAGTTTTAAGCAGGGTTATGATATGGATCTATTTTCATCCTTTTACATGTATATATGCAGTTAGTTCAGCACCATTTGTTGAAGATGTTTTCATTTTTCCATTGTATGGTTTTGGCTTTTTTTGTCAAAATCAAGTATCTGTCGGTTTGTGGGTTTATTTTTGGATCTTGGATTCAATTCCATTGGTCAATGTGTTTATTTCCAGGTCATGCATTTTTTTTTTATCACTATTGTTCTGTAGTACAGCTTCAGGTCATGGATGGTGGTTCTTCCCAAGGTTCTTTTATTGTTTATTATTGTTTTGGCTATCCAGTGTTTTTTTGTTTTGTTTTTTTTTTTTCTTTTTTGTTTTTTGTTTTTCCATATGAAGTTGAGACTTGCTCTTTCTTTCTCTGTGAAGAATTGAGTTGGAATTTTGATGGGGATTACACTGAATCTGTAGATTGCTTTTGGTAAGATGGCGATTTTCACTATGTTAATCCTACCTATCCATGAGCATAGGAGATCTTTCCATATTCTGATATCTTCTTCAATTTCTTTCTTCAGGGTCTTGAAGTTCTTGTCATACAAGCCTTTAATTGCTTGGTTAGAGTTACACTAAGATATTTTATGTCATTTGTGGGTATTGTAAAGGCTGTTGTTTCCCTAATTTCTTTCATGGACCATGTATCATTTGGCTAAAGGAGAGCTACTCATTTCTTCCCACTTCATTTAACCCAATCTTAATATCAGCTTACAGGTATGTCAAGGGGCTTGTCTCTTAGATGATGCTTGATCCTGCTGGGCTGATATTTAATGTATACCACCACCATATTGGTAAATACTGCAAAAATGCAACATTTAATCTAATTCCAATAAAAATTAATAATAATGGACAGCTTGTTGAAACTCATTTTAAATGAGTATAAATGTATGCTCAATGGTCAGTCCTGGTTTGTTCCCAACACTTTAAAAAAATAAATCAATCATTTAAAATGAGTATGAACTACCAGACTGAAAGTCTCTTTTCTATAAATTAATGAGAAAATTTAGAAATTTTGGTATTTACATTATGTAAAAATAGAAATATTTAAAGAAAAATTTGGAAAATCATTTTATAATATTAGGTAGAATCTAGAAATCAAGTAAACACACATGTGAATTGGCTTATTTATACTTCTTGCCTAAAATCAGTTTCATTGTAAGTACAAATGATAAGTTGGTTTACAGAGTCCACTGGTCAGGTTTACTCAAGAGTACCAGTACTGTTAACCATATATGTTACATACAATCTTGCTTTAAGGATAGCTTATTAGCTCTTTCAACAATATCTGGATTTGTCACACAGAAAAATTACCTTTGTCCTTGTAGGCCACATTTCTACTGTTCCTTCCTTTAGGGATTTAAGGGATTACTTGAGTAGGAGACAGAAACCAGAGTTGTATGGTATTGAGCTTCTTGCCTATCTCTTGTGGTCCTTAACTTTCCATATACATCACTCCTGGCTAAAAGTGTTATTCAAAAGTTCAGAACATTTGTAAAATGTAAACAATACCTTGTTAGAGTTGTCTTAAGCCATTAACAGAGTGCTGGGGTATATGTATCAACATAATCTCAGAATAGCAGGAACAGCAATAACATAACAGTAGGTTCTTGGTAGCTTATGTGATTGCAACTGGAACCGGATATATCTCAGTGATAAAAAATTTTTCCTGTGATTCCATTTAGTGTGTGTATGTTTCTCTGTGTGTACTTCAATGTATGGATGACAATAATGTGATTCTGAGTTACACCCCAGTACTTCATGTTATCATGCTTTACACTAAAAAATAAACAATAGAAACTCTCTGAGAAGTTTGCATAGATATGTTAACAATGATCTGCAAAGTAGAATATTGCTATCATATTTGATACATGCCTATACGAATTTCCCAACACAAGTACCTCTCATGTTTTCTAGGGAGGTGGAGACACAGAAAGTTGGAGCATTAGTGAGCTATAATTGGTGGCAGAATCCCTCTGCTTGTACTTCTCTGTCCATTATAAAAAACTGAGGTTTTTATCTTATTCCTCATATGGACTCATATGGAAAATATACACATCATTACACCTGATTGGAAATATTCTTTATCTTAGTAACTGTAATTCAGGTTCCCTTGCCTATAGACAGTTTCAAAAAATTATAAACTAACTAATCACCAAATGTGCTATTGCAGAGCTTAATTTCATTAATTGAGGTAGATTTTTATAGCTTCAATTAAGGAAGCTACCATTACCATATTACATTTAGACAGACTTTGAATTTAAATGTGTTTCCATTCTTAAGATTCTCTTATTCAAACTTTGGTTTGGCTAGCTTCCTTCATGTTGAAATATAACAGTGTTACTGAGATGAATGTAAATATCAGAGCTCTGCAAAATCAGAATATTTTCAACATGAGTACAATGTGTGTTCAACTGTAGATGCACTCAGTGTATACTGATGAATTAAGATTTTATGGATATGAATATTCATTTTTCCATGATCAGCAAGGTATTACTTTCAAATATTAAAACAGTCATCACCGCATCCACAAGGTTCATCTTAATATTGGAATGTTATTTGTCCACTGAAATTTAAACAGGTTGCTAAATATATTTGACTCAATTTTTAAACTACTGAGCATTACTAAAGTATTTTCATTTATATAATATATAGTAGTGTTATGGTTTTCTTTTTTTGTTGAATATGCAGGAATGAAATGTTTTGCACTTTGAAAGAATAAAAAACATCTATAGCTCTCAGATTGACAAAACAGTGGGAAACTAAAAAGAAGTTCTCCAGGCAAAAAAGATTTGTAGTAAAGCATAAAAACTGCCCATAATTTAGCATTAAATGTGTAATAATAAAATTGTGTAACAATAAATATTATTGCCTTAGACTCTATCAATTTTCAAAATGTTCCCATGGAGACATGTGCTTTAATGCTTAAAATGATAATACCACACACTATGTGTCTACTATACTATAACTGAGAGTTTAGAAATAACCACATACCGTTCTTATCGTCATCGTTATTTGAAAGAAAAAATATCTAACTAGTTCCAAATTCACCTTTGAGCATTGAAGTAAGATTTAAATTTAAATAGATACAAAGAGTGCACAAGAGATGGATCAGAGTTGGAGAGTACCCAGTACTCTTCCAGAAGTTATAGCTTTAATTCTCAGCAGCCACATGGCAGCTCACAATCATTTATAACTCCAAAATCAGAAGATTTGACAAATCTGATTTCCAAAGACACCTACACATATACTTCACACACAAAATTACCCGGAATTAGAAATAATAGAAACACATCTTTTAAAAGAGATGCAAGCAACAATCAAGCCCTAGGCAAGGTATACTCTTCTTCACCATCAACCATCAATTTCCTCTCTTATCTGCTATGATTTGCCCGTTTATCAGGTCATAATGGAGTTTTCTTTCAGTGAGGCAAGTTCTGTCTGTCTCTGACACCAAATCTTCAGTCTTTCC